>CM069165.1:28781584-28986584 GCA_035221665.1 Okamejei kenojei | reverse complement strand
GATCAGGCTCCAGCAACCTGTACAAAACTTATTTGATGTTTGCCATCTGAAATGCAACAGGTGAAACAGTTGCCAACCATCATAATAGTTTGGTACAGGTTGCTGGAAAAAGATGCAAATATTGACCACCCAGTGTCTAAATCTGCCAAATAGCAGCAGATGCCTGTGGCTAAGGCAAATAAGTGTTTAAACTTCATTTTCAAGGTCTGCGTGTGCAATTGAGAGAATACATAAGTACTATTGGTCCTGCCTTTTGCAAATATGCTATCCCCTACTCTCAATTTCTCCGTCTCTGCCGCATCTGCTCCCACGATTAAACTTCCCGTTCCCGGACATCCGAGATGACCTCTTTCTTTAGTAGATGTGGTTTCCCCCTTGCTGTCATCTGTGTCCTGTAGCTCTGTTCTCCCTCCCTCAAGATGAAACAGGGATGGAGTTCCCCTGCTCCTTACCTTTCCCCTGCTCCTTTCCTTTCACCCTGCTAACCAGGTATTTAACCTACAAACATCCCCTCCCCTTCTGCCCCTCACCTTCTCCCCCCTCTCTTCCCTATATCCTGCCTGGATTTGCATCTATTTCTCCTCCCTCCACAACCCCCTTCTACCCATATTCCTTCACAATTCATGCCTCTTCTATCCTTATCTCACACCTTTTTCCAACCAGCTGCCTCTCAAAAACTCCTTGATCCACCTATCACTTGCCAGACTTTATCCTGAACTTCCTCTATTCCAGCTTTCTCACCCCCACCCTCACCACAATCAGTCTGAAGAAGGGTCCCGATCTGGAACGTCACCTGTCCATGTTCTCCAGAGATGCTGCGTTACTCCACCACGTTGTGTTTTGCTTCAGTCATTTGATCATAATATCATGCCATTTGGAGCACATTTGCAGCCAGTTCTGGAGATGGCAAATTATGATTGTCGCTTGAAAATTCTACAAGATCTCAAACTAGAGTTCTGCCCAAGTTATGTGGGAGATCATCTGACTTAAGAGTATGAATGTGTCGTAACATGCATAGAGGTGCCTGCACTAACTGCATGTTGGAGTGATTTTGATTAACGTAACTAACTGCTATTTCCGTATCGTTTAAGAATAGCTAATCATATTTTTGAATTAGGCATAACGGGAAGAGTATAGGTAGCATAAAAATAAAATTTATGAAACGTTAGTTAATTGTTACTGTTACTTGGTGACAAAGTGTAAAAACTTTATCCTGATAAATGTGAGGCCTTCAAATGTACAGACTTATTGAAACTTATCCAGATTACAAAAGACTGCCTCATATTAACAAATTTACATCCCAACAATACATTCCTCTTGATTTATAAATTCACACTTAAAAATTTACTTTGGTCAAGTATCAATTTAATACATTAAAAATATTTCTAGTAAATTAAGTAAAGCTTAAAGTATAAACGTATAAAAGTTTTCTGAAGTGTAACGCATTATTAAATGCTAATTCAAAGAACATTTACTAGAAAAGGGATTCTCATTGCAACAGCAAAGAGGTCACATTTTGACAAAAGTTACATTAAAAGGGCACATTCATTTTAACAAGTTCAACATTTATCCAGTGAAGTTTATTGTTGAGAACTCCAGCAAACTAGTTCCAGTGTTAAAACATAGAGTTTGTTCAGATGTAGTCTTCTGCGTCTGTGATATCTTCCAGTTGCTGGTGTATCATGGACCTCAGTGCACTGTACCTTCAAAGAGAGATTGAATAATAATCTGTCCACATCAGATGTTTGATTTACACAGATGTTAATATTAAGGCCTCACAGATGTTATGCACTGTGAACACATGTTTTAGTCAGAAATAAAACAGCCGCATCAGACGTGCCAAACTCCACAGCAACAGTGCTGGAGGTCAGGACAAAGCAGAGTGACGAGCTGTGAGGCAGCATCACCACCTGCTGTGTCAATGTGACCCCAAATTGTCCTCCTCCCCCTCACTCCTTCCCTCCCTCCCTCCCTTCTTAACTCTCCCCCCTACTCCCCTCTCCTTCCCTCCCATTCTCTCTTCCGCCCTCCCTCCTACCCATCCTCGGAAAGCAACCAAACTCCAAATGTTTCTGCCAACATCGTGTGAATGAATTAATAAATGCTTTATTGCCATATTAATTAGTCTCAGTTTTAACTCTGCCGGTCTGGGTGTAAAAGAGTCCACTATGATGTGGGATGAGAAATATTTAATATTGACAGCACAGAAACAGGTCCTTCGGCCCACATAGTCCATGCTGACCATCGAACACCCGTTCACACTAGTTCTATGTTGTCCCACTTTCTCATCAAAGAGGAAAATGGATTACTATGATTTACCTAGATAGCGTGCAAAACAATTATTTATCACTGTATCCAGTCATAACAGCACAGAAACCGGCCCTTCAGCCCGTCTTGTCCATTCCGACCAAGATAGAACAGTACAGCACAGGCATGGGCCCTTCTGATGCCCATCTATACTAGTCCCATATGCCAGCATTTGGCCCATATCCCTCTAAACCTTTCCAATCTATGTACCTGTCCAAATGTCTTTTAAATGTCTCAACGACCTCCTCGGTACATGTGACAATCATTAACCACTTATACTTTTGACTGCAGCCTTCTTCATGACTCTGATGCGGTACCACTGAGAAGTTTGTACTTACTTGACTGTAAGTTTGTTAATTTCCCTCTCTTCCTCTTCCTTCAGTTTCTCAACAAAGCTGTCGAGGACCGGCATTTCAAACTTAATGTACTGCGCCACCTTAGAGAGGAAGGACACGGGGACACAAATCAGAGATACGCTATTGAGGACGTCGCCCTGTTCAGAACGTGGACAAATGAAACACGGCAGAGCTTACGTCATACGTGACCTCTTCCCCGAGATCTTTCTCCATTAAGAATATCCGTGCTATTTTCTCACATGGCCCGTGCAAGATTCGTGATATCAGTGGGTATTCTGAATCTTTTAGCTTTGTTCTCTCTGCAATAAGAGAAGCACATTAGTTTGACACTCGGTCTAATTTTGCTTTAAATTAAACTAATTAAATGTAGCCAACTATCTCAGAAAATAGGAAGCAAAACGAAAATAATATACGTTGAAAATTGAAAATGTCATTTATTATGTCTAGCAGTGCATTGTTTATAACATTGTTTTTATGTGATCAAAAAGTTAAAAACTATATTTCTTAATTTTCAGAAATTCATTTTTTACGTTAAGAAAATAGTTTATGTTTTTACTATGAAAAGATTATCAAGTTTAAAAAAATGACTAGTGAGTCCAGCCCTTTCTTCAGGAAATGACTATATAATTCATGGTCAGATAAACCCTCCCTGAACAGCTTCCACTATATTAACTTTCTTCCTTAAATAAAGAGACCAATACTGCTATGGCCACACTGTTTATATAACGACATAAAATTACAATCCTTTTGTGGAAACAGACACCGACAATCGACCACATTCCATCCAGTTCCTGCACACCAGCGGTAGGTTACAGAGGGCCATTAACTTACAAACCCGCATGTCTTTGGGATGTGGGAGGAAACCGGAGCACCCGGAGGAAACCCACACGGTCACAGGAAGAACGTGCAAACTTCACACAGACAGCGCCAGAGATCAGGATCACACCCAGGTCTCTGGGTTTGATCCTGTGACACAGGATCTATGACACAGCAGCACTACCTGCTGTGCGGCTCTGACGCTCAAATGGTGTAGGGGGTAAGACACTGTAATGGATGTAATGAATATGGGCGATGGACAGCAGGCAGAGATGTGAAAGCAGCATGTCACACTGTTTGGTGCTGGACCTTCATTGTTTAGCAATTCTCAGAAACATACCTCCACTTTCATGGACAACGTAGAGTGCAAATTCATCTGGAACATTCTCCACCTGTAAAACATACCAGGGACAAGGTGAAATGTAGCAGGACCATGCGCAGGTGAAACAGGACCATGCGCTGGTGAAGCACATTGCTCGTGCGCTGGTGAAGCACACTGCTCGTGCGCTGGTGGAACAGGACCGTGCGCTGGTGGAACAGGACCGTGCGCTGGTGGAACAGGACCGTGCGCTGGTGGACCAGGACTGTGCGCTGGTGGACCAGGACCGTGCGCTGGTGGAACAGGACCGTGCGCTGGTGGAACAGGACCGTGCGCTGGTGGAACAGGACCGTGCGCTGGTGGAACAGGACCGTGCGCTGGTGGAACAGGACCGTGCGCTGGTGGAACAGGACCGTGCGCTGGTGGAACAGGACCGTGCGCTGGTGGAACAGGACCGTGCGCTGGTGGAACAGGACCGTGCGCTGGTGGAACAGGACCGTGCGCTGGTGGAACAGGACCGTGCGCTGGTGGAACAGGACCGTGCGCTGGTGGAACAGGACTGTGCGCTGGTGAAGCACACTGCTCGTGCGCTGGTGAAGCACACTGCTCGTGCGCTGGTGGAACAGGACCGTGCGCTGGTGAAGCACACAGCTCGTCCACTGCTGAAGCAGCATCATCTCCTTGCTCCTTACTCACACCAACACCGTTTACACATCGCACAACAGTTTCTAAACAACATTCACTTTTTCAAACCCAAATCCATTTTAAAAACATTTATCTATTAAATTGGAATTAGTGTTACCATTGTAATTGATGGTAAAAAATATTGATAACTCTATAGGATCCAGGTTCTTACTCATCTTTATCTTTCTTAAGTATTAATGTAATTGTAGATTCTGCTAGTGTATCTGGTAATATTTGTTCTCTGAAAATTTGATCCTATAGAGCTATCGCGTTGTTGAATACAGATAAAAAAATATTAGCAAAAATATTAGCATGAAGATTAAGTACGCCATTAAACTAAAACATCCGGATCAAACGGGCTTTATCTCTAAGAGACATTCATTTAATAATTTGAGACGTCTGCTTAATATAATGCACTCACACCAAACTAAAGATCCAAATCTCGCAATTATTTCACTGGATGCAGAGAAAGCATTCGATCAGGTTGAATGGAAGTATATGGTTAAGGTATTGCAAACATTTCAACTGGGAGAGAATTTCATTCAATGGATTAAATTAATATATAATAAGCCAACGGCCAGAATATTAACTAATAATATTTTATACATATAATTTAAACTGTCAAGGGGTAATACACAAGGTTGTTCATTATCACCATTGTTATTTGCCCTCATAATTGAACCACTAGCGGAAAGTATTAGAACTCATCAGAATATCCATGGATATAAGACAAAATATTCAAACAATAAAATATCATTATATGCTGATGATGTACTTTTGTACATCACAAAGCCTCATATCACTATACCCAATATTTTAAATTTAATTGAGAATTTCGGTTCATTTTCAGGTTACAGAATAAATTGGAATAAAAGTGAAATCATGTCAATAAAACCGAAAAATTCTATACATCTCGTACAATTTCCTTTTAAAATAACTGGGGAAAAATTTAAATACTTGGGCATTGAAATTACTAGAAGATATCAAGACATGTTTAAAGCAAACTATAACCCTGTACTTAAGAAATTACATAATTTAATTAAATTCTGGAAAATGCTCTCGATGTCCTGAATAGGTTGAATAAACGCCATAAAAATGATTTTTCTACCACAAATTCTATACTTGTTCCAATCAATCCCACTATATCTACCCAAAATGTTTTTAAAAAAAAATTGGACTCAGATATTACAAATTTTATTTGGGATTATAAAACCCATAGAATACAAAGACCACACCTGAATAAACCCAAAGTAGTAGGGGGATTAGCACTCCCTAATTTTATGTATTATTATTGGTCGGTAAATATTAGAATATGATTCAATTGTTGGATAATGCTCTTCATCAACCGGAATGGATCATTATGGAAAAAGAGGACTGCTCCCCCTTTAATATTGGTGCGATCCTTCTTTCACCAATGATGGTGAATAACACAAACTACAACAAAAACCCAATTATACATAGTACAATCAGAATTTGGAAACAAATAAAATACAATTTAAAATTAAGAAACTTATCTCTCCTATCTCCTATTGCTAAAAACCCTCTGTCTAAACCCTCGATTATAGACAAAGCATTTATACAATGGGAAAGAGCAGGAATTAAAACTTTGGGAGATTTGTATGATACGGGAAACATAGAAACATAGAAATTAGGTGCAGGAGTAGGCCATTCAGCCCTTCGAGCCTGCACCGCCATTCAATATGATCATGGCTGATCATCCAACTCAGTATCCTGTACCTGCCTTCTCTCCATACCCTCTGATCCCCTTAGCCACAAGGGCCACATCTAACTCACTCTTAAATATAGCCAATGAACTGGCCTCAACTACCCTCTGTGGCAGAGAGTTCCAGAGACTCACCACTCTCTGTGTGAAGAAAGTCTTTCTCATCTCGGTCTTAAAGGATTTCCCCCTTATCCTTAAGCTGTGACCCTTGTCCTGGACTTCCCCAACATCGGGAACAATCTTCCTGCATCTAGCCTGTCCAACCCCTTAAGAATTTTGTAAGTTTCTATAAGATCCCCTCTTAATCTCCTAAATTCCAGAGAGTATAAACCGAGTCTATCCAGTCTTTCTTCATAAGACAGTCCTGACATCCCAGGAATCAGTCTGGTGAACCTTCTCTGCACTCCCTCTATGGCAATAATGTCCTTCCTCAGATTTGGAGACCAAAACTGCACGCAATACTCCAGGTGTGGTCTCACCAAGACCCTGTACAACTGAAGTAGAACCTCCCTGCTCCTGTACTCAAATCCTTTTGCTATGAAAGCTAACATATCATTCGCTTTTTTCACTGCCTGCTGCACCTGCATGCCTACTTTCAATGACTGGTGTACCATGACACCCAGGTCTCGCTGCATCTCCCCTTTTCCTAATCGGCCACCATTTAAATAATAGTCTGCTTTCCTGTTTTTGCCACCAAAGTGGATAACCTCACATTTATCCACATTATACTGCATCTGCCAAACATTTGCCCACTCACCCAGCCTATCCAAGTCACCTTGCAGTCTCCTAGCATCCTCCTCACAGCGAACACTGCCCCCCAGCTTAGTGTCATCCGCAAACTTGGAGATATTGCCTTCAATTCCCTCATCCAGATCATTAATATATATTGTAAATAGCTGGGGTCCCAGCACTGAGCCCTGCGGTACCCCACTAGTTACTGCCTGCCATTGTGAAAAGGACCCGTTTACTCCTACTCTTTGCTTCCTGTTTGCCAGCCAGTTCTCTATCCACATCAATACTGAACCCCTAATACCGTATGCTTTAAGTTTGTATACTAATCTCTTATGTGGGACCTTGTCGAAAGCCTTCTGGAAGTCCAGATATACCACATCCACTGGTTCTCCCTTATCCACGCTACTAGTTACATCCTCGAAAAATTCCACAAGATTCGTCAGACATGATTTACCTTTTGTAAATCCATGCTGACTTTGTCCAATGATTTCACCACTTTCCAAATGTGCTGCTATCCCATCTTTAATAACTGACTCTAGCAGTTTCCCCACTACCGATGTTAGACTAACTGGTCTGTAATTCCCCGTTTTCTCTCTCCCTCCCTTCTTAAAAAGAGGGGTTACATTTGCTACCCGCCAATCCTCAGGAACTACTCCAGAATCTAAAGAGTTTTGAAAGATTATCACTAATGCATCCACTATTTCCTGAGCTACTTCCTTAAGTACTCTGGGATGCAGCCTATCTGGCCCTGGGGATTTATCGGCCTTTAATCTATTCAATTTACCCAACACCACTTCCCGACTGACCTGGATTTCACTCAATTCCTCCTTTGACCCACAGTCCCCTGCTATTTCAGGCAGATTATTTATGTCTTCCTTAGTGAAGACGGAACCAAAGTAGTTATTCAATTGGTCCGCCATATCCTTGTTCCCCATGATCAACTCACCTGTTTCTGACTGCAAGGGACCTACATTTGTTTTAACTAACCTCTTTCTCTTCACATATCTATAAAACTTTTGCAGTCAGTTTTTATGTTCCCTGCCAGTTTTCTTTCATAATCTATTTTTCCTTTCCTAATTAAGCCCTTTGTCCTCCTCTGCTGGTCTCTGAACTTCTCCCAGTCCTCTGGTATGCTGCTTTTTCTGGCTACTTTGTACGCATCATCCTTTGCTTTGATACTATCCCTGATTTCCCTTGTTATCCACGGATGCACTACCTTCCCCGATTTATTCTTTTGCCAAACTGGGATGAACAATTTTTGTAGTTCATCCATGCAGTCTTTAAATGTCTTCCATTGTATATCCACCGTCAACCCTTTTAGAATTAATTGCCAGTCAATCTTGGCCAATTCACGTCTCATACCCTCAAAGTTACCTTTCTTTAAGTTCAGAACCATTGTTTCTGAATTAACAATGTCACTCTCCATCCTAATGGAGAACTCAACCATATTATGGTCACTCTTGCCCAAGGGGGCACGTACAACAAGACGGCTAATTACCCCTTCCTCATTACTCAAAACCCAGTCTAAAATAGCCTGCTCTCTCGTTGGTTCCTCTACATGTTGATTTAGATAAACTATCCCGCATACATTCCAAAAAATCCTCTTCCTCAGCACCCCTGCCAATTTGATTAACCCAATCTATATGTAGATTGAAGTCACCCATTATAACTGTTTTGCCTTTGTCGCACGCATTTCTAATTTCCTGTTTGATACCATCCCCAACTTCTCTGCTACTGTTAGGTGGCCTGTACACAACACCCACCAGCGTTTTCTGCCCCTTAGTGTTTTGTAGCTCTACCCATACCGATTCCACATCCTCCAAGCTAATGTCCTTCCTTTCCATTGCTTTAATCTCCTCTCTAACCAGCAACGCTACTCCACCTCCTTTTCCTTTCTCTCTATCCCTCCTGAATATTGAATATCCCTGGATGTTCAGCTCCCAGCCTACGTCACCCTGGAGCCATGTCTCCGTGATCCCAACTATATCATAATCATTAATATCTATCTGCACGTTCAACTCGTCCACCTTATTACGAATACTCCTTGCATTGAGACACAAAGCCTTCAGGCTTGTCTTTACAACGCATTTACCCCTGTATACAATTTTGCTGAAAAGTGGCCCTTTTTGATTTTAGCCCTGGTTTTGTCTGCCTGCCACTTTTACCTTTCACCTTGCTACCTAATGCTTCTACCCTCATTTTACACCCTCCTGCCTCTCTGCTCTTGTACACATCCCCCTGCCACATTAGTTTAAATCCTCCCCGACAGCACTAGCAAACACTCCCCCAAGAACATTGGTTCCATTCCATTCCAGGTGCAAACCGTCCTGTTTGATAACTATTATCATTTAAACAATTACAACTAAAATACAATCTGGGTAACAATCAGTATTTTAAATATTTCGAAATATGTGATTATTTGAAAAAACATGCGCATGAATTTCACACAATGCCATTAGACTTACTAGATGAAGTAATGAATACAAAGGCGGAATCACCAAATTTAATTTCACATATATATAATATTATACTAAATGCAGTAATACCAACAACGGAAGGTATTAGAGGTGAGTGGGAAAATGAACTAAGCATAAAAATTTCCAATGAAAGGTGGAAAGAATACTTATTAAATGTGCACAAATGCTCAATTAACGTAAGACACACTTTAATACAATTTAAAATTATACATAGATTATACTACTCAAAATCTAAATTAAATAAATTTTTCCCTAACGTTTCACCAATTTGTGATAAATGCCACTGTCAAGAAGCTACAATAGCGCACTCATTCATCTTTTGTACAAAAATTCAAAGGTTTTGGATTGAAATCTGAAATGTTCACAAAAGTGTTTAAAATAAAAATGACACCAAAGCCAGAATGGATTATTTTAGGAATGACAGAAGGTAGTCCGGAATTAAATGCGTATCAAAATAATTTATTTGATTATGGCTTAATAATAGGGAAAAAAAACTAATCTTAAAATTCTGGAAAAATGCTCCTATACCAACATTAAATATGTGGATTTCAACTATGTTTGAAACACTACATCTGGAAGATATGAGACTCCGCCTGGAAGGAAAATCAGAACGCTTCTTTCAGACGTGGTCTGCATTTATAGAACTGTTACAAAGATAGGGTGCAGGAGTACCTCGGGCCTTGGTAGGGGGGGATGAAAAACTATGGAGTTGGTGGATTCCTTTTGCGTGAATAACAGAGTAACTGG
Organism: Okamejei kenojei; assembly: GCA_035221665.1. Classification (NCBI taxonomy): domain Eukaryota; kingdom Metazoa; phylum Chordata; class Chondrichthyes; order Rajiformes; family Rajidae; genus Okamejei; species Okamejei kenojei. The sequence goes on along the minus strand of CM069165.1, from coordinate 28,976,423 downwards.
CTTTTTTTTTCCTTTTCCTGTTTCTTTTTAGGGTCTATCTCTTAACCCCCTTTCTCTAATTCTTTGACCAAGGGTTTCTTCTCCCTTTTGGCACGCTCTTTCACTATCACAACTCTTTTCACCTATTTCACTCTCTTTCTTTCTATTCTTTTTCTTTAAAAGGCATAAATTATGGGGAACAATGATTGTAACAAGATATATGTGAAGTGCATTGATGTATTTATCTCTAATAAATAAAATATTTATAAAAAAATAAAAAAATAAAATTGATAAAAGTAGCTTAATTTTTAATTAAAATGAGCTCTGACACCTTTTTTCAACAAAATCCAAGGCACTGGTCAGTCAGTTTGTGGAGAGCAGGGATCTGTGAGGGTAATGTCTGGAATACCTGCTCACCTGTGGCCATAGAGGTAGCTGTCAATGACTCCATCTACACCTCACGCTGCCTCGGCAAGGCCAGCAGCATAATCAAGGACCAGTCTCACCCCAGTCACTCATCTCCCCTCTCCCATCGGGCAAAAGGCATAGAAGTGTGAAAACGCACCCCTCCAGATTCAAGGACAGTTTCTTCCCAGCTGTTATTAGGCAACTGAACCATCCTCCCGCCATTTAGAGAGCTGTCCTGTCCTCCCATCTACCTCATTGGAGATCCTGGACTATTTTTGATCGGACTTTACTGGCTTTATCCTACATTAAACGTTATTCCCTTTATCATGTCTGTGTACACTGCGGATGGTTCGATTGTAATCAGGTAATGTATTTTCGCTGACTGGATGCAACAAAAGCTCTTCACTGTACCTCGGTACACGTGACAATAAACTAAACAACGACATTGCAAACTCCAGCCTAACATTTCAACCTGGCTTACCATGAACTTGTTGAGCAGCAGGGTGAGTACTTGTGCAGTGTTCATGATGCTGCTCACTCGCACGTTAGTGACCGAGCCGTACGCCGGTGTAAACACTGACGTCTGTAGACGGAAAGGAAACAATTAGAGGAACGAGAAGGAGTAAAACGCTGAAGGTTAACATTACCCGATTCCTCTTGGACAGGGATGGGGCGCGGGGGACGTCCAGTGGCGGTTCGGTGGCGCTTGCGTTTGGGTTCGATCCTGGCTGAGGATGGGGTACGGGTCTGTGTGTGCGGTGGCACGGTTGCTGGGGATGTTTATCGAATGTTTATCGCATTGACAAATTCCATGATTCCTTGCGTTTTTCGGAATATCAAACTCGCTTATTGATAAAAGTTTCTGACCAGCCATATTTACTATGACCTGCAGAGGGCAGCCTTGCACGGTTTAGAGCTGTGCATGTCATCTTCTTGCGTGTGGCGTGCACAGCCTAAAGTTGTAGGACAACTTGTTCTATTGATCTTATTTGATTGTGCACACCAGGTTGATTGCATTAGTCGAAACAGGGCGGACCACGTGAAGGTTGCAATCTTCCACCCCAAGCTGTGCATATCATCGAGTCAGAAACAGGCCCTTCAGTCCAACTTGTCCCTGCCACCCAAGATGCCCCATACAAGCCAATACCATTTGACTGCGTTTGGCCCACCCCTCTTTGACCTTTCCTATCGATGTACTTGTCCAAATTACTTTTAAATGTTGTTCTAGTAACTACCTCCTCTGGCAGCTTGTTCCATAAACCTACCATCTTCTATGTGAAAATGTTGCTCCTCCGGCTCCTGTTAAATCTTTCCCCTCTCACCTTGAACTTAAGCTGTCTCGTTCTAGATAATCCTACTGTGGAAAAAAGATTCTGTGTATTCATCCTATCTCTGTCTCTTATCATTTTATACACTTCTATAGTAACCCTCATCCTGCTCCTGCACTCCAAGGAGTAAAGTCCTCGGCTGTCTAAGCACTCCCTGTAGCTCAGGCCCTCGTGTCCCAGCAACATCCCCGTAAATCTTCTCTGCGCTCAGGCCAGATTAATGAGATCTTTCCGACAGCAGGTTGACCAAAACAAACACCATACTCCAAGAGTGGCCTCACCTATGTGGCAAGGACTATCGTTGCTGGCTTTACCTTGCTCTAAGCGTTATTCCATTATCATGTATCTATACACTCGCATTGTAAATCACATTGTAATCACGCATTGTCTTTCCGATGACTGGGTAACAGGCAACAGAAGCTTTTCACTGTACCTCGGTACATGTGACAAAAAACTAAACTGGACTGAAAGGTTGTCCCAGCTAACACAGCCAGGACGCAGTGTTTGACCGCAAACAACTGGTATCACATTGCCTGGTTACCTTGTGATTGTAGAAGTGACCGTTGATGGAGAAGCGGTGCCGTCTGATGCGCTGGCTCTCTCCCGCCGTGTGGTACTTGCTTCTACGCTGAATCAAACAACTGGCATCACTCATTGTTCGCATCAGCTGAGGGACTTCATCTTCACAAGTGGTGCTGGTGGACACTAGATACAAGCAAAGATGGTACAGGAGACCCAGAACAGTGGCAGTAGTCAGTGTACCACAGATTTAAGAAGGAACGAGAAACAATCCTTCAAAAGCAGTTAGTGTTGAAGAAGGAACTGCAGATGCTGGAGAATCGAGGGTACACAAAAGGCTGGAGAAACTCAGCGGGTGCAGCAGCATCTAAGGAGCGAAGGAGATACGCAACGTTTCGGGTCGAGACAACCCGAAACGTCGCCTATCCCCTTCGCTGAGTCAGAAGAAGGGTCTCGACCCGAAACGTCGCCTATCTCCTTCGCTGAGTCCTTGACCCGAAACGTCTATCTCCTTCGCTCCTTAGATGCTGCTGCACCCGCTGAGTTTCTCCAGCCTTTTGTGTACCTTCAAAAGCAGTTGAAGTGCCATCAATGGTGGGCATCCTGCTTCTGTGAAAGGACACACCAGAGACCTGAGCACACAGCCCACATTGAATTTGAAGGCAGTCGACAAGAATTTGCAAAGGTTGATGTGGAAAGGATTTTGCAGGTAAAGGAATGTCTAATAGATGGGGGGGGGGGGAGTTGTTTGTGTCAGAGTGAAGGGCAAGGCTGCGGCAGTAGGGATCCCTGGATGACAAGAGATATTGAGGCGTTGATCATGAACAAGGAAGCAGGTAAAGGGGAACCCCTACAGGAGTGTAGGAGATATTGGAGTAAACTTAACATGGAGATCAGAGGTTTGTATGAAAGACAGCTTACTGCACTGGAGATAGACACAAAATGTTGGAGTAACTCAGCGGGAAGGGCAGCATCTCTGGAGAGAAGGAATGGGTGACGTTTCGGATCGTGTCCTTGTTCAGACTGTACTGTAATGTTCTTACAGGGTGATACAAGGTAGTTCTGGGTGGTGCCTCAGTTTCCCCCCCTGGAGTTGGTGCTGTGTTCACTGCCCCGCTGTACACCTGACTTACCTGAGGTGCCGTGAGTGCCCACGTCTTGTGGAAGATCACCTCTATCGGTCGACTCACAGTTAACTTCCAATAAACAGTCATTTGTCAACATCCGTGACACCGTTCCTTTCCTGCAGGATTGATGAGGGAAAGATGATCATTAAAATCATACTGTGAACATAGTAATTTAAATTTGAGTCTGGAGAAGGGTCTTGACCAGAAACGTCACCCATTCCTTCTCTCCAGAGATGCTGCCTATCCCGCTGAGTTACTCCAGCATTTTGTGTCTATCTTCAATTTAAATTGCAATATGGATCAGTATCGACAATAGAATCACCCACATACTGGAACTTTGGGAATATGGTCATGAGAGCAAATCCGACGTGCAGCGCGTTACGGAAATTAAACTCCAATAAATCCACAGGGATGATTCTTACTTCCCACACAGTGGCCACGAAACCAGCAATGCCCCCCCCCCCCCCCCCCCCCCCCCCCCCCCCCCCCCCCCGGCCACGACCGACCAATCTGCAGGCGAGGCGATCGCCCAATCATCCCACCGGTAAACAACGATGGGAGTCTGGGGAAATTCATCCTTGATAAGAGCAGCAAGAATCACAGCAACTCAGAGGAGCAGTGGGTAGAGCTGTTGTCTTACAGCACGAGGGACCGTGGTTCCATCCTGACATCGGGTGCTGTCTGCGTGGAGTTTGCACGTTCTCCCTGTGACCACGTGGGTTTCCTCCAGGTGCTCTGGTTTTTCTCTCAAGGACGTGTGGGACTGTAGGTTAATTGGCCCAGTGTGTTGGGAGTGGATGAGAAAGTGAGATAGTGTAGATCTAGTGTGAACAGGAGGTCGATGGTGTGGACACAGTGGGTCGAAGGGCCAGTTTCCATGCTCTATCAATGAGCCAGCCAATGTTGGAGAGGACTATCGCCTCATCTCCAGCCTGTTCCAACCTGTCTACATCCTCTCTACTCAGCAGTGTTGAGGGGTGGCTGTGACACTGGCCTCAGGTAGCGGCTTACTTACCTGTGAGAGTTGGTCTCTTGTTCCAGTCGGAGGAGTTTGGATGCTGAGAAGTGTATGCGCTCGTTGTCATCCTGCATCTGGAGTCGTATCGGTCTCCTGAGACCCCAGGAAATGTTGAGCAGCCCCTCGATGATCAGCTCTGCATCATCCTAGAGCAAAGGCAAACATCGCCAGTCAGGAAGCCCAGGCTGAACCTCGCAACGTCACTGCAGCGGCATGATGGTGCAGCAGGTAGTGCTGCTGCCTCACAGCGCTAGAGACCGGGGTTCAAGTAACAGGCGTTTGATGCAAGGACACTTTGGTCAACAGATATGAATTCATGCGCAAAAGGCAATGCGTTCTCTCACTGGCGGAGTAACGAGCATGACTATAATGTTAAAATCTTGCTGAAAACCTCAGCAAATGCTTATTGAAAATGGACAACTTTTTAAGAGAAGGCAGAGCCCCAGGGAAGCTGTTTCACAATGACTCCGGCATTCTTGTGTTGTGTTTTGTCCATAGGGATATGAAGCCTAACCAACCAGCAAGTTCTAAATCTCATCAATATGCACTCCAGAAATCTGAACCATCTTGAGAAGGTTCACATCTGGAACTCATTAAACATCATCTGAAAGTCAATTTATTGAGAACATTCAGCTGTGGTTTGCAGTTTCCGTTTGCTCGCATTAAACAAGAGAAAATCACAAAGCAAATTGAGGCTAAAGTGGAAAACAGGACGCGACATCTCAGACTCGGGGCAACGTATGTGCGGAGCCAGAGGATGTGAGGTCTTTAAGGAATATTCTTCCAACATTCCTCCGTGTGGAAGGTTGTCAAAGTATACACAAGATATTAGTCAGCTACAGAAATGAGCAATGGCCCATGGACATTAATCTGAGTAAATGTCAGGTGGTGTACCTAATGTTCTTCAGGTCTAGGAGCAGGATAAGGCCTTTCGGCCCATCATCTACCCAGCCATTCAATCACAAATCCCTCTCAACCCCATTCTCCTGCCTTCGCCCCATAACCCCTGACCCTTATTAATCAAAAATATGTCAATCTCCCCCTTAAAAATAGCCATTTGTGGCAATGAATTCCAGGTAACGGTAAAATATACAGTGAATAATGTCATAGCCACACAGCCTTTGGCCCAACCTGTCCATGCCCACTAAGTTGCCCCATCTATGCTAGTCCCACTTGCCACATTTGGCCCATATCCATCTAAACTAATCAAGGACCAGTCTCACCCCGGTCACTCCCTCTTCTCCCCTCTCCCATCAGGCAAGAGGTTTCTGAAGTGTGAAAACGCACACCTCCAGATTCACGGACAGTTTCTTCCCAGCTGTTATCATGCAACTGAACCATCCTACCACAACCAGAGAGCGGTCCTGAACTCCCATCTACCTCATTGGAGATCTTTGAACAATCTCTCCTTGGACTTTATCAGACTTCAATGTTATATCTTGCATTAAATGCTGCACCCTTTTTCCTTTATCTGTGTTTGCGGCCAGCTTGATTGTACTTATGTGTAATCTTCATTGATCGGTTAGCGTGCAGACAAAAGCTTTTCATTGTTCTTCGGTACTCGCGACACTAATAAACTAAACCAAAACTGTCAACATCTCTCCACTGGCAGAGCCTTGCTTCTGGAATGTGGTCCGGACCACCGCATAACAAAGTGTGTCGAACGTCACCTATTCTTTTTCTCCAGAGATAGAAACATTGAAAATAGGTGCAGGGTATGCCATTCAGCCCTTCGAGCCAGTGCACCACAATTCAATATGATCATGGCTGATCATCCAAAATCAGTATCCCGTCCCTGCTTTCTCCCCATATCCCTTGATTCTGTTTGCCCTAAGAGCTCAATCTAACTCTCTCTTGAATACATGCTGATGCTGCCTGACCCGCTGAGTTACTCCAGCACTCTGTGAAACGCCGCCTATCCATGTTCTCCACAGATGCTGCCTGACCCGCTGAGTTACTCCAGCACTGTGTCTATCACCATCTAACAAAGCTGGAGAGGGGCAGAGGTCTCAGCCGGTCAGCCAGTGCCCACTGATGGGGAATAAACAGATAAACTCCTTTCTTAACTCAGGCACGCAGATGATGGAAATCCCACGTAATAACTCCCTCTGCATCCTTTCAATACAGAAATATGCCCAGAGGTTTTTTTTTGTTCATCGGTAAAATGGAAGATGCCGCTCAACCCAGGTGACTATTTGTGCGCTCACCACAGAAGCAGATCAACAATATTCACATATTGCAACCGCTCCACACTGCTAGATCTCTAATACAGGCTGGCTTTACCTTGCACTAAACGTTATTCCCTCATCATGTATCTGTACACTGTAAACGGTTCGATTGTAATCATGTATTGTCTTTCCGCTGACTGGTTAGCACGCAGCAAAAGCTTTTCACTGTACCTCAGTACATGTGACAATAAACTAAACTAACTATAAGTGCAAAACCAAAGACTAGGTTAACCAAAAACAAAGTTCTTGTAATTGCCGAGGTAGAGTTAGTGTCGGAAGGAACTGCAGGTGCCGGTTTAAACCGAAGATAGACACAAAATGTTGGAATAACTCAGCGGGACAGGCAGCATCTCTGGAGTGAAGCATCTCTTTTCCCCAGAGATGCTGTCTGACCCGTCGAGTTACTCCAGTTGTTTGTGACAATAAACGGAACTGAACTGACCTGGTGGAAAGAGTGCGGGATGAGTGGTGATTTGCTGTGGGAATATTCCTGCCCTCTGAGCTTGTGTTTTTTTGCCTCCTAGGCTGATTCACATGCGAAGCACGATGACTGAATGTCCCGGAACGTGCATCACCCTGACCCCACTCTCTCTGCACAGTGTGGTTCTGTGGAATCTAACACAGCCATGCACGCAGTGACCACCAACAATAAACAGCTGTAATATTGAATTCCCAACACTCCCAGATGGAATTCAAGGAGCCTGATCCTCAGCTGTCCGTGCGAGGATTTTACAGGAAGATTTAGCTCATCGTTCACTCGGGAATAACCGAGGGAAACTGGCCTACATGGCCCCACATGTTCCTTTACTGTGCCGCCCAATTTCACTGAAATGTTGCTAAAAGCCGGGAATTTAGGGCGAGGACCACAAAATGCAATTTCCATTCCAGGATCGTCCTGTCGAAGGATGCGTGGACAGGGACCCCAGTGAAGGCAGCTTGGCCCAGCAGTCTGCACCACCTGTGAACCTGGTACACCTGTGCAGCACCACCTGTGAACCTGGTACACCTGTGCAGCACCACCTGTGAACCTGGTACACCTGTGTAGCACCACCTGTGAACCTGGCACACCTGTGTAGCACCACCTGTGAACCTGGCACACCTGTGTAGCACCACCTGTGAACCTGGTACACCTGTGCAGCACCACCTGTGAACCTGGTACACCTGTGTAGCACCACCTGTGAACCTGGTACTCCTGTTGGCGCCATGTCTGAATCTACACCATGTTTGAACCTGAGAACCATGACCTCCAGATTCAAAACCTTCTGCTTCCCAGCTCCCACCAGGCTCTTGAATACTGCACAATACTAACTCTAAATGCAATAAGACATCGTTACTTTTGAACACAAATTCTCTGACAGTAGAAGGTAATTGCTCATTCATCGACCTGATGTGCATTCGTCTGTTGTCGCCTTTCAATGACTTGTTCTCTTGAACAACAGCTTTCCCCGTTCAAGCAATAGTCTGTTTTTCTACAATGTCTTGCTCTCCTCTATCCACTCAGTCACTAATTTCTCCATCATTCTGAAGCATCTCAATCACTCCTCACCTTCAGTCATGAGGGTCTTGGATAAAGTGAACACTCACAGTCTGTTCCCCTGGGTAGGATTCACAATCCAGAGGGAGTAGACTTAAGGCAGGAGGGGAGAGATTTCAGAGGGACCTCAGGGGCAACATTTCCTCTCAAGGAAGCTACAGCAGCAGATATAATTACAACTTGTAAAAGGCTATATGGATTGGGAGGGTTTCGAGGGGTTTGAGCCAAATGACCAGCACAGAATGTTAACGTCAGCAGTGATGGGTTGGGGTGGGGGCCAGTAGCCATGCTGTTCAACGCTATGATTTTGTAACTCTGATGAACTGAAACTGCATGGAACTAATGTTATCTTTAGACTATGATTCAATTGCCTTAGTTCTGTTTTTCATTTGAAGATATCTGTAGGGCATTGTATGGGCTCATAATAAAAGGACAGCTGACCAAAATGTTGCCAAAGTGGTCGGTGTTAGTTCACTTCCTGAGGCAAGAGAGAGCCGTTAGACAATTAGACAATGCTAGAGACAGTAAGGGGGACTCCAGAGACTTGAACACACAGCCAACAGTGGTGGTGAAGGAAATCATGAATCTTATATCCATTTACTTATTTCCCTCTCATATAATTCCTGGTATTAAGGAACATTTCACTGAACTGAGATTTATATGGCTGTGTGGGCTGTGAGGGAAAAGATTTTGAAATTGCTTATTTAAAAGAAAATCAGTAGATCATGCACTCTAACATCTGTGGCTAGTCCGTAGAAGACTTCATGAACAAAAATACAGAGGCTACACTGCAAGATGCACACCACTGGTTAGCCGCAAAAATAGGATGGCCAGGTTACAGCTTGTCAAGAAGTACTTAAAAGAGCAACCACTGTTCTGGAAAAAAGGTCTTGTGGACAGATGAGACGAAGACTAACTTATATCAGAGGGAAGGCAAGAGCAAAGTATGGAGGAGAGAAGGAACTGCCCAAGATCCAAAGCATACCTCCTCATCTGTGAAACACGGTGGTGGGGGTGTTATGGCCTGGGCATGTATGGCTGCAGAAGGTACTGGCCCACTTATCTTCATTGATGATACAACTGCTGATGGTACTAGCATAATGAATTCTGAAGTGAATACTGTAGACACAACCTCAAAACAAGCATAAGCTAAAGACGGCTGCAATACAGGCCTGACAGAGCATCACCAGAGAAGACAGCCAGCAACTGGTGATGTCCATGAATCGCAGACTTCAAGCAGTCATTGCATTCAACGGATATGCAACAAAATACTAAACATGACTACTTTCATTTACATGACATTACTGTGTCCCAAACTTTAAGGTGCCCTGAAATGGGGGGACTATGTATAAACACTGCTGTAATGTCTACAGGGTGAAACCAAAATGTTTAAAAATGGCCTTTATTCAAATCTGACAATGTGCACTTTAACCACATGTGATTTTTTTTCTATTACAAAGCTCAAATTGTGGAGTACAGAGGCAAAAAAATAAATGATGGGTCTTTGTCCCAAACATTATGGAGGGCACTATAAATGTTCAAGCCATCCAGTCCTGGAAACATTCCTGTGAATCCTTCCATCTCGTGGCTGTGTTAAATTTAGGGCCATTATTGACAATAGACAACAGACAATATTGAGGTCTGCTACATCTTGAGAGTGGCAAGATATGTAACTTCTGCTTTTATCTTCAGCAGTTTGAGCTCAGCAATGTCTGTAATACCTTGTGCAATGCGCCTCGCTTCCCAGAATCTGCCGTGTGTAAATTTAGACATGAACTTGAACTGAAGAACCTTCTCGCTGTGCTAACCCCCAAGTCTGAACGGACATGAAAATCTTTAGAGAAGAGAGGGATCTGTGGCCACTGCTAAAGAGGGTGACAACTAATAACAGAACCATACGTGGGCTGGCCACCAAGGACTCTGTAAAACTGTCTTTGGACCGTTTCATTTGACATATCAGATTATATTCTTATCGAACCTTTGAAAATATGTAATTTATCTATGGTCTATTAATTATCATTGACATTTATCATTCCTGGTATCGTCTCCATGTAAGTTCAAAGTGTTATGGTCTACGATAGAGTTAGCATTTCCAGGCCTCTCGGGTTTCAATGTTAACCAGTCTGCTTTTCAGCAATGTCACCATTTTTCTGAAGTGCTCCCCACCCGTCCACTTCCTCCTCAGTCTCAGTGCACCAACCATAAGTTCATGAGTTCTAGGAGCAGAAATAGGCCATTCATCCCATCGTCTAGTCTAGTTATAATTATTAATTTATTGTATCATTGATTATAATATCTCTGGATCGGGAGGAGGTCCATGGGGAGGAGCGAATGCCACCTGAACACAAGTCGTGGTCTGATCAACCACGGCTGGGTCGCCTGGGTGACGGTGCCTGAGGTTGAAAGACCCGAAACACCCAATGACCCCAGGTTACATCACTGATGATGTGTTCAGGAGCATCAAGAGGTGTATTTTTTTTTATCAATCAGTGGGTTATTACATTTATGTGCCTCTTAAACTGCAGCTGGTAAGAACTTTATTATTCCAATTCCGTCCAACTTGCCCATGCCGACCAACATGCCCCATCTGCACTAGACCCACCTGCCCGCTTTTGAGCCATATCCCTCCAAACCTATCCCATCCATGTATCTGTCCAAATGTTATAGTCTGAGCCTCAACCTCCTCCTCTCACAGCTCGTTCCATACACACACCACCTTCTGTGTGAAAAGGTTGCCTCTCAGATTCCTATTAAATCTTTTCCCCTTCACCTAAAACCTGTCTTCTGCTTCTTGATTCCCCTACTCTGGGAAAAAGACTGTGCATTTACCCTATGTATTCCCTCGTGATCTTGTACACCTCCATAAAATCACCATAAAAGCACCAAGGAATAAAGTCCTATTTCTGTTCAACCTCTCCCTATGGCTCAGGTCCTCGGGTCCTGGCAACATCCTTGTACTTAGTTTAAGTTTAACAATAGGTGGTAGATAAACTCCTCACTTTTGCCATTGTTCTTCTTAAACCTTCTGTTTCACTTTTCTAGCTCTTCATTCGATTTTCTCTCCTCATGTCTCCATCTGTGAACCCTCCTCTTACCTTCCGTCTTCAAGACTCCCTGCTTTCTTCCTGCCCTGACCACCACTTCCTTTCCCCCAGGATGGGTGGAGGTGTCTTCAGCAAACCCACAGCCATTCCTCTGGGTTTCACGTTCAAACCCTCAGGACACAAATAGCTGCAGTAACTCAGTGGGTCAGACAGCATCTCTGGAGAGAAGGAAATCATAGAATCATAGAATCATAGAAAATAGGTGCAGGAGAAGGCCATTCGGCCCTTCGAGCCTGCACCGTCATTCAATATGATCATGGCTGATCATCCAACTCAGTATTTTGTACCTGCCTTATCGGGTCTCGACCCGAATCGATGACGTTTCGGGTCGAGACCCTTCTTCAGACCCAAAGTGGCTGAGACAATGGAAGCTTGGTTACCCCCCGCCTTCCCGCATGATAATTAACCAACTAGCAATCAACCCCATGGCCTCCGACCCAGACGGACCTTATCGCAACAAACCTGGAAACATTCCATCTTGGTTCAAAGGTTGATCTGGAATTCTCTAACTGAATAATTATTTCTAATCTGAAATAACAACAGAAAGATTTCAAGATACTCAGCAGATCTTGCAGAGAAAAAGAGTTAATGTTTCAAGTCAAGAGGCCATCAGAGCTGGAATATGAGGATCTTTCTCTGGAACATCATGGTGCAGAGAGCGAGGCAGACTTGTGAGAACAGAGACTACTGCCAACATTTATCTGAAGGCTAGGTCGGGCTGATTGGGTGTAAATGTGCAGGAACTACAGATGCTGGTTTAAATCGAAGATAGGCACAAAAAAGCCTGAGTACCTCAGCGGGTCAAATAGCATCTCTGGAAAAAAGGAATAGGAGACGTTTCAGTTCTGAAGAAGGGTCTCGACTCGAAACATCACCTGTTCCTTTTCTCCAGAGATGCTGACTGACCCGCTGAGTTACTCCAGCTTTTTGTGTCTATCTTGAGTGAAAGTGTAATTGGGCAATAAAACCATGAAGTGCCAAACGATGACCTTCCCGGACTTGCGCAGTAGGTGATGGGGAGATTAATCTAATCTAAGCTCCTGGTCGATGAACTTTCATCATTAATTTAACAGATTTGCAGCTTCCTGTTTCAGTTTGAGACGTCTCATTGGGTTAACACTGAGTTAACACAATAGGGACAGAGCCAGTGATGGAACCTGCATTCAGCTCACAGGCTGCAAGACCTCTTCCAAGAAACCACGTGATCTGCCCTAACTATTTCATTCTGCGTGACTCCAGCACTATTTATCCTGCACACATTGATCTAAAATAGCTTGAGGCACTGCGGCCCAGAGCTGGCCACCAGGCTCTTTGTGGTTAACTGCCCATTGTCTGCTGTCAAGGCCAGAGAGGCTGCCTGACCCGCTGAGTCACTCCATCTTTTTGTGTCTATCTTGAGTGAAAATGTAATTGAGAATACATCAATTAAGGTGCCAGCAATTCAAGCTCTTAAAGAATCTCAGCGCAAGAATAAAATAAAATATTTTCATGACGTAGATTCAGTATCTTTTAGTGAGTTGAATGATAAGGAACAAGTGAGAACATGAATTAGGGGCAGGGTGAGACGCCATTTACCAGATTGATACAAGATTCGAGGGTATTAGATGTTGGGAGAGGTTGAACAGACTTGGATTGCTTTCTTTGGAACATCGGAGGTTGAGGGGAGACCGGATAGAAGTTTATAAAACGATGAGAGGCGTAGATAGGGCAGACAGTCAGAGCTTTTTTCCCCAGGGTGAAAATATCACACATTAAGCATAGTTTTAAGATGAGAGGGGCAAAGTTTATAGAAGATATGTTTTACACAGAGGGTGGGGGGTACCTGAAACCCACTACTGGGTAGTGGTAGAGGCAGATATGATTGTGGCATCGAGAGACTTTTGGACAGGCAGATGGATGTGCAGGGAATTACAGAGGGTTAAGTGCAGGCAGATAAGAGTTGATGTGATGTGATGTGATGTGATGTGAAGGGCTTGTTTCTGTGCTGCGCTGTTCTTGGCTTTATCCTCCAGGTGCTCCAGTTTTCTCCCACACTCCAAAGACTAATTTGCTTTAGTAAAATTATACATAGTCCCTAGTGTGTACAGGATAGCGGTAGTGTGTGGGGATCGCTGGCCTGCGCGGACTCAGTCGGCCTGTTTCCGCGCTGTATCTCTAGACTAAACTGAAAAGACCCCCTAGGATTAAACATCCAGGCAGATTCACTTCTTGGTCAAACCATGCTGGGGAAAACTGAGAGACCAGGTAAATGGAAAATAAAGCTCTAACCCTTTACGCAAATGGAGAAGCGTGGAAACTATTACACAAAATGCCAGATAAAGATGAGTTCATCTGCCAGTGACATCAAGCGTCACATTGTTCCCTCGCGCGGAACAATGACCATGACTCAGTGTTGTGCAAGCGAGCACACTATAGGTGATGGTGGTCCTACCTCTCTATGTCTTAACTGGAAACTCTTGCCCTCTTGGTAGCAGTTGTAGGTCTTTAGAAGCATTAGCAGTTCAGACCTGGAGAGATGATAATAATAATAATAATAATAATAATAATAATAATAATAATAATAATACATTTATTTATATAGCACGTTTAAAAACAACTCACGTTGACCAAAGTGCTTCACATCAGTGCAGGTACTAAATTGATACATACAGCGGTAGACAGACCTAACAATACATACATAAACTGTTTACAGCGCCCCCTCAGAGAGGCTCAAAAACGCTTGGGAGTAGAATACGTTTTAAGCTGTGACTTAAAGTAGTCGTTGGTGGGGGCAGTTCTGATGAGGAGCGGGATGCTGTTCCACAGTTTAGCTGTTTTGGACATAACAGGCACATTATTACATGTCAAACATGTTGTGGTCACCAGTAGTGAGTGTCGTCTGGCTGGAGTTGGCCGTGACAGAACGGTGTAGGAGGACGCAGAAAGGTGCAACAGAGAGGTGGGGTAGGACAAGCTGGGCAAGTGATAGGTGGATACAGGTGAGCAGGGCTGAGGGGTTGGATTGGCATTGGGTGAGGTCAGTGACAAAGGCTAGAGGTGAAAAGGAGACGAAAGGGTGTCAGATACAGAGAGAGGAGGTGGAAGGGGTATGGATGGACGGGGACAAAGAGGGGGGCGTATCAAAGGGGAATGTGTGATTGGGGGGTGGGAGATGAGTGTATGGAGGTGGGAGACTGAGGAGGTGGGAGATGGTGGGAGAAATGCACACTGGGGTGGGGAAGGGGGAGAGGAGTGTTACTTGAAATTGGAGAATGCAATGTTCATACCGAAGATAGACACAAACTGCTGGGGCAAATCAGCGGGACAGGCGGCATCTCTGGAGAGAAGGAACGGGTGATGTTTCGGGTCGAGACCCTTCGTCAGACTGGTTAGGGATAAGGGAAATGAGAGATATAGGCGATGATGCAGAGAGATAAAGAACAATGAATGAAAGATATGCAAAAAAGTACCAATGATAAAGGAAACAGGCCATTCATTGTTGAGGTGAGAACGAGGAGCTGGTGTGATTTGGGAGGAAATGTTCTGTGTTGGGTTTCAGCTAAGGTTTTGTGTTTCTACGGCTTGACCAGAGGCTGGGTGTGCAGCGATTGCTGATTTGTGGAATGCAGAGGAAGTGGTGGTCAGTGCTAGTTTCATTCATCACTAAAGCTGAATGGCTGCGGCTACATGCCGGTAATTTTAAGAATGAAAACTGTTGGCCTGTCATTATTCTCAATGAGACATGGTCTAAGTTTCTCCAAGCAGAAGTGACTGATACGAGTGATTAAAAGTGAAACATGAGATCGGATATCCCTGGCCAATACCTCATCCCCACAATGACTTTCATTCCATTTGAGGTTCCTCCAAATGATTTGCATTGAGAATTGAAAATAGCACATAGAATGAGAGGATGGATGGATGAACGAACGAACGAACGAATGAATGAAAAGTGCTGGAGGAACTCAGTGGGTCAGGCAGCATCTGTGGAGGGAATGTGAAATCAGTACAATAACATTAGGTCTTTAAATGCTAAAATGCCCACACGGGGTAGAGATATGCGCAACTGTGTCTGAAACTATTAGCAAAGAACAAAGTGTTGGAGGAACTCAACGGGCGGCATCTGTGGAGGGAATGGACAGACAATTTTTTGGGTCGCGACCCTTCTCCAATCTTAAAGGTCCCCATCCGAAGTTCATATCCCTTCACAGACGCTGCCTGGCCCGCTGAGTTCTTCCAGCACTTTGTTGAGAAGGAGAGGCAGACTGAACCCCTGAACACAGACCCAAACTTGTTTCTCGACACTGTTTTGGCAGTCGCTCAGGATCAAAGGTGACATGTCCAAAAGGACACAGAGTGCTGGAGTAACTCAGCGGGTCAGGCAGCATCTGTGGAGAACATGGATACGTGACGTTCCATCCACAATGTACATATACAGGATAAAGGGAATAACGTTTAGTGCAAGATAAAGTCCAGTGAAGGAGGCTGTGGATTTGTGACTGACGTTCCTCTGTGAGATGACGCCTGTATGGTCGTGAGTCGCCTGCATGGCCACCCAAAGGGTCGTACCTTTTTCTGGTCACCGCTGGATTTTCAACATATTGAACATTTTCGGTAACCTGCCGTGACCATGACGGGTGCCGGCAGTCGCCGAAAAAAATTGCGTAAGTGGGACAGGCCCTTAAAGATAGACAAATGTTTCCCCAGCACTAGAGACAAAGATTTAGGGCACCGAGGCAGGGATTCAGAGCAGATATCAACGGGACCTTTTCACCCAGAAACTTTCCAGCAGACTATGACACGAGTGTTTGCCTCACTTACTTTGAAATGCGTTTGTCGTCACTGATTTTAACAAGCACGGCATTCTGATGTCCATCCATCTTTCGACTTCACAGACCACCCACTCGCTACAATCCACCTGCCTGAAGAAAAAGGCTCATTACATCACAAACAACTGCGTATGGAGTTATAGGAGACTGCAGATACTGGAATCGGCATCACAACACAAGGTGCTGGAGGAACTCAGCAGGTCAGGCAGCATCTGTGCAGGGAATGGCAAACGCTGTTTCAGGTCGAGACTCTTTAGTTTTTATTGTCACGTGTACCGAGGTCGTGTAAGGCTTCTTTGTCGCATGTTAACCTGTCAGCAGAAAGACTATTCAAGGTTACAATCGAGCTGCCACAGTGCATAGATTAAGGATTAATGGAATAACGTTTAGTGCAAGATAAAGTCTAGGAAAGTCGGGTTAAAGATAATCCAAGACTCTCAAAGACTTAGATGGTAGGTCAAGACCGCTCTCTAGTTGGCGAGAGGGTGGTTGAGTTGCCTGATAACAGCTGGTCTGAAGAAGGGTCTCAACCCAAACATCACCAATTCCTTCTCCAGAGATGCTGCCTGCACTGCAGACTTGTGGCTTCTAGTTTAAGACATCACTGCTATGGTTAAACTATTGTGAAAACTGGAGAATAAATATTCTGAAGTAGAAATAACTGCAACTAACTAACTGGCAGCCCAATTAAAAGCAGCTCGGGGTAGCAGGCATGGTAGCAGTTAGATCAGAGCCAATCCCTCCTGACAAAGAGGCAAGTTGGAAGATGGGAATTGTAAGTTGTCATTAATGTCCCTGAATTAGCAAAACCATGAAGAAATGAATGCACCAAACGTTTACCAGAAAGACTTTGAACAGACAGCTCTTCACTATCGCATCTAAATGATGGTAATAAATGTAGCAATGTCCACATCGACAAATCTCAGATTGTCAAAAGCATCTTTGTTACAAGCTGATTAACGTTATTGCTGTATTGCTGTGAAATGGATTCGCTTCGATTGAACCTCTACTAACGATTGAGTAATTCTGTGAATTATTTACAAATGATCTGAAACAGCAGGCCGATCTTTTTATTCCATATGTTATAAACTCTTGCGTGGTGAATAGAAAAACAAATATTATATCTAACCTTTCTTTTTAAAATAAGGATAAAACATAAAACTGGCCTCCAAACCCAACCCCTTGAAAGGGTTCCGTGTCCCTCATAAAATAGCTCTCAGAAATGCAATATAACTTGGAATTTACCGACCACGTGACGAATGTTCCATTATTGAACCCAAGGCCAGTATAAAGGGACCGGGAAGTGGCACAAAGCCACTGTGCCCTGCGCTTGCACACCTGTGCTTGCACACCTGTGCTTGCACACCTGCGCTTGTACACCTGTGCTTGCACACCTGCGCTTGCACCGTTCACAAGTGACCAAGGATTATCGGGCCAAATCCAGCTGCTTTCAACACCTGGAACACTTACAAGGTTGGTATTGGCTAAATGGGGAAATGCACCAACTGGGAGTGGAAATAACTGTCCAAGATGGAATAGCTGTGAATTTCTAACCTCAAGAGTTAGTTGATATCGGTATTGGTGCTGGTTTATCATTGTCACGTACACCATGATACAAGGTTTGTTTGCGTGCTATCCAGTCTAATCACACTCTCCACAAGCCGTGCCCAGTTACAACAGGTAGAACAATGGGACAATTACCAGATTGCAGAACAGTGTTACAGTTCGAGAAAGTGAAGATGAAAAAGTGCAAGCTCTACAACGAGAAAGGTGGGCAGATTGGAACTACTCACTAGCTTATGAGGTCCATTCAGTTTTCTGATAACTGCGGGTAAGAAGCTATTCTTGAGTCTGGTGCTTTCAGGCTTGGTATCTGCTCGATGGGGGAGGGATGAAGAAAGAATTACGGGGGATGAATGATCTTTGATTCTGTTGGCTGCTCTTCCAAGGGAGTGTGAAGCGTAGATAGGGTAGATGGTGGGGAGACTGGTCTGTGGATGGACTGGGCTACGCCCTCACCTCTCTGTAATTTCTTATAGCCTTGGGCAGAGTTGTTCCCAAACTTAGCCGTGATGCATCCTGAAAGGAACAGATCCTACGTTGGTAAGAGCCTTTGGAGACATGCAGATTTTGGTTAGTCTCCTGAGGAAGTAGAGGCGTTGGTGTGCTTTTTTGGTGATATTTACACCTAGGAAATTGAAGCTTTCATCCGTCGCCAGTTCAGTTCCATTGATGTTGATTGTGGGATGTACTCCACCGCACGCCTAAAGTCAATGACTAGCTCTCGCTAGCACTGAGGGGAGAGGTTGTTGTCCTGACACCATGTTACTGAGTTATCTGTCTCCTTCCTGTAGTACATCTTGTCCTTGTTTGAGATCTGGCCCTCTACAGTGGTGTTATTTCTGGGATGGGTGACTTGTTACAATGGGACATTGAGCTAAAGCAGAACTTGCTGGATGGCCCTGTTCTCAGTGTCAATTATCATCAGCAGTTTCTGGTTACTTTGGCGCTGCGATGTTAAAGCTTTCCATCCACTCTTGTCAAAAAACTCTTGCTGAAATCTTGATGACTTCCCTGCAAATTCAGAAGTTTCAGTGGGACAGGTATAGTGGGACAAACGTAATAGCTAATAGACAAAGGATTCTGCGATTGAGCAAAAGACAAAATGCTGGAAGAACTCAGCGGATGAAGTCTGAAGAAGGGTCCAAACCCAAAACATCACCCATTCCCCCCACAGATGTTGCCTTACCCGCTGAGTTCCTCCAGCCGCTCTGGTTTTGGACAAATAGCTAATGTTGCAATTAGCAATAAAATGTGAGGCTGCTGTTAATAAAATATAAAAAGATATTTGTTTTGGAAAAGTATTTTAGATACCAGTGACCAGCAGAGACTGCAACATGATTGGTCAACTCCCTCTGGCCACCTTGATGGCACTTGTATGGACTGCACATTACTCGCATGGTAAGTAACCACCTTGTGGCATTTGGAAGAGATGATATTGTCAGTCTATTTGATGTTATAATCAGCATATATAACTGAGTGAGCTTCTGACTTATTGCAGCTCAAGCTCTACACGGCTGTCAATGTGGAGACATCAGGAAGTCTGTAAATCGCTTGGAGATTGAGAACTACTCTGTAATCCCTAAAACTGGTACCTGCAACATCGCTCAGGTTAGGTGAGTATTCCTGACGTGTGGCCGTAACCAACCATCGACTCATCACCTGTATCAGTGGCTCTGATAGCTGGTGTACGGTAACAGTGCTTGTTAAACTGACAGTGAATGAATGAATGAAAATGCTTATTGGCCAAGTATATTCACATACAAGGAATTTGCCTTGGTGCTCCGCCCGCAAATGACAACATAACATAAAGTGACAGTTAGGAATGATACATAAAACATTAAACATAATAATAAATGTGTTCCCACTCTTAGACAGATGATGGTTCAATAATCGCAATGTATATGTACCGCACTTTTTCTCAAGATAAAAAGGTGCCAAGGCACAAATCAATTAAAGATTAAATTGCCATGATTAACAATTCTTTAACAACGTACCCCCACCCCCATGTTTTCATTTTGTGACCAAACAACTTCTAATTTAATAAACTAATAACTACAAAGTATAAAATCAATACATGTTAAAAATTAAATATGTATTACTAAAATAATGTACACCAAAGAATTTTACAAAACACACCGAGCATGTGGCTGGAATCATTTAGAGGTGTCAATATGCTTTCCATCACAAACCAAGGCACCAAATATATACACTGTGAAGTTTTTAAAGGATGGGACCATTTTTCGAGCTACATGCCCATATTATCCGTTATTTGACATTTAAGACACCACTGATGAATGGTGAATAAATATGCTGCTAAACTGCTTGATCTTTGAACACAGTTCTGACATCAGCCCTAGTCAACCACTGGCCTTCCAAGTAAAAAGATGTGGGTGATATACTGGGAGTCACTGAGTATAGAAAGCGGAACCTACAGAGTGTTGCTGAGCTCATTGCTACTGGACGGAGATGACACAATGTGGCCCTCAGCTGCAACTGAACCACTGCCTGGTCCTCACTGCATGGTGTGGCTGCACTCAGTCTAAAAATAAAAACAGAGCTAAACTACGGGGACAATCACAAAATGCTGGAGTAACTCAGCGGGACAGGCAGCATCTCTGGATAGAAGGAATGGGTGACATTTTATATTGAGACCCTTCTTCAGACTTAACGGGAAGGGAGATACAGAGATATGGAACGGTGAGGTGTGAAAATAGATCCTCTGTAGCAGATACCCCCTAATCCATGCATTATTCTGATGAACCTCCTCTGCACCCTCCCTAAAGCCTCTGCATCCCTACCTGTAATGGGGCGACCAGAACAGCACGCATTATTCGATATTCTGCCTAACCAAAGTCCCATAAAGCTGCACCATGACTTCCTGACCTTATACCCACTGCCCCAACATATGAAGGCAAGTTTACCAGATGCCTTCTCCACCCCTCTGTCCACCTGTGTTGCCACTTTCAGCACATTAACCCTTGAGATCCCTCTGTACATCAGATGGATAGTGAACTGCAGCTTCAGAGATCATAGTTGCCAGGACAGGGCCTGAACTACGGGGAGAGGTTGAGCAGGCAAGGGCTTTATTCCTTGAAGCACAGGAGGATGGGCTGATCTTATAGAGGTGTACAAAATCACGAGAGGAATATATAGCATAAATGTACAGAGTCTCGTGCCATAGCAGGGGAATCAAGAACCATAGGTTTAAGGTGAGGGGTGAAAGATTTAATAGGAACCCGAGGGGCACCTTTTTTTACACAAAGGATGGTCGGCATATGGAAGGAGCTGCAGGAGGATGTAGTTATCACAATGTTTAAGCTATATTTGGACAGGTACAATAACAGGATAGGTTTAGATGGATATGGGTCAAATGCAGACAAGTGTGACTAATGTAGGTGGGGCGTGTTGGTTGGTATGGACAAGATGGGCCGAAGGGCCTGTTTTTACACTGTGTGACTATGACACTAAAACACACAACAGTATAGCACAGCAACAGGCCCTTCGGCCCACATCGTCTATGCCGAACAAGACAATGTTACCTCCTCTGTCTACGGATGTCAGGGGTTACCGACAGGAGACAGGAGAATGGGGTTGAGGGGCAGAGATTGAATGGTGGAGTTGACATGATGGGCCGAATGGCCTAATTCTGCTCGTCTGCAGGTGATCTATATCACTCATTTCCTGCATATCCATACTATCCACAAGCCTTGTGTACACAGATCTTGCCAAACATACCAATTATTTCTGCAAAACAAAACGTTTAAATAAATTAGTTGTCCAGATTTCCTGAATCACTGCACGTCCAATGTGAACGTTCATCTCAGGTACTGTAACAATAAGGCACATATCATCCAGTGACATTTCTTTGTCAGGCTATAGCTTCTCTGTAAAGGAATCACAATTTAAATCAAAACGCATAAAATATAAAGGTGATGTTTCGGGTCGAGACCTTTCTTCAGACTGATCCAGAAGGGTCACGACCCGAAACGTCACCTATTCCTTCCCTTCAGAGATGCTACCTGTCCCGCTGCGTTACTCCAGCATTTTGTGTCTACCTTCGATCTAAACCAGCATCTGCAGTTCTTTCATAAACACACAATATATAAAGTGTTTATTATCCAATTAAACATAAAATAGTCAAACCAGTTTGACTTCAGGTTCACAATTCCTTTGACATGAGGACATTGATTAGCAGTTCATTTATTATTTGGACATTTCCTTATTGTCAGTTTAAATAAAAATGTGATCACCTTCTGAAACAACGTTACCCACATCAGGTTTACTGTATTGAACAATGACACAGTTGTTAGCTGGCTTTAGACGTTAGGACTTTACAGGTATAGTGCAGAAACAGGCCCTTCGGACCACCAAGTCCGCGCCAACCAGCATTCCCTGCACACTAACACTATCCTACACACTTGACAATTTACAATTTTACTGAAGACAATTAACCTACAATGCGTTTGGAGTGTGGGAGGAAACTGGAGCACCCGGAGAAAACCCACGCAGGTCACGGGGAGAACGTACAAACTCCGTACAGACAGCACCTGTAGTCGGCCCGAAAGGTTGCCTATTTCCTTCGCTCCATAGATGCTGCCGCACCCGCTGAGTTTCTCCAGTACTTTTGTCTACCGTCGATTTTCCAGCATCTGTAGTTCCTTATTAAACACCTGTAGTTAGTATCGAACCCGGGTCTCTGGCGCTGTAAGGCAGCAACTCTACCGCTGCGCCATCGTGCTGCATGTGCGTGCGCTGCCACTAGACAATATGACTGTAATTTAATTTAAATATGACTGCCAAGTTAAACTATCTATCTATATATATATATATATATATATATATATATATATATATATATATATATATATATATATATATGTGTGATGTGGATAAGCCACTAACTATGTATTTTACTTGAATGCAGAGTCATGTTGAAAGGCGAGAAAGGTCCGATTTGTCTTGATCCAAACACATTACTGGCAAAGAGATTCATCTTCTGCACACAGAAGTAAGTAGAAGTTATTTTACTTGATAGGACACAAATTGCAGTTTCTCAACCCAGAACGTCATCTGTGTATTCCCTCCACAGACGCTGCCTGACCTGCTGAGTTTCTCCAGCACTTTGTTTTTGCTCAAGGTTCCACCATCTGTGGTCGTTAGTGTTCCTAATTGTTCACAGAATCTCCGTCAAATTCAGGCAGAATCTGCCAACCCTTATATTCCAGGGATGGCACGGTGGCGCAGAAGTTGAGTCACTGCTTCACAATAGACATTAGACAATAGGTGCAGGAGTAGGCCATTTGGCCCTTCGAGCCAGCACCGCCATTCAATATGATCATGGCTGATCATCCCCAATCAGTACCCCGTTCCTGCCTTCTCCCCATATCCCCTGACTCCGCTATTTTTAAGAGCCTTATCTAGCTCTCTCTTGAAAGCATCCTGAGAACCTGCCTCCACCGCCCTCTGAGGCAGAGAATTCCACAGACTCGCCGCTCTCTGTGAGAAAAAGTGTTTCCTCGTCTACGTTCTAAATGGCTTACTCCTTATTCTTAAACTGTGGCCCCTGGTTCTGGACTCCCCCAACATCAGGAACATGTTTCCTGCCTCTAGTGTGTCCATACCCTTAACAATCTTGTTCAAGCCCTTAACAATCTCTCAGCGCCAGAGGCCCGGGTTCCATCCTGACTACGGGTGCTGACTGTATGGAGTTTGTACGTTTTCCCTGTGACATGTGTGGGTTTTCTCCAATTTCCTCCCACACACCAAAGACGTACAGATTTGTAGGTTAATTGGCTTGGTGTAAATGTAAATTGTCGCTAGTGTGTGTAGGATAGTGTAAATGTGCAGGGATCGCTGGTCGGAGTGGAATCGGTGGGCAGAAGGGTCTGTTTCCATGCTGTATCGCTAAAAAAAATGATCAGACTGTAAAATTGAAGAAACACTTTTGAAAAGTCCAGCAGTTCAGAGTTGATATTTGCCAATAGTTGGATGAGTTTTAACTCGATGAGCTAACATACAGCTGGAGTGGGAAGTGAAGTGCACAGACACATCTGGACAGAGCTCTGCTCACATGCGGGAAATGCTCCAAGTTAATCTCAAATACTGCGGCATAAACTGTTGTATGATTTATATGGATAAATTGAAATAGTTTTACCAGATCTACATTCTTGAATAAATCCAGAGGGTTGCAAAAGTTTAGGAAATTTACAACAGTTCAAGTCCAAAAGCAAAAATTGTAATGAAACCAAAAATACTGCACATGCTGACAATCTGAAATAAAGCACATGGTGGAAACAAACAGCCAGGGCAATGAGAAACGGTAAACAAGTTATGTCCGAGACGCTTTGTGAGAACACAAAGGCATTTGGACAGGTACTTGTATAGGAAAGGCTTTGAGGGCCATGGGCCAAACACAGACAAATGGGACCAGTTTAGATGGGGCACATTGGCCAGTATGGACAAGTTGGGCCAAAGGGTCTGTCCATGTTGTATGACTCTATGGTTCCAGACCTGAAATACTGATCATTTACTGATGACATGTGAAAGAAAGTCAACATTTAAAATTAAAAATCAATTTTAATTATTGGATTACCTTTTAAAGAATAATACTTGCTTCATCCGATTCCCCTGTTAGACTTTGCTTGAAATAACCGCTTCCCCTTGCTCGCTAACCAACGCCACTTCCCACACAAAGCTCCACACTATTAGTGGATGAACTCTGCTCCTTGATGCGTGAGTTGCTGGCCCCAATGCCCATGCTTCTGGGCACTGCGCCAGGTTGCAGTCAAGTCCTCCATCTACAATAAGGAGATGCAACGTTGGGGCACGTGCTCACCCACAGGGTGATGACCCCAGGGAGACTGTATCGGACTCCACTGATACAAATGTAGGAGGCGAGTTGGATTATTGGCCAACCTTGCATCTGGTGAATTACAAAACTTCTTCAGACTGAGAGTCAGGGGAAAGGGAAACGAGAGATAAAGACGGTGATGTAGAGAGAGTTAGAATATGAATTAAAGGCCCGTTTCCTTTATCATCGTTATCTTTCATTCATTTGTTCTATATCTCTCTATATCACCGTCTAGTTTTGTAATTCACTAGATGCAAGGTTGGCCAATAATCCTACTCACAAACTACATTTGTATCAGTGGAGTCGTAAACGTCACCTATTCCTTCTCTCCAGAGATGCTGCCTGACCCGCTGAGTTACTCCAGCACTCTGTGAAACGTCACCTATTCCTTCTCTCCAGAGATGCTGCCTGACCCGCTGAGTTACTCCAGCACTCTGTGAAAGGTCACCTATCCATGTTCTCCAGAGATGCTGCCTGAACCGCTGAGTTACTCTAGCACTCTGTGAAAGGTCACCTATTCCTTCTCTCCAGCGATGCTACCTGACCCGCTGAGTTACTCCAGCACTCTGTGAAACGTCACCTATTCCTTCTCTCCAGAGATGCTGCCTGACCCGCTGAGTTACTCCAGCACTCTGTGAAAGGTCACCTATCCATGTTCTCCAGAGATGCTGCCTGACCCGCTGAGTTACTCCAGCACTCTGTGAAAGGTCACCTATAGCCTTCTCTCCAGAGATGCTGCCTGACCCGCTGAGTTACTCCAGCACTCTGTGAAAGGTCACCTATCCATGTTCTCCAGAGATGCTGCCTGAACCGCTGAGTTACTCTAGCACTCTGTGAAAGGTCACCTATTCCTTCTCTCCAGCGATGCTACCTGACCCGCTGAGTTACACCAGCTGTTTGTGTTGATCCTATGTCAGAGGTTGAGGGGTGACATCTACAGAGTCACACTGGCTCCCGTCTGCAAGTACAATCGCTGAACCACAGCTCCTGCAGTCACTCCTCTACACTTGCACTTGTTGCCCCTGACAATTTTAACATGTGTTTCAGGAACAGAAAAGATTCCCGTAAGGGGAAGATATGTATTTGCCGTCGCAGGAATCTCGCTGGCATGAAGATGTGTCAAAAGAAGTGGTCCCTACTAAAAGGATACCACCTCATGGTGAGATCGGTGAATAAATAGGATCAAGGCAGGAAGTCCAGAGCTTGCTGGACCTGCACATGATGCCGGACCTCTGGCATCCGACCCCAGGCTGAACCATGCTGACATACACAGAAGGCCGAACCCATTACCCACAATCGTTAATGTACTTGCAGGAAATACTGAACACGGCGTGATAACGGCTGTGATTGCTGGAAATTTATTTCTCTTATCAACTTTGTGTAAAATGTCAAACTCATTCGTGTTTCAGTATAAATAAACTCATTAATGACACTCAACAAAATACTCTGAGACTGACTGCATGAAGTGACGATGTTACTGATCTCATGAGTTCAATCGTAACTAATTATTCCCACAGATAGAGTCGCGGAAACAGGTCCAACTCATCCTTGCCCACCAAGATGCCCCATCTACACTGCTCCCTTTTTTCTGCATTTGTCCCATATCCCTTGAAACCTTTCGTATCCATGTATCTGTCCATGTCTTTTGAATGAATGAATGAATGAGACTTCATTATCACGTGACAGGTCTTTGATAAATGAATGATATTCTTTGTTTTGCGTCTCCAAGGTATGCAAACAGTCACCACATAATGGGCACTGCCAGAATGACAAAGTATTCAATTTTACAAACTATTTTTAACATATTCCATTTGCGCTCCCCCTTAGTTTTCGGTGGTCCCCCCCATGCCAGGTCCTCCTTGTTCTTCCACGTGGTGGCGCCTCTGTGTACCTGCCTCAACTACTTCTCGAAACGTCACCCATTATTTTTCTCCAGAGATGCTGCTTGAGCACATTGCAGCATATTGCGTCTGGCTCGTTCCACATACCCCCCTCCCTCAGAGTGAAAATGTTGCCCCTCTGGTTCCTATTAAATCTTTTCCTCTCACTGTAAACCTAAGCCCTCTAGTTCTTGAATCCCCTACTCTGGGTAAATGACTGAGCATTCGCACTGCCTATTCACCACATGATTTTATACACCTCTATAAAATCACCCCTCAGCTTCCCGCGCTTCACAAAATGAAGTCCTAGACCTACTCAGCTCCTCTCTTTAGCTCAGGCCCCGATGTCCCTACGCCTGGTCCTGGAGTGTATGGGTTGGCTCTTGCTTAGTGAGATGCCTCCAAGTAGCATGAATCATTGATGGGAGTCTTGCATCTGATGAAGGTAGACCACCCACCCTGCCTCACAACTGGACAGACATTCCAGATGTGCTGGCTAAGAGTGGGATGTGCATGTTGGTCGTTGGGACGGCATTCCACCTCCTCCACATCTTCACCAGTCACAGGACCTGACAGTCACATCATCTCTGAGTCCCCATCACTTTCATTTTTCAAAGAAACTGAATCAGACTAATCACAAAACCAGGAAACACTGTTAGTCTGGCCAGTGACTCAGTCCTGACCACACATCCACAAGCTGCACCAGCAGTGATGAAATACTTGCTGAGAGGACAGCAGCTCTAACTGGTCTCTAGAAGCTCCACACCTCCCTGGATACAACAGCTTGCATGCATGGCCCCTCTAACTGACTACACCACTCACTCCCCCTACCACGAGTACAGGCTGCTGGAGATGTGGACTGTCTACAACATGCACTTGGTTGATCACCCTGGCTACCCAAAACCTGGCAAAACCACCAAGTATGGAGACGTCATATCCAGCTGAGGTTCCCCTCCTGATCACTCTCCATCCTGGCCTGAGGTACATGTCTGTCCTTCACCATCTCGCGGTGTCACTTCTGGAACCCCCTCCCCAACAGTACAATGGAGGCACCTTTACACAAAGGACCACAACACTTCTACAAGGTGGCCAGCCCTCTCAGGTCACTGATGCCCACAGTGACGAAGAATATCACAGACTCTCCAAAAGGTGGAAGAATCGACGCCAATGAAGAATTAATTTACACATAGAACCTTCAGGCAGAAGCAAACCACTGGATGTGTTCAGATAAACCACCAGCAGAGT
Organism: Okamejei kenojei; assembly: GCA_035221665.1. Classification (NCBI taxonomy): domain Eukaryota; kingdom Metazoa; phylum Chordata; class Chondrichthyes; order Rajiformes; family Rajidae; genus Okamejei; species Okamejei kenojei. The sequence continues at coordinate 28,948,835 of CM069165.1, read as the reverse complement.
TTACTGTTCTTTATCCTCGTGGACCTATCTCACTTCTCCTGAGATAAATGCAACTGTGTCCTTGAATTGCTCATTGCAAGATGCGAGTCAGCATGGTGGTGCAGCGGTAGAGACCCGGGTGCAATCCTGACAACGGGTGCTGTCTGTACGGAGTTTGTACGTTCTCCCTGTGACCACGTGGGTTTTCTCCAGGTAATCCGGTTTCCTACATACTCCAAAGACATACAGGTTTGTAGGTTAATTGGCTTCTGTAAATTGTCCCTAGTGTGTGGGATAGAATTAATGTGTGGGTGATTGTTGGTCAGAGTGGATTCAGTGGGCTGAAGGGCCTGTTTTCACACTGTATCACTAAACTACATTTACCATTCCTTGGCCCACTTAATCAGCTGATCAATATCCCACCATATTTCTTCATAACCATCTTCACTGTCAATATAGGTTCTCTCAGTCTCACCGCACATCTTGATATCCACTGGTTAGCTGCAGTTACTTGAACAGGTCAACTCCAATGGCAGAGACCGTTATTGGTGTGACCATTCACTTTACTCAAACCACAGAGTCCAGGCCAGTCTCAAATACTTGAGGTGTAGCCTGACCCACGCAGTTGCTCCAGCGGTTTGTCCTTTTCATTATTTAGTCATTAAACAAAGCAGTTAGTGGGAAGTTTCAGATCCCTTTCCAAGACATGACAACCAGGACCAGTTCTGTAAACTGTGTGCATGTTAACTCCAGCCATCTGCTCATTACTTCTCCTGCTGATCGCTCACAGTGGCATCTGGATTATTGGCACAAGTATTCAGCCTTCCCTTGAAACTTTGGCTTCAGTTTCTGTTCTGACGCTGCTCTAGCCCCCTGGGTGCTGAACTTGTGGGCTGATTCCAGCCCCCATTCCATACTCCTGAGGTGGAATTTGCTACGAGTGAAACTTCCCGAATCTGGGCAGATTCTGGAATTTATATCAGATGCAGACATTCCATTTCTCAGAGATAGATAAAATACAAGACCAGAGGAAGCCAGATACTGATAAAACATCGTAACATAATCATAATGTGATAAACTGTTGAGCAAAATATTTAAGTCAAACTTTTCACATTGCAGTTCATGGCAACTACATTGCCCTCCACAATGTACAGTGCCCTCCACAATATAGTGTCCTCCATAATGTTTGGGACAAATTATTTATTTTTTTTTTTAAATAATTAAACTTTATTTCGGACTCAAGATCCAGACAAGGGACAACATTACACAAAAATACATTGCATTTAAAAACACCATAAAATACATATAAAATCTTAGTATAGTAGACTTATAAAAGCATCATAAATTATATATTAAAAAAACACAATACATGAATTAAAATTCAGAATAAAAAAGAAAAATGAGTGTCCTATAACGAGACAGCGATACCACGACTGGGATTCGTAGCGTGTAGTGCTAAACCTTATGTTTGACAAGGTCACAATAATTACATTTTTAGAGTCATTAATCCTGCAAATGAATTTATACATATGATTTCTTAGCATTGCTTCTCAAGTGCTGACTCCTGCAGCCACAAACATTTTACTAGCACTACACCATCTAGGTTTCTTTAGCAGTGTTCTCATGGCATCATTATAGGCCACCTTTAGTCTCTGCAAACTTGTCTTTCCGTAGTTTGACCACAAGTGCGCAGTATAGCGTGGTGTGCAATATGCTCTAAACAGAGGCATCTTCACCGCATCTGTACACGCACCAAACTTACGCAAGAGAATATTCGCCTGTACATACAGCATACTTCGTTGCCTATAAATATCCTCATCATCTGTCATTTGTTCTGTAATAAAATGCCCAAGATATTTTACCTTATTATAGACACTAAGATTGTCAGACAATTTTAATTCAGGATATTGTAGACATTTATCCTCTTTGATTCTACAGATCATGACAGCACTCTTACAAGCATTATATTTAATATCATATTCCACACCATACACAAAACATATAGTAAGGAGCTGCTGGAGGCCAGCGCTAGATGGACTAAAGACCACAAGATCATCTGCATACATAATATGGTTCCAGGGCTTGAAATTAGCGGTTGCCATTGACCACCCAAAGTGCCGCCAGGCAACCTAAACGGCGAGTCATTTTGCCCGGCTTGGCATGCAAATACTGGTTTGTACCGAAGATAGACACAAAAAAACTGGAGTAACTCCGCGGGTCAGGCAGCATCTCTGGAGAAAAGGAACGTGACGTATCGTGTTGGCGACGGCTGTATTGCGGGGCAAAGATACCAGGTGCAGGGTGATGAAGGGTCGGAGCGAATGACGGGCCCCGCACAGCGGCAGTGACATCTCCTCCTCCCCCGCACCCCACTCGCCCTGACAGCGACCGCTGCTTGCAAATCCGCTAACGGCGCTTTCAAAACCCTCCCGCACGCCGAGGCCGGGAGGAGGGAGGGAGGCCTCGGTGTGCGGGAGGGTTTGTTTTGAAGGCGTCATTATCATAAATTATCATATTATCGTAAAATGCCTATAGAAATTTCCTTGCAATCTGTATATTTTGTTGTGGATAAATTATGTGGGAAGCGAGAGTGTTTATGTGCCAATAGCAATAACGACCCATGCTATGGCCATGTCATGGTAATTTTCGGTCCTTCACAGAAAACCATGTTTGCATCAATCTGTAGTGTGCATGGTTAAGCATATATGTTACCATGGTCCAGGATTTATTGATACAGGTTGGTCATATACTGAATAATCCAATCACATTTTAATTTGGAAGTGGAAAGAACTAATAGAAATTGCATTAATTGTAATGTGTAAAAAGAGTTGAGATACTGTCTTATAATTTTGCTGCATGTCATTGTGGGATATATCATGTCTTGATTGATGAATATGTTTAGTTTGTAACTTTATTTGAAGCAGAAATAATATGTGAATGCTTCATTGAGCATAATTCTGACTGGTAACTACGCACTTATTCCGAGCACATTATCGCACGCGTCATGCAAACTGTCTTAAATGACCACCTAAACTGTCATTTGGCAACCTAAAAAGCTGCCAAGGTTGCCCGGCTGGCAACAGGGAAAAAAAGTTAAATGAGAGCCCTGTGGTTCACTAAAATATTACCAATCATGCACCCAGTATTACAGGCTTTCAATTGTTTGGACAGATCATCAATATAAAGATTAAAAAGGACTGGGGACAAAATCCCCCCTTGTCTAACATCATTGCTAATCCTATTGCCCCATTTTATTTGCATAGTCTGGTGGGCATACCAGTAAGCCAGAATTTTCACAATGTATTTAGGCACCCCTCTTTGACTCATTTTAACAAACAGCTTTCTGTGATTAACACGATCAAAGGCTTTGGAAGCATCAATAAAGCACAAAAGAATTGAAAAGTTTCTGCCTCTATATTTGTTTACAATCTCCTTTAGGGCATATATGCACAAGTCAGTGCCATGTTTAGCTTTAAAACCAAACTGGTTATCTGTGGAGTTAACAAACTCATTTACTCTATCCAGCAGAATTATTTCTTAAAGGGCCTGTCCCACTTGCGTATGGCCGCGCGGGGCTGGTTCCACTGAGAAGCACAGAGGGGTATGTAGTTGTGCGCGACATCGAGCGGGGCTCCGAAATTTTTGTAGCGAACAAAATCTTTGCATGCCAACAGCCTGTCGCGGAATTGACGGCCAAAGTGGGACAGGCCCAAGACACTGGCGCAACGCAACGTCTCACCTCCAACAGCAGCAGAAGCAGGCAAACCATCGCCGAACTCGGCCTGGGGCTCACGGCCGCTGCGGGCCGGATCCGCCCCCACTTCCAATCCCAGAGTGGGGCCAAGAAAATTGAAGATAGACACAAAATGCAGGAGTAACTCAACGGGACCTGCAGCATCTCTGGAGAGAAACAATGGGTGACGTTTCGGGTCAAGATCCTTCTTTTCAGACTGAAGAAGGGTCTCGACCCGAAACATCACCCTTTCCTTCTCTCTAGAGTTGCTGCCTGTCCCGCTGAGTTACTCCAGCTTTGTATCCATCTTCAAATGACGTCACGTGCTCCAGACGGCTGTGCGGGCGCATGAAATCGCGCGGGACCTTCGCGGCTCAACGCCACCACGAGGTCGCGAAATTTGCGTGCCAAGGACACGTAAGTGGAACAGGCCCTTAAGGTTTTTGACAATATGCTGGCTAAAGCTATGGGCCTGTAATTATTTAGGCTGCCTACCTTGTCCTTAATGACTGGCAGCAGCAGAACAGTCTACACAGCCAACACTGAGTCTGGTAACAAGCCATGAACTATAAAGCCAGTAAAACAAAAAGCAAGGAGAGGAGCTATCCTCACACTCGCATACTTAAGATGTCAGCAGAAATATTATCTACGCCACTTGTTCATGGCATGATACACCTCATGTGACATAATCACCATTGAGTCATTACTCTCAATATTGTCCACACTATACAAATCACCTTGGACACAGTATTCAACTGTAAAGTGCTATAATGTTGTCGCCATAACTGCGCGATATTAGCTGTTCCAGAGATTCCATCCACAGTGCACAGTAAAGATGTTTTGTAGCTGTTAAGAGCGCTTACTTCTTTCCAAAAATCTGATCATTGTTACTTAGCAGCTTCGTAGCCATGGAATCAGCCCTCATAGCTTGCTCATTTTTACAGATAAAGCAAACAGCATACTTATATCATGTGTTAGTGAGCTACTCAAACACAGGCCCCTGTCTGGGTCTACCCGCCAAAGCCCATGATTTAGTGGCTTCACAGACCCATCATTTATTTATTTGCCTCTGTACTCCACAATTTGAGATTTGTAATAGAAAGAAAAATCACATGTGGTTAAAGTGCACATTGTCAGATTTTAATAAGGCCATTTTAATACATTTTGGTTTCACCATGTAGAAATTACAGCTGTGTTTATACATAGTTCCACAATTTCAGGGCACCATAATGTTTGGGACACATGGCTTCACAGGTGTTTGTAATTGCTCGGGTGTGTTTCAATGCCTCCTTAATGCGGGTATAAGAGAGCTCTCAGCACCTAGTCTTTCCTCCAGTCTTTCCATCACCTTTGGAAACTTTTATAAACATGAGGACCAAAGATGCATCAATGAAAGTCAAAGAAGCCATTATGAGACTGAGAAAATAGAATAAAACTGTTAGAGACATCAGCCAAACCTTAGGCTTACCAAAATTAACTGTTTGGAACATCATTAAGAAGAAAGAGAGCACTGGTGAGCTTACCAATCGCAAAGCGACAGGCGGGCCAAGGAAGACCTCCACAGCTGATGACAGAAGAATTCTCTCTATAATAAAGAAAAATCCCCAAACACCTGTCTGACAGATCAGAAACACTCTTCAGGAATCAGGTATGGATTTGTCAATGACCACTGTCTGCAGAAGACTTCATGAACAGAAATAGAGGCTATGCTGCAAGATGCAAACCACTGGTTAGCTGCAAAAATAGGATGGTCAGGTTACAGTTTGCCAAGAAGTACTTAAAAGAGCAACCACAGTTCTGAAAAAAGGTCTTGTGGACAGATGAGATGAAGATTAACTTATATCAGAGTGATGGCAAGAGCAAAGTATGGAGGAGAGAAGGAACTGCCCAAGATCCAAAGCATACCCTCATCTGTGAAACACAGTGGTGGGGGTGTTATGGCCAGGGCATGTATGGCTGCTGAAGGTACTGGCCCACTTATCTTCACTGATGATACAACTGCTGATGGTAGTAGCATAATGAAGTCTGAAGCGTACAGACACATCCTATCTGCTCAAGTTCAAACAAATGCCTCGTTTCATTCTACAGCAAGACAATGATCCCAAACATACTGTTAAAGCAACAAAGGAGTTTTTCAAAGCTAAAAAATGGTCATTTCTTGAGTGGCCATGTCAATCACCTGATCTGAACCCAATTGAGCATGCCTTTTATATGCTGAATAGAAACCTGAAGGGCAGAGCATCACCAGAGAAGACACCCAGCAACTGGTGATGTCCATCAATCGCAGACTTCAACCAGTCATTGCATGCAAAGGATATGCAACAAAATACCAAATGACTACGATCATTTACATGACATTGCTGTCCCCCAAACATTATGGTGCCTGGTTTTGATTGGAAATGTTATTTCTTGGAATCACATGTTTTGTTAATTGTTTTCTTGGCAGTTGTAACTGTTTTACGTTCATAGCTTGCTCAGCACAGAAATATAAAAGCTATTTTGTTTAAAATGTGTTTAATGAAAGAGGTGGATTTCTCCCTGATGTGCCATTGTGGTTAAGTTGACCATGTTGCTGTGCGGGCCTGAGGTCATGCTCACACGTGCCGAGCTGTTGCTCTATGTTGCTCCAACAGTCTGAAGAAGGGTCTCAACCGAAAACATCACCTATTCCTTCTCTCCAGAGATGCTGCCTGTCCCGCAGAGTGACTCCAGCAAGTCTATCATTGACTTCTCGACAGCAGTTGAATGGCGTTGCTACATTCATACACACACTGCCCATTTTGAGTGGCACAGCTGCTGCCTCACTACACAAATTGTCACTGGTTGACCTTTGAGCTCCATTGATGGCCCTTGGGTTTCCTTCTTAAACAGTTATTCTTTCAAATATCTCAGATACCGTGTCACCCGTGAGTGATTGGAGTGTGCAAGTCAGGGGTTCTTGGGCTGCAGGTCTAGACCATTGTGAATGAACAATGGTCTAGACCTGCAGCCCAAGAACCCCTGACTCAGCTGAATGAACAACCAACCTGCTTACTCAGTTCTGACAATCTTCCTCATGAACAGCTGAAAAGTGAACACTTTCTAATTATACATTCATGCGCATTAGTATTGTGACTAAGCGATAGAGATTTAATTCTAAACTGCACACATTTTGAATCACAGAGGTCCCACAATAAGAATAAAACTTCATCAGAGGTACTGTGTCAAACTTCACGAGTGACAGTCCAATTTCATCACTGCCTGTGGCATTAATTGCTGAATGCCAGTGACACGTCATGCTTCATCAGGGTTTTCCTGTAGGCGGTTCAGAGGGATATGCCTGAACAAAGATCTAGCAGATGAAACGTGTAGGAAGGAAATGCAGATGCTTGTTTAAACAGAAGAGACACTAAAAGCTGGAGTAACTCAGTGGGACAGACAGCATCTCTGGAGGGAAGGAATGGGTAGCGTTTTGGGTCCTTCATACACTTAAAGTTATAAAAACTGCACAGAAATATAAGCTACAAGAATTCACCGACTGGCAGCAATTTATGGCAGCTGATGGAGCCGCTGCCTCAGTGTCAGAGACCCAGGTTGGATCCTGACCTTGGGTGCTGTCTATGTGGAGTTTGCACATTCTCACCGTCACAGCGTGGGCTTCCTCCCATTTGCCGCTGACCTCTCATCCACCTCATTGGAGATCTTTGAACTAACTTTAATCGGACTTTATCTTGCACTAAATGTTGTATCCTCTATCCATGCATTGTAGAAGGCTCGATTGTAATCATGTATAGCCTTTTCTTTGACTGGATAGGAATACATCCAAACTGTACTTCAGTATACATGAGAATAGTAAACTAACCTGAACTAAACTAAAAAGACGTGTGGGTTAGTAGTATATATTGCCCCTAGTGTGTAGGGAGTGGGTGTGAAAGCGGGATAACATAGAACTACAGGAGCCACACTGAGGCATTCTGTGCTCTCTGCTGACCAGTGGCTGTCCGAAAGGAAATATGCACAAAGTTCACAAGTTATAGGATTAGAATTAGGCCATTCGGCCCATCAAACCTACTCCGCCATTCAATCATGGCTGATCTCTGCCTCCTAATCCATTTTCTGGCCTTCTTCCCATAACCATTGATACCCATTCTAATCCAGAATTTGTCAATCTCTGCCTTAAAAATATCCACTGACGGCCTCCATAGCCCTCTGTGGCAATGAGTTCCAAAGATAACTACCCTCTGACTAAAGAAGTTCCTCCTCACCTCCTTTCTAAAACAGTGCCCTCTAATTCTGAGTCTGTGACCTCTGGTCCTAGACTCGCCCACCAGTGGAAACATCCTCTCCACATCCACGCTATATGCCTTTCATTATTCTGTCAGTTTCAATATAGATCCCCCCTCAACCTTCTAAACTCGGGGTGGGAGATTGCAACCTTCACGTGGTCCGCTCTGTTTCGACTAATTCAATCAATCGAAGTGCACAAACGGAAGATCAAATAGAACAGGTTGTCCAACAACTTTAGGCAGTGCACGCCACACGAAAGAAGGAGAAGAACCTTCTAAACTCCAACGAGAATTGGCCCAGTGCTGTCAAATGCTTATCATATGCTAACCCACTCATTCCTGGAATCATTCATGTAAACCTCCCCTGCACCGTCTCCATGACCAGCACATCCTTCCTCAGATATGGGGCCCACATTTGCACACAGTATTCCAAATATGGCCTGACCAGTGCCTTATAGAGCCTCAACATTACACCCGTGTTTGTATCCAGTCCTCTTGAATTCACCTTCCTACCCACTGATTCGACTTGCAAATTAATTTTTGTGAGTCCTGCACCAGCACTGTCAAGTGCCTTTGCACCTCCGATTTCTGGATTCTCTCTCCATTTAGAAAATAATCTACTCCTTTATTCTTATTATCAAAATGCATGACTCCGCACTTTGCTACACTGAATTTCATGATAATTATTTGATCCGAGAATTCATGTAATTGCACCTGAGCTCAAGACACTGCAACCCACCCCCCCACCCCAATCTTTGCTCATCCCCAATCCTTTCCACTCGTCATTTTAAGTTGTGTTTTTTTTTTACTGTTGGCAGATCAATTTCCCTCCTGGGATTAATGAAGTTCTATCATATCATATATTGCTGCAGGAGAGACTATCATGCAATGGCAACAGCAAGCCTTTGCCCCCTACTTTATAATCCTTCCCCTGGTGACTGATGCAATTTCAGTGGGGTTTATACCCAGCTGCTGTTCACACAGTTACTTCCCTTACATCAGCGAGGCTGAGTTGACAGTGGCGTGCCAGCCTCCATCACAGCGCTGCGGAAACAGCTTTGTTCCTTCCTGGACACTCACGAGGTGTTTACCCCATCATGTGCCCCCTGTTCAGCATGTGATCCGGTTTCTCATAGTTTCATCAAAATCTGTTTTTGCAATCATCTAAAGTGAAAGCATGGAAGCCACAGTCAAGCATGTGCTGACATGCCCACGCTGCCCAGATCTGCGCTGGGCTGTGGACACAGTGCAAACGTATACCGTTATTATTGATTTTATACTTTTTTAGTGATTAGTTTATTACATTTTCCTTTTGACACAAGACGGCTCGCAAGCCTGGTGACTCTGCGTGCTGGTGCCAGGAGTAGATCCACAATCACCCATTACAATCGCTCCGCTCTTCTAAACTTCTACTCGAACAGCAGCATTTCTTGCTCGAACGATGCTAAACTTTATTCCCTTTATCTTGTATCTGAACACTGTGGATGGCTTTATTGTAATCATATATAGTCTTTCCGCTGACCAGATAGCACGCACCAAAAAAGATTTTCGCTGTCCCTCGGTACACGTGACAATAAACTAAAGTAATTAGAAATTGACTGGTCACAAATTTTGAAGAGTTTTCTCGACTCGAAACGTCACCCATTCCTTTCACCAGAGATGCTGCCTGACCCGCTGAGTTACTCCAGCACTCTGTGAAACGTCACCTATCCATGTTCTCCACAGATGCTGCCTGACTCCAGCATTTTCTGTCTTTCCTCTGCATATAACCTGCATCTGTAGTTCCTTTATGCACAAATCCTATTCTCAATGCTCCTTGACTGGCAAGTCAGGGTTGGACAGGATGGTGATGAAAACATTTGCCCATTTGCCTTCGCGAATAAGGGTATTGGCTACAAAGTTGGAACATCATATTCCATTGGCAAGACCACACTTGGAGTACTGTGCAGTCTGGTCACCCAGCTTGACGAGTGGGAAGGGTGCCGAGGAGATTCACCAGGATGCTACCTGGGCTTGTGTTATAGAAGAGATTGCATAGGCTGGGACACCTTTCTTTGGTGTGTACAAGGCTGAGGATCAGTTTCAGTTTAGTTTGTCACGTGTACCGAGGTACAGCGAAAAGCTTTTTGTTGCATGCTAACCATGCACGAGGAATAACCGTCTTCAGGTGTACAAGATCCCGAGGGACATGGTAAAATTAATGCTCAGTCTTTTAGCCCTGGTAGAGGATTACAAACGTAGAGGGCATAAGCTTAAGGAGAGAAGGGAGTAATTTGTACCAATATCAGCCACAACCTTTTCACTCCGATGGAACGAGCTGCCAAAGGAAGCTATAATGTGGATACAATTCCAACTTTAAAAAAAACATTTGGACAGATATATAGATAGGAAAAGTTTAGAGGAATATGGGCCAAATGCAAGTAAATGGGAATTACCCAGTTCTTCCATGCTCTAAGATATCAACATCTTTTAGATCAGGAGTTCCCAACCTTTTTCATCCCCTTTACCCCAGGCAACTTTAATAACACATAACAGTGTTATATCACTGATTTATGAACTAATGATAAACAGATACCGGTATACCAGAACCAAACAGTCTGTCAACGAGAAATAATATGTACAAATCCAGAATCAACAAATTTACCCCTTGGGTTGGCGAAATTTATCCCAGGTTGGGAACCCTCGTTTTAGATGAAGAGCAGGGAGTAGAGAATGAGAGATAATTAATAAAATTATGCATTAGACTGATTGCAACGGCTGACCAGATTGCTCCCAAGTGGGGCGGCTTTGTTCAGACAAAAGTGAAAATTTCCCAGATTTCATCATCTGTGGTTTTACTGGAAAGGCATGTGACATCTGGAGCTGCTGTACAAGTATAAAAACAGAACACCAGCAGCCTGCAGACACAACTCGCTCCTGCAGCAACAGTGTGCTCTACCCTTGAACCCAGCACTGCAGGACAGAGCTCCGGGAACAACTCAAACTGACCAGCCATCACAACACTCTGATGTAAGCTCCTTCTCTGGTTTAATAGGTTATTCTATTCTTATATTCTAATATTTTATTCCAATCTATTTTAATATTGTACGTAATTGCTGACTGCATGGTAACTGAATGAAGATCTCTTGAAGAGTTGCAATTAGTTACTGTGATTACTTAATTTGAAACGTGTCTGATTGTTCTCCGAATTAACTATGGAGACCGATCTATTATCCATTGAATTTAAATGTTGCTGGAATCCATTCAGTATGTACAGCTCTCTAAATCTTACTAAGTCTTTAAATTCCTCTCTTGTCTCTCATGACAGCAGCAACCCCACGACAAGGAAGAGAATGGACGGCAGATTCCAGGCTGTGACTTTGCTGGCTCTTGCCGTTGCCTGCATGTACTTCCCCACAGGTCAGTCACGGCTCATGCCTCCAGTTCATTGAAAGCAGATTGACCGCTGCCCTGCAGCCGCTGGTGGTTTGTTGCAACTCCTCACGGTGATTGTGTCTGTTACAGGGAGCGCCAACATAGTGCCCAGATGCTCCTGCAGAGAGAATACTCTGCTGAAAAGGGTTGTTCTCCGAAACATCGTTGACTACGAGATCTTTCCAAGCGATGAAATCTGCCCCACTCAAATCATGTAAGTAAAGCAGTAACAACCTAAAGATTTCACACTGATAAAGGCACGAGTGGAATTCTATGTAATTTGTAACGGGTTAAAAGTTGCTTGTTATGGTGTTGGGAAATATTCACAGTAAAATTCATAGAGTCAGAGGGTGTGGACACAGGCCGGTCAGCATCAACGTGCAGAGACCATGGCATTAACATTTCAATTTCTCCTCTTCTAGACTTACATTAAAATCAGGCGGTGGGGAGGTGGAGGCATGCCTGAGTCCCAATTTCCGTCAAGGCCAACACCTCACCAGATGCTGGGAAAGGTGAGCATTATATTCTACCCTCCGAATACAAATCATTGGGAGATTGTTGGCATTGAATCGTGAGACTGAGTTCAAACAAGGCAGTTTGTATTATTGTACAATGTGGGGCCAAGCAGTGGGTTTAATCCCAGTATTGTTCTCAGAATTCTGAGAAGAGTAATTTCAAATTAATAGTGATATTTGCCCGCAGATTGCCGTAAACTCGTGGTTACGAACCTGTATAAAATATAACCTTTATAATAAGTTATAGGGTCTGAAGAAGGGTCTCGACCCAAAATGTCACTCATTCCTTCTCTCCAGAGATGCTGCCTGTCCTGCTGAGTTACTCCAGCATTTTGTATCTATCTTCGGATCCTTCCTACACATAACCTATATCATATTAGCTTTAATGCATGGTGCAGATTGACAGCAGTGATTAGACACAGACTTCCACCGCCAGACTCTCCGTCTACAACTACCTTGCCCAGAGCAAACCTTCGGTTCCAGCACCATTGGGGCCCATTAGCTCCAGGTTTTGCTGCATACCAGATGTGCGATGTCACTGGTAGCAACACATCTCAACAGCCCAGCAATGCAGTTGGAGAACGAGCAGCTTGCAAACATTCGGTAACCGACCAAGTGAATACGCTTGAGCTAAAGTACACTGAGGGACATTTTAATAAGCAAAAGAATCATACAGTTTAAGAAGCAAGAGACTACAGATTCTGGAATCTTGTGCAAAAGACACAATTCAGGAAGAACTCAACGGGTCAGGCAGCATCTGCACAGGGGATGGACATAACATTTCTGAGGAAGGGTCTCAACCCAAAATATCCCGTCCTAGAAGCTGCTTGACCCACTGAGCTCTTCTAACATTGTTTTTTTTACTAATTGTGTGTTTCTGTTGTTAGACATAGATACATTCAGAGAATGGTTTTGTGTTTTCAACATGTGTCTAGGCAACTAATTTTGCTCGAACAACCAATAATAAATGACATGGTTTCCATTAAGTATGTGAACAAAAGCTGGAATGATGAGCTGGTAGAGCAGAATTACACTGAGTAATAAGGAATTACTTGAAAGCATTTTCTAAAGGGCTCCACAAATAAAGATAATACTCCATTGATTTATCAGATGAAATATAATCCTGCTCCCAAGTCTAAAATGTTGGTCACTTTCTTGTCTAATATTTGCTTGCAAGAGTAATAATTACAGGGAATATGTTCTGAATATGTTATTAAATAAACAGACTATAAATTAATTGAAGAGACAAAGAACTGCAGATGCAGAGTAATGCACAAAAGGCCAGAGTGCTGGAGTAACTCAGTGGGTCAGGCAGCATTGCTGGAGAACATGAAAAGTCTTGAGCCAAAACATCACCCATTCACATTCTCCAGAGATGCTGCCTGACCCGCTGAGTTACTCCAGCATTTGGTGTCAATGAACTTTAAACTGATATTAAGGTGGTGACATCGGTAGTAGATTGCTGTTGCAAGGACTTGAAACATCAGTAAGAAATGGAGATTTATTGACAACCAGATGTCACAATTTCATCAGTTTTTATTCCACTATTTCAAGTTGGTAATCCTGAAAATATCTGCTATGTCCCAGCGTTCAACATGCAGAATTTTAAAAGGATTAGATGAATGAGGATTGCTTGTTACCTGGTCTAAGGATGCATTATTCTGAACATGTTCACCGTTTTATTTGCCACAGAATCCAACACAATAACGAGAGGAAGAAGCAATGTTTACAACGAAAACAACCATGAAATTGAAAGCTAAAGAAATCCTTCAACAATAATGTGTCTGAAGAAGTGTCTCGACCCGAAACGGCACCTATTCCTTTTCTCAAGATGCTGCCTGACCCGCTGAGTTACTCCAGTTCTTATCTCTCCATTCAACAATAATGCTATTTAAGCCAATCAAAAGACATGAATCCTACTTTGCCTTCTGGTTTGTAATGTGGTCACGAGCTTACAAGGTTACTAATATTTAAGAGTTAATTTTGAACATTGTGCGGGCAACCTTTCTTCCAGACCTCTGTCTTATTTAACTCTAGTGCCAATTATTGATGTTCAATTTAGGTGTTGTTCAATTTAATGTGTGACAAAAAGATGACTGTAAAGGTTAAAACTATTTATTTTCGATTTGATAATTAACTCGATGCTGATCAATATTCAAGCACCTTCACAGCAAGTAACGGCAATGGTGGCTTAGACAGACAAGAGCCACATACGTCTTAAAGTTATCTGCAGAATGTTTAAACTGGTGTCTATGTGTCCAAGATACAGTCGGCAAAGATCATGTTGCGGCAAGAGGGTACACAAAAGGCTGGAGAAACTCAGCGGGTGCAGCAGCATCTAAGGAGTGAAGTAGATAGGCAACGTTTCGGGCCGAAACCCTTCTTCAGACTCGAAACGTCGCCTATCTACTTCGCTCCTTAGATGCTGCTGCACTCGCTGAGTTTCTCCAGTCTTTTGTGTACCCTCGATTTTCCAGCATCTGCAGTTCCTTCTTTAACAACATGTTGTGGCAAGGGGATATTCCTGCAAGCTTGTCTTGAAAGATTTCACAAATAATCCAAACAAAAGTATATCTGTCATGGTTTACACTGCTGAAAGTATTAATCGTAGATCGATTGAAACCGGTTAGCGTTGACAGGAATTTATACTACAGTGCAGTCTGAGAGATGCACTTCAAGTAATATATGACAACTTTTTAATTTATGTACTGTTTTAAATTAAGCAAAGGTATTTTGTATAATGTTTTTGCATTTTTTGTAGAATGGAATTGAAACGTACTGCTACACTGGTTCATGTATTTTAAATATACTGTAATAAAATTTAAAAAACACAATTTCCATGTCTCCTCCATTGTTTTATAAAGCTACTGAAGATGCTTTGCCCTGTTCCACACTGTTTAGCTTGGTCAGCTTGCTCAATAAAGGTTCTCTCTTCATCCTAAACGGCTCATGCTGAGCATTCTGGTAAATCAGAGGTTATCCTTCCTATCTCTGACAGCACAAGCTTCCACAGGGAAGCTGCAGACATCTTCAAAATGCTGCAAATCCCAGCAGGTCAGGCCAGCCCTTGGTGAAAGAAGCCGAGCTAACGTTCCAGGACAAAGATCTGAAGAAGGTTATATTTCTTCTACAGACACAGTCATAGAAACAGGCCCTTCGGCACAACTAGTCCATGGCAAACAAGGTGCCCCATAGGGTTGACAACAGTCCCATATTAGCCGGGACATCCCGTATATTGTGCTAAATTGGTTTGTCCCATACGTGACCACCCTTGTCCCGCATTTGACTGCTACTACTCGAGTTGAGGGGACTGTCGGGTTGGAGCGCCGCGTCCAGCCCTGCCTCACCCGTCCCGACGTAGTGCAGCCCATGGAGTGCAGCAGCAGCACCTCGCCCGTGGCCCCGTCGGTCAGCAGCCCGGCCAGCTGTCCGACCTTTGGACCTTCGCTTACCGCCGACACCACCACCACCCCTCCTTCTCATGGCCGATCATCGGTTCATGAGTTGGATGGGATGCCGGACCAGAACTCCACACCTGGCCCGCCGGCTGGGCTTTGTGTGCAGTCCAGCACCCGGGCCAACTCTTCATTCACCCAGCCACGGCCGAGTTCATCAACAAATTGCCATCGGGAATTTACCCCGTATTTTGACCCTTTGTCCCTTATTTAGGAGTTAGAAAGTTGGCAACTCTCGTGCTCTCTCTCAACTAGCTTCACCTGACTGCGTTTGACCCATATCCCTCACATCCATTTACCTGCCCAAATATCTTTTAAATGTTGTTATTGTACCTGTCTCAACTACCCCCCCAGGCTAAACACTCACCGCCCTCTGTAAAAAAGCTGCCCCTATAAGATCACCCCTCAGACTCCTGCGCTCCAAGGAATCAAGTCCTAAGGTCCTTAAGCATGGCGTGCTTACAGCATTTGCTATAATCTTTATTGCCATGCCTCATGGGAGTAAAATTCAACCAACAATATAGTGCAATATTTAATATTTGCACAAAGATTGTCAAATATACTCACAATTACAAACATCTACATAGAGGATGCTGGAAAATCGAAGGTAGACAAAAATGCTGCAGAAACTCAGCGGGTGCAGCAGCATCTATGGAGTGAAGGAAATAGGCAGTTTCGGGCCTGAAGAAGGGTTTCGGCCCGAAACGTTGCCTATTTCCTTCGCTCCATAGATCCTCAGCTGCTGCACCCGCTGAGTTTCTCCAGCATTTTTGTCTACCTTCTACATAGAGGAAGAGGACTGAACTCTTAGTGCCTTCTCTCACAGTGGAAAATGTTGACTCTGCTGTGGGGGGACGTTCATGTTAAATTCTATAGTGTGTTGTGCTTTTCTTTTTATTTGTATGGCTGTATGGCAACCCAAATTCTTCTATGTACAGCACTTTGGTTCAACGCGAGTTGATTTTAAATGTGCTATTTAAATAAAAATTGATTGATTGATTGATGATGGGAATGATTTGAGCAAGCATTGCTGTGATGGGCTGAATGGCCTCCCCTGCCACAACAAGCCCCACCTGCCTGCGTTTGGTCCATATCCCTCTAAATCTGCCCTATCCATGTACCTATCCAAATGTTTTTTAAACATTGTGATAGTCCCTGCCTCAACTACCTCCTCTGGCAGCTCGTTCCATACACCCACCACCATTTGTGTAAAAATGGTTGCCCCTCAGGATCTTTCCTCCCTCACCTTAAACCAATGTCCTCTGATTCTTAATTCCCCAACTCTGGTAAAAGACTGCAATTATTCTGTCGATTCCTCGCATGATCATATACACCTCGATAGATCATCCCTCATCCTCCTGCGCTCCAAGGAATGAAGTCCTCGCCTGCTCAACCTCTCCCTATAGCTCAGGCTCTTGAGTCCTGGCAACATCCTCGTAAATCTTCTCTGCACCTTTCCAACTTACTGACATCTTCCTTATAATAGTGTGGCCAAAACTGAAGCTGATACTACAAATGCGGCCTCACTGATGTTGTACATAATGCAACATTTTTCAAGCTTGTGGCATTGGTGTTGGGGGCCAAACTGCCATATTGACCAAAACCACAAACCTCAGCACTTTCCAAGAAGCACACATGTAAAGTCTGTCTCATTGGCATTTGACAACCTACACAGCATGTCAGCCAAGCCTTGCAGACAATGAGACAGGCCAGGACACTGGGCTCGATGCCTCCTGACACCAACACTCTCTCATAATCTGACAAGCCACCAGTCCACATGTACTGATCATTAGGTGCTCAACCAGTGCAGCCACAACTGATCATTAGCTGGTTGCAAAACCAGGACAAGAAAAGTTTCCCATTACATAAAGACAAACTCACTAATTCAGGTATACCATCGGTTCCTGCATCCCCTCACTTTGGAAACAACTTACTGAACAATGCATTGGCAGCTCATAGTTTTGAGCTTCTCCTCACCACTAGAACGGTCTGCACCTGCTGAGAGACAGGGGCACAAACAAGGCCGTGCCACTTGAAGGATGGGATGCCCATTGGTCAGTGTTTGCTGTTGCGTGCCCATGTGGTTTGTGTTCATGTGGTATGACTCTGACACGCCACACACACACAAAGTCAATACACAACATATATGCGCACACGCACACATATGCACACATATATGCACATGTACACATATGCACACATATATGCACAGACATATATGCACATGTACACATATGCACATGCGCATACACATATGCACACACATATATGCACATGTACACATATGCACACACATATGCACCACGTACACACATTTGCACACGTACACAAATGCACACACAAAGTCAGTATGCATGAGTTGTGGGACAACACTGGCAGGATTAGGGAACGCACCGAGCAGATGATTAGGGAACACAAGTTGACACTCCTGTAGTGGGCAGGATCATGGATTATGACAAGACGGAAGGAGGAAGTACAGGAAGGAGGTAGAGAGCTAAGTAACACTGTGACAACAACAACAACCTCTACCTCAATGTCACCAAGACTAAAGAGCTACCAACGTTGGAGGAGACGCCCCAATCAGCATCAATGTGCCAAAATGAGAGCTTGACCTGCCTTGGCGTAAATATCACCAACAATCTGCGACAGCCTTTATTTCCTGAGGAAGTTCATCAAGTCTCCAGTGACTCTTACAAACATCTACAGGTACACCCGAGACAGTATACTGGCAAATTGCATCACAGCCTGGTTTAGGAACAGCTCTGCCCAAGACCACAAGATACTGGAGAGAGTTGTAGATGTGGCCCGTCCATCACACACACCACACTCCCCACCACTGACTCCATCTACACTTCACGTTGCCTCTGATAGCAGCCAATAGATCAAAGACCTTTCTCACCCTGGTCATTCCTTCTCACAAAAGCGTGCATCACCAGACTATCCAATATCTGGAGAGGTACATGGACAGCAAGTGTTTACAGGGATATGCGTCAAAGGCATGCAAATGAGTTGAGCTTGGCTGGGTTGGGCCGGAGAGAGGGTGGGGGTGCTCGCTTCTGTGAAGTGTGACTCTATGAATGAGCCTCACCCTTCCATCTGAGGTAGCTGTGCTCACTGATCCCAGGAGAAGGAACCAAGGTCATGGCTATTTCCAACCCAAACTTTAACGTTACCATTAGCCTCCCTCTCCTCACTAGCTTTGCTCAATGGTGAACCTCTCCACTGTGCGGGGGGGGGGGGGGGGGGGGGGTAGTTTCTTAGTCTGTAACTCCTGTTAATATCCGAATGCATTGATGGGTCTGAAGAAGGGCCACGATCGGAAATGTTCTCCACAGATGCTGCCTGACCCGCTGAGTTACTCCAGCACTCTGTGAAACGTCACCTATCCGTGTTCTCCACAGATGCTGCCTGACCCGCTGAGTTACTCCAGCACTCTGTGCTTGTGCTGATGGAATCTGCAGACTGGTGCCCGAGGGCTCCCCTTGTTTTCGTGCAGTGATGGTGATGAATCATCGGATGCTGACTGCCACATGGCGCAGGTGACACTGACTCACAAGGACACGATGCTAAGGGAGGGAAATAGCAGGAGCAGCCCATTCAGCCCACTGCTCCACCATTCCATGAGGCTATACTCCCCCCCCCCCCACCCCGTCACTGTCCTGCAGTAGAGTAATACACGCTGAAACAGGCCCAACTTGCCCATGCCGGCCAATACGCCACATCTACCCTAGTCCCACCTACCTGTGTATGGCCACTAAGCTTCTAAACCTGTCCTATCCATGTCCCCATCCAAATGTCTTTCAAACGTTGTGATAGTCCCTGCCTCAACTACCTCCTCTGGCAGCTCGTTCCATACACCCACCACCCTCTGAACAAGGGTCCCGACCCAGAACATTTGTCTGGCTATTCCTTTCACAGAAGCTGCCTGACCCGCTGAGATCCTTCAGTACTTTGTTTTGAGTGATCGCAAGATACAGCATGGAAACAGGCCCTTCAGCCCACTGCGTGCACACTGACCATCAATCACGCTAGAACTATGTTATCCCACTTCCTCATCCACTCCCTAAACACCAGAGACCAATCAACCTCCAAACCCACACGTCTTTATCAAGAAACCGGAGCATTAAGAGGAAACCCACGCGGACACAGGGCGAACGTGCAAACTCCACACAGACAGCACCCGAGGTCAGGATTGAACCCGGGTCCCTGAAGCTGTGAGGAAGTGGCTCCACCTGCTGCACCACCCTACCATTCTGTCACTGTTTCTAATTCTGTTTAACAATCTCATCCCACACCTTAACGAAAATCTTTCAAATGCCCAAACCATCTCCTCAATTGATTCACTTTTATCTTTCCCTGCTCTAAAAATCTCAACATTTTTATCAAACCGAATTTCCCTTCAGTAACTGCATTGGCCAGTCAGCGGCCTCATGAGAAAATGATAAAGAGGAATTCCGTGGAATTTATTGCAACAGAACGTGGTGTGGCCAAGTCAATGGATATTTTAAGGCAGAGATACTCATACCTAGTGTATTAGCCAAGTATGTTTTGCAACATACAAGGAGTGTGATAGATAGATTCTTGATTAGTACGGGTGTCAGGGTGATGGGGAGAAGGCAGGAGAATGGGGATTAGGAGGGAGAGATAGGTCAGCCTCCGATTGAATGGCGGAGTAGACTTGATGGGCCAAATGGCCTAATTCTTCTCCTATCACTTATGAATTTATGAGGTTTAAAAACTGTTTGAAGACTAAAGATGTCGGGAATTAGAAGAGAACGAAGGACAGCTTCAGATCTTTGAGAGGTTTTAAAGTATTAATGTTGTTTTATTATGTTAGTCTTTGCTTAGTCATCGCACAGTCAGGAACGACTTTCCCACAACCACAGTCCTGTGATCGTGCCGGGACTTGCTAACTTCCATCTCGTGGTTTCCCCTCACACTGTGCACGCTTCTCTTGAATGATTTCATGCCATTGTTCTGTTGCAAAACCCCCCCACCCCACCCCCTGACTAATATCTCATGCCACGGATTTACCAACCGGGGGAGGGGGGTGGGGCGGGGGGGGGGGTCAACAACAGCACGAGGCTGGCCAGAGAAGTGAAACAAAGCTGCATTGGTGCAGTTAGCTGCGAATCTTGCATGTCCATCTGCCTGATAATCTGTGAGCAGTGGCCCAGATGTACAGTGACCCAGAGTCCTGGACTAGCCATCCAAGGAGAAGAGAGTTCAAATCCCACCAGAGCCGCAGTGGAATTTATATCCTGTTACTAATCTGGAATTTTTTCAGCGCGGGAGAACCATTTAATCTTGGTCATGATGACCATAATACTATTGATGTGGGAAAGAACTGCAGATGAATGAATAAGTTTATTGCCCAAGTATATTCACATACAAGGAATTTGCCTTGGTGCTCTGCTCGCAAGTGACAACATAGCATACAGTGACAATTAAGAACGACACAAAAAAAACATTAAACATTAATAATAAAACATTATCAATAACACATGTGAATTCAAAAAAAAAAATAACAGCATGCTTGTTTAAACTAAAGAGAGACACAAAATGCTGGAGTACCGCAGCAGGACAGGCAACATCTCTGGAGAGAAGGAGTGGGTGATGTTTTGGGTCAAGACCCTTCAGACTGCTTCACCTACTGAGTTACCCAGAGCACTGACCGTTTGCCAGAGTTGGACACGCTCAGATACCAACGGAATATTTTGCCATTAATGATCAAATTACCGATAAGGCAGGCGGCTGTGGACCTGTGAATAGTGTTTGCAAAATATTATTGTTAAACTCTGTGTAAGATGGAATCAGCAGCTGGAAGGGGAACAGTAAAGGTTCTTGAGTAGTACTCAGTGTTGGCTCGGGCAACAGGAACAGGAGGAGATGGAGTAACTCAGGTTGGATAGAGTGGATGTGGAGAGGATGTTTCCACTAGTGGGAGAGTCTAGGACCAGAGGTCACAGCCTCAGAATTAAAGGATGTTCCTTTAGGAAGGAAATAAGGAGGAATTTCTTTAGTCAGAGGTTGGTGAATGTGTGGAATGCATTGCCACAAAAGGCTAGGGAGGGCATCAATGGATATTTTTAAAGTAGGGATAGATTCTTGTTTAAGAAAGAACTGCATATGCTGGAAAAATCGAAGGTAGACAAAAAGCTGGAGAAACTCAGTGGGTGAGGCAGCATCTATGGAGCGAAGGAATGGGTGACGTTCCGGGTCTTGACCCTTCTTCAGACTGATGTTTTTATGATATCTGTAACTGCACCAAAGCATAATTCTTGATTAGTGCGGGTGTCAGCGGTTATGGGGAGAAGGCAGGAGAATGGGGTTCAGGAGAGATTGATCATAGAAACATAGAAAATAGGTGCAGGAGGAGGCCATTCGGCCCCTCGAGCCAACACCGCCATTCATTGTGATCATGGCTGAGTACTCCAACATTTGTGTCTATTTTTGGTGTGAACCTGTATATGCAGTTCCTTCCTGCAGAGGAGTGGGAGGAAGCAGGTTTGCATCTTAATCTCTGTGGGAAAATCACAAACTGATAGAGAAACTAGCAAGTGCAGTCGGTGGCTTACAAAGGAAGACACAGAGCGCTGGAGTAGCTCAGCAGGGTGGGACTGCATTACTTGGCTAGTAATGATAACACGCTTTTCTTACTGCCATCAGGGATATGACAAGTCACAGAGCAAGTCTAAACACATTTTAGTACAACAGTAAAGTATTTTGTAGACACAAGGAACTGCAGATTTCATCTTTCTGAAACATATATACGCTCCCGTGTTCTTTTTAACCATATATAGGATGGGCGTCTGAAGGGTCTCGACCTGAAACATCACTCATTCTTTCTCACCAGAGATGCTGCCTGTCCCGCTGAGTTAATCCAGCATTTTGTGTCTATCTTCGGTGTAAACCAGCATCTGCATTTCCTTCCTATACATTAGGACCTCCTTGGTCATCGTTGGTTCCCTGACCCAGCCATCCTAATCCTTCCTCCTTGTTGGACAGTTGGATAGAGCTGATCCATAAATTGAGGGTATAAACTGTATTCAGCTGCATTAATCATTAAACTTGCAGACAGAACATATACAGGACATTCCCCAAGTGTGGCCACTAAACTGATGGAAGACCAGGCGGGAGGCTGACACACTGTGGACTGAAAGAATACTACAACTTCTGAAAAATCTGAACCTTCAAATGTGGGAGACACAAGGAACTGACAACTAACCCTAACCCCTAACGCAAGGAGCTGGTACGTTGGTCAAAAAGGTTCCCACCAGTGAACCTTGTAAAACTCAATGTGCTGGAGGAACTCAGCGGGCCAGGCAGCATCTGTGGATGCTCCTTCTTCAGTCTGAAGAAGGGTCCCAACCTGAAACGTCACCTATCCATGTTCCCCCGAGATGCTGCCTGACCCGCTGTGTTACTCCAGCATTTTGTGTCCATCTGTGGAGGCAATGGACAGGTGACATTTGTGTCCAGACCCTTCTTGTGACTGCTCCACCATTTAGAATTTCTGCTTCAGGTTACAGCATCTGCAGTTTCTTGTGTCTTCAGCCAAGAGCCTGCCTGATCGATGAAGTGTGACCTATTGACTTCCCCTGAGCTGCCATGGGTCAATCAGTGTGCAATTCTGAGGGGAGAAGAGGACAAGGTGACGACAGAACGAGGGTTAAAAGGCCGGGTTGAAGCATGGCGTATGGCCAATTTATTCCCAGTTTGTACGGGGGGGACCGGGTGTACGGGGGGGGGGGGGGGGGACACCGGGTGTACGGGGGGGACCGGGTGTACGGGGGGGGGGACCCGGTGTACGGGGGGGGGGACACCGGGTGTACAGGGGGTGAGGCGGGGGACCGGGTGTACGGGGGGGGGGGGGGACCAGGTGTACGGGGGGGGGACCAGGTGTACGGACGACTGCAAGTAAGAATGTCATTGTTCTATCTGGGTGATATGACAATAAAACATTCTTGACTCTTGAGACCAGGTCACAAGCACCAATAGCATTGCATTGCAAGGAGGCGTCTAAAATCAGTGCCTCGTTTGCATGTTCTCCCTGTGACCATGTGGGCTTCTCCCACATCCCATAGACGTGCGGGTTTGTCAGTTAATTTGCTTCTGTAAAATATCCCTAGTATTTAGGGGGTGAATACCAAAGTGGGATAACATTGTAAAGGGGTGATGGATGGGCCTAGCGGCCTGTTTCCATGCTGTATTTCTAAACTAAACTCAGTGCAAGTCCATTGCAGTTTAACCTGGAGCAATGACTGAAAGGTGGGATGGGAAGAGGTGAAAGGACAAGTGATGCTTGTCTGAGACTCACCTTCACCTCTCTATAGAACTTGTATTGCTTGTTCCTAATAAACTCTACATAACCTGACATGGTGTGAGGCCACTGTTATTATAAGGACTACAAATCGACGTGGTGTCAGAAGTGGGATGCGAACCCACGCCTCCAATTGGGGACCGTGTGCCGAGGTCATCCATCTCAAACTCAATCCCCAAAAATGCAGATTCTGGGTGAATGAGGTAAAATAACTAGGCCATATATTTACCGAGGAGGGCCTGAAAACTGATCCAGCGAAAACCAGTGCTATTAATGAGCTTCCAGCACCCACGGATGCGCCCAGCTTGCAGAGGTTCCTTGGTATGGCGAACTATTTGAGCAAATTCATTCCAGATTTCAGCTAAATATCAGCCCCATTGCGCCATCTCACACACAAAGACTCTGCTTGGACCTGGCATGAGCAACAGCAGACAGCGTTTGACACTCTTAAACGGCAGATGTTGGCTACCCCTACTCATAGATCATAGACTGCCGGTTACACTTACATGTGACGCCTCACAACATGGCGTGGGTGCTGCATGCCACGGCAATAAGCCTGTCGCCTATGCCTCGCGCACCATGTCCGACACAGAACAACGCAGAGTTATTAGCGGTTGTGTTCGCCTGCAAAAAGTTCAATGATTTCATCTTTGGTTGCACAGTTACAATTGAAACCGACCACCAACCTCTGATCAGCATTTTCAATAAACCTATTCATAACTCTCCAGCGTGCCTACAAGGGATGTTGCTGCACCTTAAAAAATATGACATGGTCCTGACGTACAAACATGGAGAGGATATGCACCTAGCGGACATTCTTTCACGTGAACCTCGGAAGACCCGCGAGGATCTGCCCTCGCAGGATGATAACTTTATCCTGATGACTGTATCCTTCATCTTGCTTGGAGGACCTGGTTGCCCACACTGCCACCGACAGGACCCTACGGTCGCTAACTTCTGTCATTAAGCGCGGCTGGCCAGACAAGCACTACAACGTTCCATTGCCATTCCAACCTTTCTTCCTTGTTCGAGACGAACTAGTACAACAAGACGGCATTGTTTTATAAGGACACAAGGCCGTGGTTCGTGTTTTGTTGCATCACCGGTATTTTGACACTGTCCATGCAGGACACCCAGGTGCTGAAGCCATTGTTTCACGGACGAAAAGCTTGTTTTACTGGCCTGGCATAGCCGAACACATCAACTACAATGTGGCAGCTGGTGCTGTGTGCAATAGCCTGGTACCTCATCAACAAAAGCAACCACTTCTGCCGCATCCTGCACCTGCGCTCCCATAGTCTACAGAGGCAGCTGATTTATTTGAGTGGCACGGCGAGCAGAACCTGGTGCTCGTGGATTCGTATTCAGGATGGTTTGACATTGGTTTTCTCAGCAGCCCCACTTCCAGCGGTGTGATTTGGAAATTAACTTGTCATTTTTCCGTCCATGGATCTCCAGGCAAGTTGTTGACTGACAATGGCAGCCAGTTCACCGGCCAACAATTCAGAGAGTTTGCCAGACGATGGAATTTTCAACAGCCCTGAGTACCCACAGTCTAATGGCTGAACGGGCAGTCAGACGTGCAAAACAACGCATGGTGCGCTCTCACAGGGCCAAATATGACGTATACTTCTGGATTTGATCAACTTACGCACCATTTCCTGTGACCCTGCCTTGGGTTCCCCTGCTCAACGATTATTGTCAAGGCAGACCCGTGCCACGCTGCCCATCGCAGAACAAACGTTAATCCCACATGTCTTTCCACCTGAGGAGTTTCAAGCCAGGTTGCAACAGAAGCGTGACTTTCAACAGAAATGGTTCGACAAGACGAGTAGGCCTCTGCCGCCATTGACCAAAGGACAGGTGGTTCACTTACAGACTGACAAAGGCCATGACCGTATTAGGGTGATTTCTGGTCTAGCTTCGGAGCCACGCTCGTACATTGTTAGAGCCGATGGCGGCACCTACCGACGCAATAGGCAACATCTTCTGCCTGTGAACGAGCCAATCCCTCCTCTTTATTATCCGGATCGTACAAGTCCATTTCAATCTGCATCTAGTGACCCTCGCATGCTCTTGCCAGCACAACAATCCATGCCTGTGACAGTTCCTCTCCCTGTTCCATCTTCACCTGCGCCACAGTCTCCTGCTTCAACGCCAGAGACGTCGGTCCACTTCCCCACGGCAGTTAAGTCGCCTGCTCTTTCCCCGGAGAAAAAGAATGGAGATGGCCTCTATCGTACACGTGCCAGTCGTGTTTGCAGGCCGGTCGTGCTCGTGCCACGAGTCATCCATTTGTAGTTACGCCCACTAGCTTGTTGCGACGTGGTCTACTGCATTCCGTTAGTCTTAAAGTGAACTCTCAAGTGAGAAGTTGTATTGCTTGTTCCTAATAAACTCTATATAACCTGACGTGGTGTGAGGCCACTGTTATTATAAGGGCCACAAATCGACACTCGCCCTTTCCCCAGTTCTGTCAATGGGTTGCAGGGAAACTGCTGACTGTTTCTCTCTCTGCAGACATTGCCCAACCCGTTGAACCTTCTCTGCATTGTGTGTATCTGGATTTGCTGCGTTGGCAATGTTGCTGCCAATCTTCGTCTACTCGCACTGCACCCGGCAACCTACTGGCCAGTGTTTCTGCTCTCTTACAGCATCAGGAATAATCCAACCAGCGTCAATGCTTGATGTCAAGGAAAACTCACCAGCGAAGGTGAAAGTGGAGCAGATGTACATGGACTGCCGAAGAGGCACAGCCAGTTTCATCAAAACCTCGCTTCTTTCACCATCCCTTGTAATGAAGCCAACATCAATCCAAGCTTCAGCTTCATCTGCTTCCCCCAAGACACTCCTTACATTGAAATTACATACTATTACATATTATCTGTATGTTAGAGTCAGGCACGTGCCGTGAGTAATTACTCAGGGTAGGCAGTCAGCCGGCTTTCAAAAAAAAATCTTAAACTGCGCATGCGCAGATGGTTCTCTTCGTAAAAAATAAAAAATAAGTAACAATTCAATTTTACCAAGGCTTCTCAATCTCCTTCATTTTTTAATCACTGAATGGGTGGGGGACGGAGGATGAAGGCAGGTGGAGAGATGGTGGGAAAGACGGGAGCACACCGGGACATTGAACCAGTTGTCATCTAATTGAATGACAATACTAATTCAAGGGTCCAATTGGAGGGAGAGTTCCTTTCACAGCGTGTGGAGAGTCTGTGCCAGGGGTTAAAGATGCGGGGAGTGCAGGAGTGTTGAAAAGGAGGAGGGTCAGAGATCATGTCAGACTCACTCACCGCTGCCGCAGCGCTCCGGGCACGGACAGCAGAACTGGCCGCCACTTCCGAGGATAGAAGCAGCTCGGGTGTGAGCGGCCGCCGGGACCCGACAACAGAACCGGCTGCCACTTCAGCGCCTTCTGCCGGCCCGCTCACCTCTGGCAGTGCTCTCCGTCTGAACATCTCTCACCTGCCGCTCGCCGGCTTCGCTCATGTCAACCGCATCCCGCAAATCCTTAAATTCCCACAGCTGAGTAACCTCAACTGGTCCCGTGAGCGCGCTGTCGGAATTTAAAGATTTGCAGGAAGCCGGCCGGCGAGCGGCAGGTGAGAGATGTTCAGACGGAGACACTGCCAGAGGTGACGGGGCTGAAGTGGCAGGGTCCCGGCGGCCGCTCAGTCAGTCACTCGAGCTGCTTCCTTCCTCGGAAGTGGCGGCCAGTTGTGCTGTCCGTGCCCGGAGCGCTGCGGCAGCCACCCAAGCCAATTCACTCCCCGGCCACAATAAAACCATATAGCAGTCTGAAGAAGGGTCTCGACCCGAAACGTCACCGATCTCCTTCGCTCCTTAGATGCTGCTGCACCCGCTGAGTTTCTCCAGCCTTTTGTGTACCCTAGCAATTACAGCACGGAAACAGGCTATCTCGGCCCTTTTACTCCGTGCCGAACACTTACTCTCACCTAGTCCTATCTACCTGCACTCAGACCGGAGCGGGGCAAGTGGGTTACTGACCCCAATCCCCTCCTTCACAGGAGACTCCCCAAACACTGTGAACGGAGCTCTCCCCCCACCCCGGGAAATACAGCATTTAAAAACATAAAGCACCAAGAAATGCACTTACCACGTTATTGGTACATTAAGTCCGTTCTTCACTCTGTGTTTCCTGAGATACTATTAAAATAATGGCAATCCATATTTGAAAATCCCGCCAAGAAACTCGCGCTGCGCATGAGGCTGCTGCGCATGTGCAGTGCTGCAAAGGCAGAATTCCTGCTGCCTTCAGCTCCCCTTGAAACTGACGGCTCAGGCAGCGCTGACGGCCCGTGGGCTGCACAGCCCTTCCCGTGTTACAAGCGCTGCGGATGAAAGGCACGGAGAATTATGCCTACCTAGGAGATCGATCTCTTACATGGGCATAATTCTCCCATGCCTTTACTATTTATATTTAAGAATTGCGATTTCATAATTTTAGTCTGGGTAGGCAGTGCCTACCTTGCCTACCCTGACGGCACGTGCCTGGTTATAGTGTTTACAGGGCTGCTATGCTGCAGCAAGTAAGACTAGCATTCTGGACTCTCATTGTTGGTTTGGTTTCCACAAACTCTTCCTGTGAACACTCTGCAACCTCACAACAACAGTGACTGTTTGTTCCACACACCCCTTCCCATAGGAACAGCTACAGCCCTTGGGAATAACCTCAGTGTCAGGAGAAACCTCGACAAGGCATTCAAAATGAAACATCACAGTTTACAATGAAAGCAGAGATGCCAACCCTAAATTTAGTTCACAGTAACATTCAACCCATTTGTCCGTAACAAATGGGGTTAAATGCATTTCTCTCCGTAACATACTCACTTGGGGTTGTTGCCGCGGCTATGCGCCTGCGCACTGGTGCAGATCAACATGCGCACTTGGCAAGGTTGCCGATGGCCCGGTGATGGGGCTGCCGCGAGCGGCCCGCTGGCGGCAAGAAAAGTTGATCGCGCGAGTGGCTGAAATGGCGCCAGGCCCGGCAAACTGTCCCCCACTGCGCACAACGAACCCTCCCAACTGCGCAGGCGCGGACACTAGGGCCCGGCAAAGTGCCGCTGATCGCGCGGGCCGGCAAACCGGGGACACATGGCGCCGGCGTTCACCACGGGAGGAACACCGGCGCGGCGGTGTTCCGTAACAGCCTGTTTGGCTGCCGGAACACCATAAAAAGGTTAATAAAATACGGCGAATCGGGGACACTTGGCATCTCTGTGAAAGGCTTCAAATATTAAGCTTGAAATAATCCTTTATATGTAGAAACAAAATGCTGGACCACAAAGTCTGAAGAAGGGTCTTGACCTGAAACGTCACCTATTCCTTTTCTCCAGAGATGCTGCCTGACCAGCTGAGTTAATCCAGCATCTTGTATCTATCTTCGGTGTAAACCAGCATCTGCAGTTCTTTCTTACATGTAGAGTTGGTGCTATGATGTGACCATGTGGGTTTTCTCTGGGTGCTCTGGTTTACCCCCACGCTCCAAAGACATGCAAGTTTCTAGGTTAATTGGATCATGTAAACTGCCTCCATGATGCAGAATGCGAAAAGTGGGATAAGGTGGAACTAGTGTGAATGGGTGATCGCTTGTTGCTTTGAAATGTGCTGGCCAAAGGGTCCACTATAAACTAAACACAACTAGGATAGGCGACATTATGAGTCGGGACCCTTCACACTGAATGCACATCATTCTATTATACACACGGGCAGAATCCTTGCACTTTAAGATAATGTCAACACTCTGGAGATTTTCTCATCACCTCCTGTTAGGTACTTCCCCCCCCCCCCCTCTGGTGAATGCTATGTACTTAACTCTTTTGTTTCTCTCCTGAGTGCAGGCCCCGTGGCTGGGAGTCAGGAATCAAGGGGTTAAGGGCTCCTATACCCGATTGGCCAAGCTGCGTCAGGTGACGGGTGACTCATCGAAAGCTTAAATACCAGGAGTCTCCCAGAATTCTCTCTCTCTTCGTCGACCCTGACTCATGAACAGACTGTATTCTGAACTGCAGGAGGCCTGGCCACATGGCATAGAACTTTGTGTATTATTACCTACATTTGTCAATTAATATTGAATTGGGACGGATAAGGGCTGACCTGAGGGTTTTCGTGTATTTTGTTTAAGGGTTATTTCCATTTAGGCAGGTTAGAGACTCTAGTTCGACGGCCCATTGCGAGGCTGGGTGGAGCACTGTTATCTTTGTTTATTAGTTAATTCTTGTCCTTGACTGGGATGTTTGAATCAGGTTTGGGTTTTAACTAAATAAAATACTATTTTCTTGAACTTGAGCCTGGTTTTTGCCTCACAGCTAGAATTGGTTTATGATCAAGGCATGGTCCAAGCAGCACTGATGGGCATGGTTAGGAGTTCCACAGTTTAGCCTAGTTACATGATCCTGGTTTGCTGAGTGTTAAATACATTAAAGGTCTTGGATTACTTTGGGGGAGCACTAGAATTCTGATACCATTCACGGAACACTCGGTTGCTCAGTTTTTCTTCCTGCATTATTCAGTCGTGAAACATGATATGGTGCAGAGCAATGATTTATACTCTTGGGACAAAGAGGCAGAACAACCTGGAGACGTGCAGCTCATTCTTTACGGCCAGGATTACACCGTGACTTGTTCATACTGCCGCACTGTTCATTGTGCCTCACCGTGAGGCAGGTCCCCTCCACCCAACCCTCATCATTCTCCACAATCTGGCCTCCAGTCACGAGCACGCAAACAGGCCCCTCAGCCCGACCCATCCATGCAGCATCCAAGCTAGTCCCACCTGCCCGCGTTTGGCCCGTATCCCTCAAAACCTATCCTATTCGATTAACCGTCTACATGCCTTTTAATGTTGTTATAGTATCTCAACTGCCTCCTCTGGCAGCTCGTTCCATACACCCACCACCCCAAATGAAACAGTTGCTCCTCAGGTTGCCCTTGCCCACTCACCTTCAACCTAATCTGTCTGGTTTCTTCCCACATCCCAAAGACGTACGCTTTTGTAAGTTAATTGACCTCTGTACGTTGTCCTTAGTGCGTAGGGAGTGGATGAGAAAGTGGGATAACATAGAATTAGTGCACGGGTGATCAATATCAGTATCCATAAGCCCCTGTCCCACTTTCATGACCTCTGCTGAGTTTGCCCTTGACTCATTGGGCAATGGGGGATGGGACAGTGTAAATGCCAAGACTTCACCTGCCCTGCCCAATCTTGTCTGAATCAGCTATTCACTGAAGGCCGTTTCACAGTTTCCCATTCCATACATAGAAACATAGAAAACAGGTGCAGGAATAGGCCATTTGGCCCTTCGAGCCAGCACCACCATTTAATATGATCCTGACTGATCTTCTAAAATCAATTCCCCCTTTTCCCTCATATGCCCTGATTCCATGTTACAAGGTTTAGATTTCAGCAGTGTCTCTCAGGCACAAGTGTAACATCGACGAGCAACAGGGTTACCACACTGTCTGGGGAACCCACCGAGAGTTGAACAGATAAACTGAACGTTTGTAACGGCAGCAAACAGCAGATGCTGCAGGAAGCTGTTGTTGCAGGAACGTCTACAGTGTCTGCAAGTGATGACCCCTCTACAAACAACTCCAAGCTCTGCATTATAGTTTAATTCCCGATGCCTTCATCCAATGCATGACGGTTCAGCTCAGATCACCTGCTCATTGCGTATGTGGAGTTGCAACCTCAAGCTGGTCCATGTCACATCACAGATTGTGTTTATATGTTCATATACGGATGTTCATATACGGATCTCGTACCAATCAGCGCACCATGCAGCTCCTCTCCCCTTGGAGGGGAGGGAACTACCCTCAGACTGTCTTTGATCGGATTTTACTGGCTTCACTTTGCACTAAACGCTATTCCCCTATCATGTATCGGTACATTGCGGACAGCTTGATTATAGTCATGTATGTCTCTCCGCTGGTCGCGTACACACGACAAAAGCTTTTCGCTGCACCTCGGATCAGAAGGATGAGAGGAGATCTTAATGAAACGTGTAAGATTATTAAGGGTTTGGACATGCTAGAGGCAGGAAACATGTTCCTGATGTTTGGGGTCCAGAACCAGCGGCCACAGTTTATGAATAAGGGGTAAGGCATTTATAACGGAGATGAGGAAACACTTTTTCACACAGAGAGTTGCAAGTCTGTGGAATTCTCTGCCTCAGATGGCGGTGGAGGCTGGTTCTCTGGATACTTTCAAGAGAGAGCAAGATAGAGCTCTTAACGATAGCAGAGTCAGGGGGTATGGGGAGACGGCAGGAATGGGGTACTGGTTGGGGATGATCAGCCATGATCACATTGAATGGCCAAATGGCCTACTCCTGTACCTATTGTCTATTATTTATTGTCTATTGGTACACGTGACAATAAACTCAGTCTGAAACGGTCTGTGGCAACATGGGACGGCGTGAATATATCGAGTCCCAGTGTAAAAATTCACATCTCGTGAACAGCATAACTAACGTCCCCTAACAAATACAAGCTTTGTGCCACAACTTCCTGGCACAACTCCACGTCGTTTTTCCATTCCATTACAATTCTCTGGGGGTCCCAGAGAATCACCCACTCTTTCACAGATTTTTCTTATCTGTAAATCTAGAAGTCCATTCTGCTGCGCTCTGTACCGTTCCCTTTGCTCTGTCTATGTACCCGAGTTTGACTTCATTGCAGTTATGTTTCGTATTAGCCAATCTGTTTGGATAGCATGCAAAATAAGTTATTTCACCCTAACTTGGTACGTTTACAGATAACAGTCAAACTCATCCATTCCAACCATGATCTAAGCTAGTTCCATCTGCCCAAATTAGTCCAGATAACTCAACACTTCTCCTATCCAAGGGCCAAATGGCCTACTCCTGCAACTATTGTCTATCTCCCTCTCAACCCTTTTCTGCCTTCTCCCCATAACCCCTGACTGTACCTTTCAGGTCGAGACCCTTCCTCAGACTGACACTTTAGCCCAATCATCGAATCCAGTCTGAAGAAGGGTCTCGACCCGAAACGTCACCCATTCCTTCTCTCCAGAGATGCTGCCTGTCCAGTGCCGGATTCACCTATAGACTTGATAGGCTGAAGCCTAAGGCCTCAAAATCTAGGGGGTCTCCGGCCAAGGTGTATAATATTTTTGACAATGTCATAGGCCTTTCCTACATATGCTGTCACAATGCACTGCAGTCTCTAAACAACCCTTCAGTAATTTCCCTTGTCCTCCATTTCAGAATAATACTGTTTTAAGCCGATAACTCGACACTAGCACTGGCAATCAATCAATCAATCAATAAATAAATAGGAGCTGCTTTCCAGCCCCTTATCTCATTGGCCACGCTCGGCTGCACATTTGTGACAATCTGGTGGCCCCGAAGTCCGGCAAACTTGCACACGTGCTCCAGTGAGCAGCGATGGTGGGTGCAGCCAGGGAACATCTTTGGATACCGCCAGCTTCAAAAGTCAAAACTCAGGGGTAAGTAGGAAAGTGCAAAGATATTTGAACTAGGAAGTAGGCAGGAGCAACGCTAGGGGTAGAGCTGATAATCGTCGCTAGAAACCTACTGTGTAGTGCTGTGGCTGCCACGGTCAGGTTAGTAATATAATAAAGCTTATTCGTAGCATCTTTGTTGGAAAAGCAAACTCGTTTTGTAAACGGTTTTTGGAAGCAGATTTGATTCAGATTTTGCAATATAATTGTAATTTTGGAATTGTATAATTGAGGAACAAGCAAAGGCCACCTTGCCAAATGTTAACTGCAGAACTGTCACAAGGAGACAAAGAGTAAGGAAACGGCAAGGAAATGATGGAAGTGCACCCGATCCTGATGCTTTAGATAAACTCTCTTCAAGAGATAAGTTTAGGATAAAATCCTTTATTTCCATATTTGGACTCGTGGGGGTGGGAGAGGGGCCTCACAAGTGGAATAGCTTACAGCCTCTCTAAATCCGGCACTATGCCCGTCCCGCTGAGTTACTCCAGTTTTTTGTGTCTATCTTCCGTTTAAAGCAGCATCTGCAATTCCTTCCTACACAATTAAAATGACAATGTGCTCATAAAACTTGGAACAGCATTACATCAACATTTAGCAACCAAACCAAAAAAAGAAAATAGCCAAACACACAATCATATGAATGAAACCACCTGTAAACATGAAACAATACGAGCTAAAAATAACGTTTCCTCTTGACTCCAGCAACATGCTGGATAAACTGTTGTCCCACACAAAGCGCACGCACCGCTTCAAATAAACTTTCGCGGCGCTGAACTGCAGCAAGGAACACATTCGCCTGTTCTTCCCGCCGCTCCCCCCTCCCCCAGGACCGCCCCACCTGCTCCCCGCGCAACACAATCCGTTGGCGGACAATTAACCATCCCGCACGGCTGCGGCCCGTCTATCCGCAGCGGATACAGCAACGTGGGGACTGTGACCCCATCCACCCATCCACCCCATCCCAGTGTGATCAGCCCCCCCACCCCACACCCACACCACCACACACACCCACATACACACACCCACATACACACACACCACATCACACACCACGACACACACCCACACCCCCCCACACACACACACCCCACATACACACACACACATCCCACACACACACACCCCACATACACACACACACAGCCTCCCCCCACCCCACACACACACACCTCATTCACTCACTCACACACACACCCACACACACCCCGGCACCGAGCCCGCACCGCCCCCGGGCTTCCAGCTCCATGTGAAGCAACATCAATAAAAGATGCAAACTCCACCCCCCAAACTCAAACTCTGGGCGGTGTTCACAACACAAAGTGCCCCTCCATCCCCGCCACCCCGGCTTTACCATCACCGCCGCCGCGCCGCTCCTCGCCGGCCCCAACCCGTCCACCCACCCGGCCGGCCCTGGCTGTCTGGCGGGGGTCCTGACCACACACACCCGGGCTGCTGCCCTGAACCCGCCCTCCCACCAATCCCCGGAGCCGAGGGGCGGGAGCAGCAACAGCGATTGAATTGAATGCATTTTATTAGTCAAGTATGTATGCATACAAGGTATTTGCCTTGTTCCATCCACACTACACCTTCCCACCCTGCCTCCTGCAAAGACTCTACCCCCTACTCCCTATTCCTCCGTCTAATCCACATCTGCAGATGCACAGTGGTGGGCAGCACAGTGGCGCATTGGTAGAGTTGCTGCCTCACGGGTGCTGTCTGTATGGAGTTTGCACGTTCTCCCCGTGACCTGCGTGGGTTTCCCCCGGGTGCTCCAGTTTCCGTACAGGTTTGTAGGTTAATTGGCTTCGGTAAAAATTGGCTTCGGTAAAAATTGTAAATTGTCTTTAGTGTGTAGGATAGTTTTAATGTGCGGGTAGGCACAAATGCTGGAGAAACTCAGCGAGTGAGGCAGCATCTACAGAGTGAAGGAATAGGTGACGTTTCGGGGGAGCGCTGGTCGACGCGGACTCGGTGGGTCGAAGGGCCTGTTTCCGCGCTGTATCTCTAAACTAAACAAAAACTAAACTAAACTAAACTAATCTGTGCCCAAGATGAGGTGTTCCTGCAGTAGTGGTGAACATTACCTGGTCAATCGCAGGTACTGACTGACCGCCCCACCATTAAAGCCATCTTCAGGAGGCACTGCCTCAGAATGGGATCTAATATCACCACCCTGGCCACACTAGCATTTCACTCTTACTATCAAGATGAAGGTAAATTAGCCTTTCGCTTGAGAACTAGGTGCAAGAACATTCTGTCCATTAACCAGCAGGCTCTTAAACTACTCTGCACCTCTTTAACCACAGCCTTACCTCAGCACCATCTACTCCGGACTTTGGATAGATTGCATTGCGTACTTCAGTCTGCACTATTATGGTTAGTATTACCGATAACTGATTCTATTATTGATTATTATATATTTATTGTGTTGTTGCATTAATGTGCTGTAAAGCTGCAGTAAGTAAGAATTGCATTGTTCTGTTCCCGGTGTATATGTTCACTGAATACTCAGTGCAGCAGCCATGGGCATTTGCAGGAATAGCCATGTTGGACCTTTAGAAGACTGAGATAGCAGGTTTTGGTTTTTAGTTTTGGAGATACAGCCCTGAACAGGCCCTTGGGCCCACCGAGTGTGCGCCGACCAGCGATCCCTGCACACTAGCACTATCCGACACACACGAGAGACAATTTACAATTTTACCAAGCCATTTAGCCTACGGCCTGCTCGTTTTTGGATTGTGGGAGCAAACTGGAGCACCCGGAGAAAACCCATGTAGGTCACGGGGAGAACGTGCAAACTCCATACAGACAGCAGCTGTAGTCAGGATCGAACCCGGGAACTCTGGCGCTGTGAGGCGGCAACTCTACTGCTGCGTCACCTTGAACTGTGGTGACCTCAGTAAAACCACAACATTCCTCAACAGGTTGACAGGTGAAGATGAAGTGCTGTCGTTTCTCCTCGGGGAATGTCCAGCCACCAGTTACGCTTGTAAAGCAGGGGCCAGCATTGTGATGAAGAGACCTTTCATCAGCAAGAGCATGGTGGATATTCTACCCAGGCTCAGTCGCAGAATGTATTCTAGTCAGACACTGATAGAATTTTGGAAATGAATCTGAACAAGGGACATGGGTTTGCTGCATGAAAGCCGCATGCTGGAAATTCAGGCTTCATCTCGTTGGATAACGGAACAGACGTATGGAGCTAAATGTCCCGCTCCCATTTCTATTTCCAATGTTCGTACTGTTACTCATTTAGTGCACTTTTTCTGGTATACAATGGGCTGATACACAACAACACTGAGAACTATACTCTGCACTCAGTATCTTCCACATTGCTCTATCTCTTGTACTTGAGTTGGCCCTGACTATATCTATGTATGATATATCTGATCTGCGTGCATGGCATGTAAAACAATTCTTTTCCCAGTACCTCGGTACACTTGATAATAATAAATCTAATAACAAAACCTAACTGCAGCACACTACCTACACCTTTTGTGTCTACTGAAGATAGACACAAAATGCTGGAGTAACTCAGTGGGACAGACAGTGTCTCTGGGGAGAAGGAATGGGTGACTTTTCTGGTCGAGACCCTTCTTCAGACAACACTATTCCTGCCTGTCCTGCTGAGTTACTCCAGCATTTTGTGTCTATCAACTGAACATCTCTGACTCTTGATTTTTTTTATTGCTGAACTGATATTTTGCTGCCAACACGAGTTTGGCTAATTATCCCCTAAATATCAATTACATTTGGATGGGTGAATTTTAGAACTATATTATTGACAAAACCCTACACGGCAGCAGATCTTGGTGAGTCTTTGTGTGCTGGTCCCCGAGGAGGATCTACCAGTCGATATGTTGCCCTATTCTTTTAAACCACTTTTCTGCCAGTAAATCTGGCTGTAATGCTGAGAACTACGTATAGTCTGCACTCGGTGTCTTCCCACTACACTTTATCTATCGTGCATGAGTTTGACACGGATTAACTGATCTGTTTGGACAGCATGCCATGCAGAGCTTCTCATTGATCCTTGGTACACGTATCAATTGTAGACCGAACCGTCTGAATCTAAAGAAGGGTCCCGACCCAAAACGTCACCTTTCCATGCTTTGTGGATTATGAGATTATTGACAATGACGTGGAATGTGCCTTTGACAATATTAACAAATATGTTAACTTTTGATAAATTTAATAGAATAATTCACAGGACACATTCCATGTAAATCTTTAAGATGTAAACTTTCATAATTTACTTATTTCATGTTTACATCTGTATAGATAATATTCATGGTTAAAATATCATTATCACAGTTTGTGAAATAATGTAATTTAACAAAAGTTAATCATTTAATTTGAAACTGGTTTCATGTGTAAATGCCATGCCCTTTAATCAACCTTTAACCGGATGGAAAGGCAGGGAAACTGCAATGAAATTACATGCAGGATATACACAACAGCACTTTACCTGGCACTCAACGTTATTCTCTTATCCTGTACCTATACACTGTCAATGGATTGCTTGCAATCATGTATTTTCTGCTGACTGGATAGCATGCAACAAAATATTTTCACTGTACCTCGGTACATGTGACAATAAACTAAACTATATATACAAAAGCACTTAATCTTTTATAGAGGAACACAAATTCTTATTTCGATTTGTGCTTTGATTATTTACTCCAGAATAAAAAGAAAATCAAAGTAATATTTGTGAATGATTACATTAGCACAAATACAAACAGGCATTTTAATTGTTGTATTTCATATATTTGTAAACATAAGGTAATTAATATTTTAACATTTAGCTCTCAAGGTCTCGACCCGAAACATCGCCTATTCCTTTTCTCCAGAGATGCTGGAGATGCTATTCCTTTTCTCCAGAGATGTTGCCTGACCCAGTGAGTTACTCCAGCAAAAGTATTAGACTTTATGAAACATCAAACATGAGAAAAACTATTTTTTGAGTCTACGGATAATGAATTTGAACTAATTAACACTGTTCTATGGAAATTAATACACTTGACCTCGTGTATTTATTCATGGAGTTCCTTTGATTCTAGTTTTAATGTTTATGACCCAAATGTCTTTTTGTTCCCCTAGTTTATTAATCTCAACTAAAATCCAAATATTACTTTCCTACATGTTCAATTATTCAACTGTCATTGAAGGTTTTTATTTAACATTTGCTGACCTGCTAATAAGGAAACTAAAAGTTTGTGTTCGAGCCCTTGGTTAGAACGTGGAATTCCCTTTCAGTATTCATTATGGATAGAAGGCTGATAAATTAATTAAAAACTGAATTAGATGGTTGCCTTAATAAAAAGCAATTGGCACTTAGAACCTGCTTAAGTCAAGTTGACACAATTACACACTATATGTTTCAGCGAGTCCGAAATGAGAAAGATGTTGAGAATATGTTTCTAACATGTTGTATTCTTTTCAAAGATGTCTTACTCCAAGCCACTAATACACCAAGCAAGATGCACGAGTAAGCACACTCAGGGGACACAACGGTTCAGGAGAAAACTGATTGTAAGGCTAAATCAATAAATGCCTGGAACTATTGTTAATCAAGGGACCTCTTGAATTACAACAAATGGCAGCTAGCAATAACATGCTTTGCGGGACCTGCATTCATAATAACTGATAATAATGCAAAGATCGCACACTAAAACTGTGCATGGTATTGTTCACTTTCGTGGGATTTACTAGATCAAATTTAGAAGCAGTTTTAGCACAAATGAAGGATTTGCTTTGCTCTCTACAAGGTGAATGCAGTAATACGATGCAGACAAAAACTCACAATCACAAGCAAAGATAAAATAGACCAGAAAACACAAATGCGACAACGTTTTCTGCAGACACCTGAGATGAATGTATTATGTACAAACACAGAACCGACTTCTGTTCTTGAATAAGAAATTAAAACCAGTGACCACATGGTTCCATTACTGTCAGCTCAAAATACAAACTGAATACAAAATGGATTCATTTATATGTATAACATTGCCGTAAAAAGAAAGCATATAATAAACAAAGCAGCATGGTTCAACATACCAGTGAAATGCCAGAATAAAATGCTTTTGTTTCAACAAGGATATCGATTTTCCCTGTGAAACTGTACTGCAAATCTTCTTCCCAATGGTCTAGAGTATTACAATTATAGCATTTTCCTCTTCTTTTCAGGCCTGCTTTATATTGTAACTCCCACCATACCCCCTCTAACCCTCATGTGAGAAGAATGGCATCCACTGAACTCTGCACTGGGGTGAAGCAGTGAAGACAACTGAGTTATATGAGAGCCACAGTCTTCATTCCCTTCCCTTCCCCCCCCCTTGCCAGACATTGGCATCTATCCACTCCCTGGGGAACCCCGATCAAATGCCAGACCTAATTGATATTTGTATTGGTTTATTGTTGTCACGTGTAGTAAGAACGTGCTGGTACATTTGTCAATTTAAAATTAAACTGCATTTATAAACACTATTTTTCCATCCATATATAGCCAATGTTGGGGATGCATTAACTTACAAAATAATAGATAAATAGGGTGGCAGAGCTAGTAAAGCTGCTGCCTCACAGCACTGGAGACCCTGGTTCAATCCTGACCTTGAGTGCTGTCTGACGGAGTTTGCATGTTCTCTCTGCGACCACGTGGATTTTCTCCGGGTGCTCTGGCTTCCTCCCACATCCCAAAGACGTGCGGGTTTGTAGGTTAATTAGTCTCTGTGAAAATTGCCCCTAGTGTGTAGTGAGTGGATGTGAAAATGGGATAACATAGAACTTGTGTGAATGGGTGATCGAAGGTCAGCATGGGCTCAATGGGTTGAAGGGCCTGTTTCTATGTTGTATGAAACTAAATGTCCTAATTCATTCACTGACAAGATTGATTAACTAAGGACAATTAACAAACATACGTGTTACATTAAGGGTACATATATGCCACGCAGATAGAATCATAAAGACGCACTGGCCTGGTACAGCATTGTAATGTTGAACCTGCACCGTTAGAAGCAGTGATAGGAGCAGGATTAGGCCATTCAGCCCATTGTCTACTCCGCCATTCAATCACTGCTGATCCATCTTTCCCTCTATACCCCATTCTCTTGTCTGCTCCCCATAACCTCTGACACCTGAACTAATGAAGAATATCTACTTCTGCCTTGAAAATATCCATTGTCTTGGCCTCCACACCCTTCTGTGGCAATGAACTCCACTATGATCAGAGGAGCTGTACAAATGTAATCTGATGAAGGGCGACTTCCCGGTGGCGCTATGGAGCAGTAAGCCACAGCACCAGCCAGCTCCGCAAAAATTCTGCAAAAAAAACGGGGATTTAAACAGATTTAAAACCACTTACCGATTCGACTGCTTTTCACTATCTGCGCCTCAACACCGACGTAACCCGGCTGACGTCATCAGCCCTGCGCGACGAATCATGACGGCACGGAGCCCTACCGAGAAAACGAAGGGTAAAAAAAGAAACCCGGGCGAGAGCGGGAGAAGGCCTGGGAGAAGCCTCGGACTCGAGTAGGGCCAGCTCCGTGGAAGACGTTTCCAGGAAAGCAACACAGGAGGTGAGGACTTGAGAATTTTTATTTCTCATCAGATGGCTGATTTAAAAACGTGAAATGAAAGATATAAAGAAAGAAATGAAAGTAATACAGGAAGATATAAAGGAAGAAATATTCTCAAATTAAATAATCAGATGGACTTGATGAAAAATCAATGGCGTGAATTTCAAAAAGATATAAAGACGCAAATTGATAATAAGTTCAAGAAAGACTCAGAAATATTGAAGAATGAAATCATTGATATGATTAATAACTTGGAACGCAAGATGGAGGGTAAAACTTGAAAATGTTAAAAAAGACTTTAAACATAAAGATTGACCCTATTGCAAAAGTGGTCGAACAACAAGTTGACGGCATTAAAAACTTGAAAAGATTGCGGAGGCTAGTACTGTGTCTACAGCAAAGCTGATAACAGAACAAGAACGTCTACTGGAGTTGTTATCCAAAGTAACAGATAAATGCACGCAGCTGGAAGGCTATCAAAGAAGGCAGAACTTGAGGATTGCAGGGATTCCTGAAGGTTTAGAGAAACACGAAGACACTCGAGAATTCACTGCTAAATTACTGCAAGCTGTTTTATCTTTGGATGATATTGCCTGTTTTAGCTCGTGCACACCGAGTCGGCAGAAGACAGACCAGTACAAACGCCGCCCCCCAAGACAAATCATTGTCAAGTTACAATATGATTTCACCCTCGAGGACATTATGCAAAGAGCCTCGAGAACAAAGAATCTGATGTTTCAAGGACAAAGAATCAGTATCTATCGAGAATATCCCCCAGAGGTTGCCAGAAAACGAAAAGCGTTTTAAACGAAGCCAAAAACCTTATGAGGGGTGTAGAAAACTTGAGATACGGTCTGAATTACCCCGCCATCTTAAGAGTTACTTATTAAACCAACGTGAACACTTTTTTCAAGACTCCAACAGAAGCAATGGA
Organism: Okamejei kenojei; assembly: GCA_035221665.1. Taxonomy (NCBI): domain Eukaryota; kingdom Metazoa; phylum Chordata; class Chondrichthyes; order Rajiformes; family Rajidae; genus Okamejei; species Okamejei kenojei. The sequence goes on along the minus strand of CM069165.1, from coordinate 28,907,126 downwards.
ATTTGCAAAGCAGTTTGACACTTGAAAACCATCTACAAGCAAATATACTGCCTTTTTCTATTTTTAAAGACCTAGCACGGTCTCTTGACATTTTATGAAACTCTATACGACAACATGGAATTAGAAGAAATCAGAAGGAATGGACAATGTCGTATGGAACGAAATGTTTTCCCGGATTGGAAGAACCTCACCGAACATGGACAATTTATTCATAATATACAACTAACATAAACAAATAACACACCTACTAAAATTATAAAACGCGGTTTTATTATTACTATGACTGTTATTAACAAAGACTCTGCACCATCGTTAACTAATACTACTAATAATTAATATTCTTATGTCCTGTTACATATGGGGTATATCCCTTCCTCAATATATTTTCTCCCTTTTTTAATAATGACCTCTATTATTTTGTATTTAAAAAAAAAAAAAAAAAAAAAAATTTCTTTAACTGTGGCTTTATAATTGGATTTTTTTTTTAAAACTAACCTTAGATATATATACTTTTATGTGTTTAATATCACTCTTCTCATTTTTTTTAATACTATATTCCCGTTTAAAATATTATTATGGAATAATAATTCCTTAAAATTAGGAGCTGGCTAAATTAATAACATCAATGCCGGAAGCCTTTAGATTAATGGCCAACACAACTTGGCTTTCACAAACTAACAAATATTTTATTTGTAGTTCTGCTATTCTTTATACACCTCTCTAAGCTTTTTATTCACTTTTTATTATGTTTTTATGTTTACTATATCTTTCAGTTTGAATGGAGCTATATACCTGGAACAATGGAGATACACTCGTGAAGCACATAAGAGAGATCTAAAATTCATCTACTCGGTGTTCAGGGTGTAAGGTTAAGTCTACTGCGCGGACCCTTGGACCCTATTCTAGATTCCCACAAATCTAAAATGCAGGATTTAAAAAGAAATATGGGGAACGAGGGATTAAACCTTTTGCAGTTGGAATGTTAAAGGTATTAATGAACCAATAAAAAGAGGAAAAATATTGGACACACTTAAAGGCAATGAAAGCTGATGTAATTTACATCCAAGAAAACTCACCTAAAGAAAGACGCTGAAAATAGGCTGAAAGCTAAATGGATAGATAAAATATACCACTCTTCCTTTACAAAACACAAATCAAGAGGCGTAGCAATATTATTTCGTAAAGGTACTTTATTTAAGCATATATCTACTATATCTGTAAAGATGGCAGATAATTATTGTTAATAGGAGAAATAAATAGGGAAAAATGATTTTTGTTAACATCTATGGTCCAAATTTTGATAGTCCTTTATTCTTTAAGAAAGTACTTAATAATATTCCAGAATTAAAACACACTACAATTTGATAATTGGAGGAGATTTTAATTGTACATTAGAACCCTTATTTAGATAGATCTTCAAAACAAAGGAAAACTAAATCGCACTCCTAGTGATTTATTAACGCATACATTCAAACGTCTAACATTAAAGATGTTTGGAGAACAGAAAATCCTACTGGTCGAGAATATTCCTTCTACTCGCCAGTACATAAAACCTATTCAAGAATAGATTACTTCCTAGTAGATGCAAAGCTTATCTCACTTACTTACGAATCCAAATATCATAATATTATAATTTCAGATCACGCACCATTAACATTTAAAATTAAAATAAATGGTAAAACAGGAAACTCTAGACAATGGAAAACTTAATCCACAAATTTTTAAAAAATAAAACAACTCAGGAATACATCATAACCCAGATTAAGATGTTTTTTGAAATAAATGATCAACCAGAAATATCTCGCTCTTTATTATGGGAAACATTTAAAGCATATCTTCGAGGAATTATGATCTCTTCACAAGCATTCCATAATAAGAAGATTCGGAAGGAACAACATGACTTAGAAAGGGAGATCAAACAATTAGATATACAGAATGCAACACAAATCAGATATAATTATATACATAATAAAATTGTAACATTGAAGTATAAATTAAATAAAATATATACTGATCAAGTTTTATTAAAATACTACCAAACATACTAAACAATTGTTGTTTGAATTTGGAGACAAACCACAAAAACTATTTGGCTCGACAATTAAGGAAAATTGAAGCGGAAAAAATTATACATAGGATTAAATCACAAAAACGGTGAATTATTAATACAACCCAAGGATATTAATGAAAGATTTATGCAATATTATAAAAAAATTTTGTATACTGGTAACACACACAGTAAATAAAACAGGAACTAGATGCCTTTTTAAATGTATGTAACTTAAAAGAATTAGATTTACAAAATAGAGAATTTTTAAATGCCGATATTTTCAATAAAAGAAATCCAAGAATCTATTAAATCCTTTAAAAAATGGTAAAACTCCAGGACCAGATGGTATAGGCTCGAATTTTATAAAATTTTTCATGCCCAAATTGGGTCCCCATAATTTAAAATCATTATATGAAACAGATATATATACAAGAGAAATTACCAGACACATTGAACGAATCTATTATAACACTTATACCCAAAATAAATAAAGATTTGGATGATCCAGGATCGTATAGAGCAATTGCTTTATTAAATACCGATCAAAAAATTTTAACAAAAATTCTTGCACAAAGACTAAGCAAAATTGTTAATGAATTAATTCATCCCGATCAAACAGGATTTTATACCTAAAAGATATTCTTCATATAATTTAAGACGGTTATTTAATATTATATACTCGAAAAGAAGTGATAAAAAAGACTTAGTAGTCATCTCGTTGGATGCAGAAAAAGCTTTTGACCAGGTGGAATGGCCTTATCTATTTTCGGTGATGGAAGCCTTTAAGCTTGGTGATAAGTTTACTACTTGGATTAAATTATTATATGCAAATCCAACAGCTAGAATAATAACAAATTATATGTTATCAACTAAGTTTAGTTTATCTCGAGGTTGTAGACAAGGCTTGTCCTTTATCACCATTACTGTTTGCGTTAGCAATCGAACCCCTTGCTCAAAGGGTAAGACTACATCCAGAAATATATGGATACGATACTAAAGATACTAAAGAATAAAATCTCGTTATATGCGGACGATATACTACTTTATATTACAAAACCGGAATAAGTATCTGTAATTTGTTAAAACTAATAACGGAATTTGGTTTAATTTCAGGATATAGCATCAATTGGAATAAAAAGTGAACTTATGCCAATAACCAGAATAATTTACAGATATTACAACAATTTCCTTTCAAGATAACAAATGAAAATATTAAATATCTTGGTATTTTTGTTACAAAAAGATTTGACTCTTTATTTAAATCTAATTTTCCCGTTATTATTGAATAAATTAAATAAAAATATCTTATATTGGAAAAGCTTACCTATCTCAATGTTAGGTAAAATAAACGCAATAAAAAATGATTTTCCTCCCACAATTATTATATTTATTCAATCAATCCCGATATATCTTTCTAAAAATTTCTTTAAAAAGTAGACTCAATAGTCACTAAACTTTATTTTGGGACTACAAAAATCATAGAATAAATAAAAAACATTTATGTAAAGCTAAAATAAAACGGGGGTTTAGCTTTAACCAAAATTTTATGTTCTATTATTGGGCATTAATATTAGAAATATGAATTTTTGTTAGGAGAAATAGATAATAAACCAAATTGGTTAAAAATGGAAAGAGAAGACTGTTTTCCATTTGAAATTAGCTCTATTAATATTTGCTAATATTAATGTACCTAAGAAAACTTATAGCGAAAATCTAATAATAGAAAGTGGAATACGTATTTGGAAACAAATAAAGAAAACACTAAAACTAAAATTTATACCGCTAGCTCTTACAATTGCCAATAATTTTACGTTTAAAAAACCGGTCAATGATGGATAAAGCTTTTATACAATGGAAAAATAAAGGAATTCTAAAACATAGGGGATCTCTATAAGGATAACTCATTTCTTTCATTTCAAGATTTACAACAAACCTACGGGCTTTCATAATAATGAATATTTCAGATATTTACAAATCAGAAATTATATTTCCGCAAATACACAAGAACTTAGAAATAGAAAGAGTGAAAATTTTAGATGAATGCTTGAATAAAACACCAAATACAGAAAAAATGATATCATACATTTATAACATTTTGTTGGAAAGTGATATCCCATCATCGGAAATACATAGACAGCGCTGGGAAAATGAATTAAGTCAAATAATAAGTCCAGAAATATGGGGAAGAAAGCCTACAACATATACATTATTGCTCTTTAAAACGCTAAACATGCACTTATACAGTTTAAAATCTTACATAGATTACATTATTCTAAATCTAAACTACATAATATATTTCCAAAACTATCACCTATATGTGATAAATGTCAAATCATGGAAGCAACTCTGTCACACTCATTTACTAATTGTACGAAGATTTTACAATATTGGAATGAAATATTCAAAACAATCTCGAAAGTTATTAATATTACTATGATTTATGACCCAAAGTTAATCATACTTGGAATACCGGAAATGGAACAAATAATTACAAGGAATCATAGAACTTTTATCGACTATTCTTTAATAATTGGGAAAAAAATTAATATTAAAATTTTGGAAAGGCCCTGTATCCCCAACAATTAAAATGTGGAATACAGAAATGACGGAGACACTTTACTTGGAGAGATTGAGACTTGCCCTCATGGACAGGTTAGATCTCTTCAAGGAGATATGGTCTCCCTATATTAAATATCTACAGGGTCACAACGGTTCGGCGCAGGGACTTGACTGAGGCCTGAATATCTGAGTGGATGAAGAAATACACATAACAAATCATGAATGTATCTCCAAGATTGGATTTACTTAGTAATACTTTAATCTCCATCAAACTTTTCATACCTTCTTTTCTATTTTCTATTCCTTTTTTTCTATCTCTTTATCTTTAATTAAGGAAAAAATTATAGAAACATACTATATAAACTTTTAATATGTACACACTTATCTCTGTTTGTATGAAAAAGATTATAGATGTCTTAAACTTGTAATTATATAAAACTATGTACTTTCAATTATACAATAACTATGAAATATAAAATTAACAATAATACAAACATTATTAATATTTTGATAACATTATGAAATATTAAAAAAATGTTGTTTAAGATTGGGTACTACGTAGTTAAATTAGCGGGGATTTCTATTTGGTAATTAGAAGAATATCTATGATTTGAGAAATCTAAGTGTATTACTTTATATTAGGAATATACTACATATACTCCCAATTATATAAAATAAATAATAACGGAATGTATAATGGATAATAATACTACAATTATCATAAATAGTACTAATTAATAATCAATACGTTATAATTTTACACATTGTATAAATTTCAATGTCCGTATAAGAGTGTACTTGGTATATACTGTTTCTACAATAAAAAAAATATTTAAAAAAAAAAAAAAACAAATGTATCTGATGAAATGTATTTATTTTTTAAAGTGCAAGCTTCCACACTGCTTTGTGGCCACAGTGCTGATCAATACAGGAGGTGTTAGCTATTACCTCTCTGGCTCTAGGCTTCCCCACAACTAATGTCCTCCAGGAAACACTGGAAGTCTGTTCCATTTTCCTTCCTGAACTAAGGTGAGTTGTGGAGGATGTCGTTTCTACTCGGTTTCCCTTTGTTGCTTCCTGCCCCAGTATAGTTTAGGTTAGAGATACAGTGCAGAGACAGGCCCTCTGACTCACTAACACTGTGGGCGGGGGGGGGGGGGGGGGAGGGGGTGGGGGGGGGCGGTTGTGTGGGGAGAGAGGGGTGGATGGGGGGAGGTGAGTGAGCTCAGAGAAAAGACAGGGGACATTACGGGGAGGGGGTTGAGGAGCCAGCGAGGGGGACCAGAGGGGTCGTTCTCCTCTGCCGGGATCTCCGCCTTCCGTCTGACTGGGTCTCCCATGTGGGGCTGCTGCTGGGGGCTGGGCTGGGCTGAAAACCTCCGCCGGCCATCCTCCGCTCCAGTAAAGACTCGATGGTGCAGGAAGGGGCGGACCGTCCCGTGTGTGACGGGGAAGAGACTAATCCGCGCGGCGCTGACTGGCGGGGGAAGACAGCGATCTACGAATTTTTCATGAAATTCAACTGATCGGAAGGAAACTTGGTACACTCGCAGCACAGAAGAACGGTGAGTGGACTGGCGAAAAATCGTAGCTATAAGGTGAGAGGGGAAAGTTTAATGGAGATGTGTGGGTAGGTTTTTTACACAGAGGGTGGTGGGGGCATGGAACACCAGCCAGGGGTGGTGGTGGAGGCACTTAGTTTGAGAGGCTTTTAGACAGGCACAGAGAAGCACAGGGAATAGAGGGATATGGATCATGTACAGGCAGATGAGAGCAGTTTAGCTGGGCATCGTTTGGTGTAGACATTATACAAGATATTTATTTGTCACATGTGCCAGTTGACACAGTGAAATGTGATCAGCGTACAGCCATACAATAAAATAAAGAACACAACACAAGATGGAGTCCAACATAAAACATCCCTACACAGCAGAATCAAAAGTATCCCACTGTGAGGGAAGGCACCAAAGTCAGTCTCTTCCTCTGATGATCACCCGTGGTCGGGGCCTCCAGAGTCACTGCTATGGGCGGCCCGCCGCTCAGGCCCACTTGGCGGGATGTTGGAACTCCGACGTCGGAACGGGAGGACAACCTCAGCGGCTTGGACTTCCAAAACGGCCGCTTCCCACCGGATTCCGCAGCTCCCGACGTCCTCAGGCCGCGCTGGGCGGAGATTTAACACTGGCGGCCCTCGGCAAAGGGCCCTAGGACCCCGCGATGTCGGTCAGCACCGCCCGCGCTGGGAGCTCCGCAAACCACAGCCCCGCGGGGTCGATGCTGCTGGCCCAACGCTCTGGAGCTCCAAACGGCGATCCAGGTAGGCATCGCCCACTCCGCGGTGAATCTAGCGCCCCCCCCGCCGCTGCCGAAGCTCTGGTCCGGTCCCCGGTCTCCGGTAAGAAAGACCGCACCAATCCATATGGTAGGCCGCGAGGAGGAGGGCAAGGACGCGACTCGGAGAATAGTCGCATCCTCGCCAGGAAGCCACTGGGAAGCGGTTTCCCTCTGACCCCTCCCCCTCTCCCCCACGTAGAAAAACGAAACAATCCCCAAACAAAACTATTTAGACAAACTAAAATTTAAAAAAGATAGTTAACAACGGACAGGCTGTAGGCAGAGGCGCCTTCAGTGCCGCGCCCCTAGTGGTTCTCAGGGCCTGTTCCTGTGCTGTACTGTTCTATGTAGCGATGTTACAAAACCTTCCTTCAGCAGCGCTGCAGTTCTGCCACTGGCCGTGCATGCGACTCTGGCGCCTTTGAGGGGGGCAGGATTAAAATCCAGTTTTGTACTGCTTGCCGGAGGCAGATTTCCTCGGGCTACTAGCTGATGAAGAAAAATCATTCGGACTTCCGTACCCGGTTTATTTTTTTTTTAATTTGCTGGACAATTTAATAATTGGATTAAAATAAAAAGCTACTTCTAACGCCCTCAACGCCTACAATGCGACGGATTGCAGGAGCAGGACAAAACAAAAGGTAAGTCGTTTATTTTACGTAGAATCTTGCTTCTTGAGATGGCTTTAATCAAATTTTATGTTGCGAAAATGTTATTTGGGCCACATACGAATCGGGAGTGTCTTTCCTGCCGACATGGGGTTCAACTTCACCGCAAATGCAATGTTCTAATCGATTGCGTTCCAGAATCACCCACTCGCAAGATGATTAAAATTCTAATTTCTTTTGGACAATCATGTCATGTGCCGTCTAAATTGTCTATATTTTGTGTTATTCTCTCTCTCCATGATCATTATTTTTTAACTAAATATTCACAACAGTTTGAGTCACATGTATTGTGCAAAAAACAATAATTTTGATTATATTTTGAGTGGATGTTTCTGGATTAATTTATGGGAATTAAACATTAGATTTCTTCTACCTGGCATATAAATTAATGACAGTGAGATTTAAAAATCATGTTACATTGTGAATTCTTGTGTGAATGGGATTAGTTTGTTATTTGGATACTTAAGCTATTAAAAAAAAAAATTATCCTTTTCTTAAAAAATGGAATCTACAGGACATTGATAATGGGAAACGTAACTGGGCAGAAAGCATAGTCATGTGTGGTTTGAAGAGCAGAAACTTTAGTTTACAATGCCAAAATTGAAAGTTTGAGGAAAAAACAAGGTGTACAGAGTTGCTTATTGGGTTACAATCTGAGGAGTATGATGATGCTACTGGATATGCCAATGATATGCCAATGTACCAGCTAGCAACTGATTTTCTCCATCCATCAAGACTTGGTTATAGCTAGAAATTATTAATTTATTTACCTATCTGTTATGGACTATAAACAGCATGCAATACAATAATAAAAGTTCTGATCTTGAGATTATCACATTTTTTGAATTTTCAAGGCAGTCTGGGTGTTTATTACTATTTCCGTCACAACGGTCAATTTTGTAATTTAGCTACAATTAGGTAATTAACTAATTATATGCCTTAATTTTCAGATCATCCAACTAAGATGTTTATATATTTGTTTTCAGATGCTCCGACTCAATCTATAATAACTGACAATTTCATTCAGTTCTCTTAATTTTTAGAGGAAAGTTATCGGCTTTTAACTGTCCTCGATCACAGCTTTTGTGTTAAGTCAATGGAAAAGCAATAGCGAACAAGATGCTAATTTCTGAGTATGAAAATCGCCATAACGTTTTTAATACTGAAGATATGAAAGTGAATTAGGTGTCAAATTAAACTTCTTTTTATGCTTTATCTGACGGGATAAATTGCAGACTTGATTTTTAAAATCTCAACATTTCGTAAAAAATTGCTATTCTATGTTCTATGATGCATGTGCTGGGGAGACCACACTTGAAGTTCTAGGTGTGGTTCTGCTCACCCAGCTATAGGACAGATGTCATTAAGTTGGAAAGGATGCAGAAGAGATTCACCTGGTTGTTACCTGGGCTTGCAGGCTTCATTTATACACAGCGTGAAGTGTAGATGCAGTCAGTGATGGGGAGTCCGGTCTGTGCGATGCACTGGGCCCCACATCTACATCTCTGCAATTGTTTGTGGTCTTGGGCAGAGCTGTTCCCAAACCAAGCTGTGATGCAACCTGACATGATGCTTTCTGTGGTGCGTCTAGAAGTTTGTAAAAGTCACTAGAGACACGCTGAATGTTGTCGTTCTCCTCAGGAAGGAGAGGCATTACTGTGCCTGCTTGGTTGCTGCATCAGCCTGCTGGTTGCCGAGACAAGTCGCCACAGGGGGAAGGAGAGGAAGAAAAGAAGTAAGAAGAATATGTGTGTGTGTGTGTGTGTGTGTGTGTTTATATGTATGTGTGTGCGTGTGTGTGCATGAGTGTGTGTGTGTGTGTATATGTGTGTGTGTATATGAGTGTGTGTTTATATGTATGTGTGTGCGTGTGTGTATATGAGTTGTGTGTGTGTTGTGTGTGTATGTGTGTGTGTGTCTGTCTGTGTATACACAATATATATATAATACAATCAAGTCATACTCAAGTACAGAGTAAAGGGGGAGATACAGTACAGAATATAGTTCCAGCATTGTATGTGTGTGTGTGTGTGTGTGTGTATATATATATATATATATATATATATATATTATATCTATATAATATAACTCTATATATAATATATCTCAAACAATATATATATATATCTGCAAACAATATAATATATATATCTCAAACTAGATATTATTATATATAATATATATATATATAATATAATATCTCAAACAATAACAATGCAAAGACAAAAGCAATGCCCAGATGTAGGTCTGAGCTTATTTGAGGTTGTCGTGTTTAATAGCCTAATGGCTGTAGGGAAGTAGCTGCTTCTGAACTTGGATGTTGCAGTTTTCAGGTCCCTGTACCTTCCCGATGGCAGGGTGAAACGAGAATGTGGCCAGGGTCGTGTGGGTCTCTGATGATATTGTCGACTCCCTTCGATGGTGGGGAGGTCAGTGCCCGGGATGGACTGGGACGGACTGGGACGGACAATAAATGCTGGACAAAGTAATATCCACATTGGATTAATGGACTATGACCAGTTCCCGTGTGACTGGGGTGGAGGCTGAGGTGATCGAGCGGACTTGGTCAGCTTGTCGATGTGCAGAGCGAGGGATACACTTGTGGACAACCTCTCTTCAATAATCTGTGTGGCCCATAGAGGGCAGTCTTGCCTCAAATGTAGCAGCATCCCTTTATGTCTTGTGGCCAAATAACCAACCCAGGCTGCAGAGCTCACTGTGATGGCTGTCAGCGGATCTTGACAAGACAACACTTTCCTGAAATTCTCCTGCCGCTTTTCTGTTGTAAATCAATGTTGTGGGACTCTGATCTCAGAATGAGCGGGGGGGAAAGAGAGGAGAGAGAGAGAGATAATCCTAGTTCAAGATGAAGTTGCTTAAGTGGTAGTGTTGTGTTTTTAATGTACTATTATATAGAACCTTGAACTACAGAGCAAGAACAGGCCCTTTGGCACACAATGTCCTTGTCCATCAATGTGTATTGCTGATCTGGGCAAAGACAGAACAGTATTGCAGTGAGGAAACATGGAAAGGAGAGGAGCGGTGATGTGTCGACATGTGTAGCAAGCTTCCACTGCTCCTAGAGTCACACAGCATGGAAACAGGCCCTTCAGCACAACTGGTCAACATCGACCAACATGCCCCATCCACACTAGTCCCACCTGCCTGCATTTGAGCCATATCCCTCTAAGACCAAGGTAGATACAAAATGCTGGAGTAACTCAGCGGGTCAGGCAGTATCTCTGGAGAAAAGGAATGGGTGACGTTTCTGGTTGAGACCTTTCTTCAGGCCCAAAATGTCACCTATTCCTTATCTCCAGAGATGATGCCTGTCCCGCTGAGTTACTCCAGCATTTTGTGTCTACCTTCGATTTAAACCAGCATCTGCAGTTCTTTCCTACACATTTTGCCTGTTTCCTCTAAACCCATCCTATCTATGTACAATGTCCTTTGAATGTTGTGATGGTACCTGTTTCCTCTGGCACCATATATCTACCACCTCTTGTGAAAAAAGGTTGCCCTTAAGTTGTGTATTAAATCTTTCCCTCCTCACTTTAAGCCCATGTCCTCTGGTCCTCGATTTCCCCGACTCTGGGTAAAAGACTGTATGTTCCCCCAGTCTATTCCCCTTGCTCTGGGGAATCAGGCACTGTGAGCCTCTCAGACCACCTCTAGGTGGCAACTATTGATGAGGCAGAGACTGCAGGTTAAAGCACTGACCTGCCTCAACCGGGCAATCAAAGAAAAGTTCTGGGAAATGTTCTAACATGTTTCAGTGTTCTATCTATCCATGGTTGTATATTCGACAGATCACTGTTCCAAGGTTCCCAGAGCTAATGAATCAATGTTAATAATGCAACGGTCTTCTGACCACACCTCGCAGGTTTTCCGTTTCGAATTTGTACGTTCTCCCATATGGGTTTTCTCCAGGTGCTCTAGTTTCCTCCCACACTCTAAAGACGTGCAGGTTTGTAGCTAATTGACTTCTGTAAATTGTAAAGTGCCCCTAGTGTGTGGGATAGTGTTCGTGTGCGGGGATCACTATACAATGCAGTACGATACGATGGACCTTTATTAATCCCAGAAGGGAAATTGATCAAAGCAGCTTCGCTGCTCACTGTACATAGTCAGGAGATGGGTGAGGTTGGTTGAGGCGCCATTACATGCTTGTGTTCATGTTAAACCTCCAATGCCATTGTAGATGGGATCTGGGCAGCAGTGAGATGCTACAGTGGGCAACTGATAGTGTTCCCACTGAACTCCAGCAACTGAAGTTTAGTTCCTGGGAAACTCTCTTTAAAAAGCACATTTATTTTGGTGAAGTGTATGTCACAGAGATTTTTTTCAACATCATTTGAATAATACACAAACCAGATGTAACAATTCTTTTAATAAAATGCCATGGGAAAATAAAAATAGTTCTTATCTAATTGGTATTCCGTGTGGATTATCTCCACTCTAGTTCCAAGGCTGTATAAATAAAATCATGGTTACAAACAACACAGAAACATCGCTTCGGCCCAACCTGTCCATGCCGACCAAGTTGCCTCATCTAAGCTAGTCCCATTTGCCCGGGCTTGGCCTATATCCCTCGATGTACCTGTCCAGAGGTCTGCTAAATGCTGTTGCACCTGCCTCAACCACTCCCTCTGATCCCAGCACACAATCCCACACCACCGCACTCAGACACCAATCGTCAAAGCCTCTTGATCATGGACATCAGTGTCCATCAGTCCATAAGTGACAGGAGCCGAATTAGACCATTCGGCCCATCAAGTCTACTTCGCCATTTAATCATCGCTGATCTATCTTTCCCTCTCAACCCCATTTTCCTGCCTTCTCCCCACAACCCCTGACACCCATACCAATGCTGAAAGAATGGAGCGGCTGGCCTTGTATACTCTGGAATTTAGAAGAATGAGAGGGGATCTGATTGAAACATATAAGATTATTAAGGGTTTGGACACGCCAGAACCAGGAAACATGTTCCCGATGTTGGCGTCCAGAAACAGGGGCCACAGTTTAAGAATAAGGGGTCGGCCATTTAGAACGGAGATGAGGATGCACTTTTTCACCCAGAGAGTTGTGAGTCAGTGGAATTCTCTGCCTCAGAGTGCGGTGGAGGCTGGTTCTCTGGAAACTTTCAAGAGAGAGCTAGATAGAGCTCTTCAAGATAGTGGAGTCAGGGGATAGGGGGAGAAGGCAGGAACGGGGTACTGATTGTGGATGATCAGCCACGATCTCATTGAATGGCGGTGCTGGCTTGAAGGGCTGAATGGTGTACTCCTGCACCTATTGTCTATTGTCTACCAATCTCGTTAGAAATATCTATTGACTTGATGTCCACAGCCATCTGTGGTAATTAAATCCACAGATTCACCATAAGAGTTTCCTCCTCATCTCCTTTCTAAAGGTATGTCCTTTGATTCTGAGGCTGTGACCTCTAGTCCTAAACTCTCCCACCAGTGGAAATATCCTCTCCACATCCACTCTATCCAAGACTTTCACTATTGGCTAAGTCTCACATCCGTCTAAACTCCCACGGGTACAGGCCCAGTGCCGTCAAACGCTGATCATGTGTTAACCCGCTCATCGCTGGGATCATCCTCGTGCTGACTGGGCTGCAAGGGGGCACTCGGAGATGGAGGGCTGTTTAGTTCCAGTTTACCACGTGTGCTGTTTAGGGGTGCTGCTTCATTAGAGGTGGTCATTTAAATGGGATATTGATCCAAGCTGTCATCGAGTGAACCATCCTAAATCAATTACCTCACGTGATATTGTGTCCAATACTCATTCACCAAGTAATGTTTCTAAAGTTCACCAACAGGCTGAACATCTTGCGGCTAACTGTGAGAGCTTGCCGTGCACAAGGACATTGCAGTAACAACTGCACATCAAAAAGTACATCCGTGGCTGCAACACAGGTACATGCCTGACGTTTCCCCCCCCCCCCCTCCCCCCCGTTAGAAAACGCTCTCTGGAAAAGTGATCCTTCTTTCCTGCTTCAGCCCTGAAACAATCAGTGCGTTGACATGAATAACATACAAAGTGCTGGAGTAACTCAGCGGGTCAGGCAGCATCTGTGGAGAACATGGATAGGTGAGTGTTTTGGGGTCTGATGTTTAGTTGAGAGATACAGCATGGAAACAGGCCCTTCGACCCACTGAGTCAGTGCCGACCAGCGATCACCCCGTACGCCAGTTCTATCCTACACGCTGGGGACAATTTATCAAAGCCAATTAACCTACAAACCTGCACATCTTTGGAGTGTGGGAGGAAAACGGAGCACCCGGAGAAAACCCACGTGGTCACAGGGAGAATGTACAAACTCTGTACAGACAGCACCCGTAGTCAGGATCAAACCCATGATCTGGTGCTGTAGGCAGCAGCTCTACCTGCTGCGTCACTGTGTCGCCCACTAAGGGTCCCGACCTTTAACGTCTCCTATCCATGTCCGCCACAGAGGGGAGTGGTAACCCGCTGAGTTACACCCACACTTGGAGGTTCCTTGTCTTCATTGATGTGAACATTCATGCGGGAAGGTGTGTGTGCAGTGGGTTGAGTATACAGTAAGTTCTCACTTGGAGATGATCAGTACTTTATCAGATGTGGTCTCATCTGGACCAGGCTCTTCCAGATCTCCAGCCTCAGACAGGATCATTTTAATAACACCTTCCTCACACAATGGGCCTGTGCTCGCTGTGGTCCCAGTGGGAGTTCTGGTACTCTTGTCCTGAGAGGTCCTTGTCGGTTCGCTGGCTGGAGATCTCTCTGTGTTGAGTTTGAAGATATTTCGCAGGTGGTTTATCAGAGAAAGTCTCTTCTTTGCAGAGTGCTGTTGGAAGCTGTACATCTGCTCCCTCTGGCCGGCCTCTGAGAGAACCATCGCAGTGACGTACTCCCCAGGGCACCGCTCTCTGCCCGTCGCCTCTGCAACCTTCGTCTGAAATGTTTTCCTCAGGTTAAGCACAAAGTATGCGAGACCGCTCACTATCAACATGGTGCCTGGAATGAGAGGGGAATAACACATTTCTGTTCCTTCTGCCGATCAACATGAAACCCTTCATCCCATGGGTGCGTTCTCATAAATAACAACAAACGCGCAGTGCTGGTCACCCCAGTGTAGGAAAGATGGGCGGTCTTTGGTGAGGGGGCAGAGGAGGTTTACAGAACCAGAGGGTTCAGCTACAGGGAGATTGCCTGAATCAGAGGGTTCAGCTGCAGGGAAAGGTTGGACACAGTTGGATTGTTTTCTCTGAAACGTCAGAGGCTGAGGGGAGACCTGATAGAAGTATGTAAAATTATCAGTATAGATAGGGTAGACAATCAGAACCTTTCTGCCAGGGTGGATTACCCAGTCCCTGTTGCCAAGGTGCTGGGATCAGGGGAGCATTGATAACGCATCAGGAAATCTCCTCACCTGGAATTGTGGCCTGCCAAATGAGAACTGGGTGCAAGAAGCAAGCCACCGACAGAAAGATGAATGTCAGGAACTTCTGAAATCCATTGGGTCTCAGGGCTTTCTCCCAGAGAGTCCACATCTTGTTGTTTGCTTTCTGGTAGACAGAGCTGTAGAAGCAAAAGCACTGCTTTGAATTTAATAAAAGACACAGAGTGCTGGAGTAACTCAGTGGGTCAGACAGCATCTGTGGAGAACTTGGGTGGATGACATTTTGGGTCACAATCCTTAAATTTACTGGTTGTAGAGGAGGGAGGTCATGAAATCCAACTATGCTATTGTCTGAGAAAGGCAACAGATTCCAGGCAATCACCACACTCTCTGTAAAAAAGCTGCCCCACAAATCTGAAATATTAAATATTAGACTGTCCACCCTCTCTCTGCTTCTAATAATGTTAAGCAACTGCCAAAAAAGCTCAACCTTAACTGTCCTTCAGAAGTGAACACCCTCTCTAAAGAAGGGTCTCGACCCAAAACGTCAACCATTTATTCTCTCCAGTGATGCTGCCTGTCCCGCTGAGTTACTCCAGCATTTTGTGTCTACTTATCACTTGTTTGTGTGAACAAACTGCCAACTGGGCTTTTCACAGTAAATGCTCGACACGTGGGCAGGCAGCAAATGTTGACTGTGCAGATGTAATGAGCATGCCCAGGACCCCAGTGACCCACTGGGGAATGTGCGCCGGTTCTCACTGAGGATGTATCAGCTTGGATGTTCAACCTATCAGTAGTATATTTTGGGAATTATTGACCTTTGAAAGATTAGCAAGGGTGCCTGCCGGTTGTTATGTTGTGGGACAAAGGAAAACACATCAGTGACCATGGGAAATGTTCCGACAAAGTGAAGCGCAGGGGATTGAGTTTGGTCAAAGTTCCCCCACTGATTGTTGTCCGAGGCAGAGAGCTGTACAGCAACTGTACATTGAGCATGAAAGGAAATGTAAGCGTTGTCAAGATCGATCTTCATGCTGGATACCTGCAGGCTCCCTGGGTGTAAGGTCGATCAAACCCTGTTTACATTGGTACCTGGGGCTGTGACAAGGTGACAACAGAGTGGTGTGGGCTGGAGGGACGAGGGGAGATGACAGAGGGACCTCTGCAGGCAGTTGTTCCACAGACCACAAGGTATCTGTATCTGCAGTGAGCTGCCAGAGGGAAACAGTCCCTTCAGCCCACCTTGTCATGTTCATAAGCAATAGGAGCAGAATTAGACCATTCGGCCCATCAAGTCTACTCCACCATTCAATCATGGCTGATCTATTTTTCCCCTCTCAACCCCATTCTCCTGCCTTCTCCCCGTGACCCCTGACACCCGTACTAATTAAGAATCTGTCAATCTCCTCCTTAAAAATATCAATTGACTTGGCCTCCACAGCCTTCTGTGGCAATGAATTCCACAGATTCACCAACTTTTGGTGTATCTCACTGTATCGATTGGTGCATGTGACAATAAATGTAACTTAAACTTTGACTAAATGTTTTACATTAATGATCTGGATGATGGGGTGGAAAATTGGATAAGTAAGTATGCAGATGATACTAAGATAGGTGGTGTTGTGGATAATGAAGTAGATTTTCAAAGTCTACAGAGAGATTTGGGCCATTTGGAAAAGTGGGCTGAAAGATGGCAGATGGAGTTTAATGCTGATAAGTGCTACATCTTGGCAGGACAAATCAAAATAGGACGTACATGGTAAATGGTAGGGAATTGAGGAATGCTGTGGAACAGAGGGATCTAGGAATAACTGTGCATAGTTCCCTGAAGGTGGAATCGCATGTAAGATAGGGTGGTAAAGAAGCCTTTGGTGTGCTGGCCTTTATAAAATCAGAGCATTCAATATAGGAGTAGGGAAGTAATGTTAAAATTGTAACAAGGCATTGGTAAGACCCAATTCTGGAGTATGGTGTACAATTTTGGTCGCCTAGTTTATAGGAAGGATGTCAACAAAATAGAGAGAGTACAGAGGAGATTTACTAGAATGTTGCCAGGGTTCCAGCAACTATGTTACAGAGAAAGGTTGAACAAGCTAGGTCTTTATTCTTTGGAGCGCAGAAGGTTAAGGGGGGACTTGATTGAGGTCTTTAAAATGATGAAGGGATAGACAGAGTTGACGTGGATACGTTTTTTTTCCCCATTGAGGGTAGGGAAGTTTCAAACAAGAGGGCATGACATGAGAATTAAGGGACAGAGGTTTCGGGGTAACGTGAGGGGGAACTTCTTTACTCAGAGGGTGGTGGCTGTGTGGAATCAGCTTCCAGCAGAAGTGGTGGAGGCAGGATCGATTTTAACATTTAAGAGTAAAGTGGATAGGTATATGGACGTGAAGGGAATGGAGGGGTATGGTCTGAGTGCAGGTAGATGGGACTAGGGGAAAACAAATGGTCGGCATGGACTGGAAGGGCCGACAGGGCCTGTTTCCGTGCTGTAATTGTTATATGGTTATTTGGTTATATGGTTAAAGAAATTCCTCCTCACCACCTTTCTAAAAGTACGTCCTTTTATTCTGAGGTTATGACCTCTGGTCCTAGACTCTCCCACTTGTCCATGCCAACTGGGCTAGGCTCATTTGGCCCATATCCCTCTAAATCTTTCCTATCTATATACTTGTCCAAATGTCTTTTAAACATCCACTTCCATATCTTCCTCTGGCAGCTGGCTCCAGGTACAGCCCACCTCATGAGTGGAGCACTTGCCCCCAAGGTACCTCTGCCATCTCCCCTTGCCCCTGAGCCTACACCTGCTGTTGTCATTCTGCCAGAACCCCAAGATCCAAATGTAAACAAGCTTCGATTGGTCTTACACCCAGGGCACCTGGAGGTATCCGGTAGCAATATCATTGTTGACATCGTTTCCATTCTCATCTCACAGTGAAAGCATGTTGCTGTCGACATGAAGTCAAATGTTGTTAACTATATTGCTGGGTGATGCAGATTGCTTCAGACAAAGAGTGACTGGACAGCCAGGAGGTGACCCAATCCACGATCCCATCTGCAGCAGCTCAACCATATTTGCGTTCCATAACGGGGAGGTATTATCTGTGTCGATGTTAGTTCCTGTTGCAGGTACAGCAGGCAGCAAAGAAAGCTAATGGCATGTTGGCCTTCATAACAAGATGAGTTGAGTATAGGAGCAAAGAGGTCCTTCTGCAGTTGTACAGGGGCCTGGTGAGACCACACCTGGTGTATTGTGTGCAGTTTTGGTCTCCAAAATTTGTGGAAGGACATTCTTGCTATTGAGGGAGTGCAGCATAGGTTCACGAGGTTAATTCCCGGGATGACTGGTAGGATGAGAGGGAATCTTATTGAAACATATAAGATTATTAAGGGATTAGACACGCTAAAGGCAGGAAACATGTTCCAGATGTTGGGGGAGTGCAGACCAGGGGCCACAGTTTAAGAATAAGAAGTAAGCCATTTAGAAAGAAGATGAGGAAACACTTTTTTCACCCAGAGAGTTGTGAGTCTGTGGAATTCTCTGCCTCAGAGGGCGGTGGAGGCCGATTCTCTGAATACTTTCAAGAGAGAGTTAGATAGAGCTCTTAAAGATAGCGGAGTCAAGGGATATGGGGGGAAGCAGGAATGGGGTACTGAGTGTGGATGATCAGCCATGATCACATTGAATGGCGGTGCTGGCTCGAAGGGCTGAATGGCCTACTGCACCTATTGTCTATTGTCTATTTTCCAGGGCAATGGGGCATTGGAGTGCTGGGACTGCTGAGGTCTCTGAAGTAACTACATTTCTACTTACGGGCAGCGATGAACAAGCACAACGTCAATAAAATATGGGCCCTCCAGAAGGATTAGCACTGCTGCTGCAAATCTTAACAGAAAACAAACGTTAACCTTTCAATCTCTCATGTATAATCAATACATGCTAAAGGCCTTGCAGTAACGCACGTTCATTAATATACTCACAGCAAGTAAACAGCGAGCTTTGTGAACTGCCCTTCCACTGCAGTATGACTGCCAACACCCAGGAGAACTAAGTGTGAAATGGACAGAACGCACAGCATTTATTACAATCTACTGTTAGTTACAATTGCTATTTCTCCCGCTTGAGTAAACTCAACTCAATATTTCCCATTCCTGCCTGTGCCTGTCCATGTGTCTTATAAATGTTGTTACACAATGTTTCACTCATGAATGATGCAGCTCTGTCCACCACTAGATGGCAAGGTGAGACCAGGGAAACATTTGCAAACTCCTCTCGTGAGTTGCACAGACCTGGCAGTTCGAGAAGAAGCCAAACTGTCTGCCTTGTACAGATGTAATAACTCCACTTCATCAGAGGTTGCAGCAGCTGGATGCTTTCTTACAGAAAACTTGGCTCAATTAGCTCCTCCCACACAGTCCTCTGTTACAATTTATTTTATGGATTTCTCCCCTTGATTATTCTAAACGGCAACACATGGTTTGCTTCATTATACTATAATAATAAAGCAAACCAATAAAGCAAAGCCGGGAATAATCAAGATGGGGAGAAATCCATAAAATAAGTTGTAGCAGGTAGGCAGGATAGCAGGTATAATTTATAGTCACATGTAAAAAGGGTTCGTTACCTGCTATCCTGTCGAATTGTACCATACATGAGTACAAGCAAGTCACAAACGTACAAGAGGAATAGCGAAGAGAAAACTACCAGAGACACACACTCAGGTGAATGTAGGCGTAGGGTGCCAACGTTACTGCCCTATAGTGGCACGGTGGCGCAGTGGTAGAGTTGCCAGAGACCAGGGTTCTATCCTGACTACGGGTGTTGGCTGAATGGAGTTTATACGATTTCCCTGTGACCTGCGTGGGTTTTCTCTGAGTGCTTCCCATTTCCTCCCACACTCCAAAAGCGTGCAGGTTTGTAGGTTAATTGGCTTTTGTAAATTGTCCTTAATGTGTAGGACAGGACTGGTATACAGGTGACCATTGGCTGTCGCAGACTTGGTGAGCCAGAGCGCCTGTTTCCACGCAGTATCTCTAAATGAAACTAAACTAAATTAAACTAAATGACTCCTTTGCCTCACACCTCCCTTGTGCTTGACATTAGGCTCTCTCGTATTCCCACAGGCTTCTAGTGCCCTTTTCCATGGAGATATACAGAGAGTATTTGTTTGGTTTCCCTGTGCTGCCCTCATTCTCCAGTAATAACTCTTCTGTCTCCATCTGCGAAGACCCAACTCTTCCCTGGTCCGTCTTTACCAAGATCTCCAACGTCAAGTCAAGAGTCAAAAGTCAAGAGAGTCGCGAGTTTAATTGACAAATGTGTCGACAAGGGAACAATGCATTCTTACTTGCAGCAGCAGACCGGGCCAGGAAAAGCAATATACATCAATAACATAATAAACAGAAAACATATAATAAACAGTCTGTCTGGACTGAGGTTGTTAGTGAGTTGCAGGTCTTGGGTTTTCTTCCTCACAACTCATACAGTCACGACTGCTGTCAGATCACCAGTGGCCTAAACCTCCAAATATTTATCTTCCAAATATATATCCATCTCTATTTTGTGTCACTCTTCTCTTTCCACTTTTAGCTCGATGAACTCCCACGCAAAAGTCCAAGTCATCACCGCTTGCTGCATCTAAAACTCACCCTGATGTCAGTGAAGGTGATTCACCACCCCTCTGGCTAGCTTCCTCTGTCATCATTCTCATCTTCGTCAAGGTGATTCACCACCCCTCTGGCTAGCTTCCACCCTGATGTCAGTGAAGGTGATTCACCACCCCTCTGGCTAGCTTCCTCTGTCATCATTCTCATCTTCCTCACGTGCCATTGTGCTTGAACTCCAGGGGTTAGTTGGGATTCCTCTTGCTTTTTGCTGAGTCTCAGCTCAGCTAAGGATGATTAGATCTCCTCAGCTTTGCTAGACGGCCCGAGGGGGGAAGCATGGTGCTTGTGGTTTATCTCTGTCTTGGTGCAAACTGAAGCAATGTCACACGCTGCTCTTGGTTCTGACTCTTGGTCCAGAGATGTACAAAGTAGAGAGTTGTAGATGTTGCCCAGTCCATCACAGACCACACTCCCCACCATTGACCATGGATGGGGCATCTTGGTGGGCAAGGACGAGGAGAGCCTGTATCCATGCTGTATGACTCTATGACTCTAAGACTCTATTTTCAGCCTCTGCAGTATTTTACCTCTGTGTCATTTAATGCCCCTCCCCAGATTCCTGTCACCAGCAATGCCTCTTCAACCTGCCATTAATAAATGTCCCTGCGCTGCTCCCGTAGGCGCGCTGCGTTGGGTAAAGCCCAGTGTTGCACAGTGCGGTGCGCTGCCAGACATATTTCATGTGTGCACCACTCCATCAGATGGGGCCTGGCCCCAGGTCTGTACTGATGTAATTGTAGCGATGACAGACTTCTGGCACTGCCTGGTTGTACAACTGGAGAGTATTTGGTTATTTTGGCTGAAGGCTTGTTCTCTGGCTGTAGGCTGTTACTCGAGAGACAGGCATGGAGTGAATAATGTGTGGCACATACCATTAGCTCTGCAACCTCACACATGTCCCGAGCTCGCAGTGTCAAACTCAAGCTCGGCAGATTTGTCCTCAGTCAGGGATGGCTCCTCATTCAGCCCAGATTTAAAATCTACTGAAAATACGGTAAATTGGTGTTTAAAATCTTCAACCATCTGATGACAGAAGTGATTTCCTGACCTAACTAATGGAATTGTTTCCATATTTGATTTGTAAACTTTTCCCGAACAGATAGATCATAGAACAGCAAAACAACAGGCTCTGTAGGAAGGAACTGCTGATGCTGGTTTACACCAAAGATAGGCCCAAAATGCTGGAGTAACTCAGCGGGATGGGCAGCATCTCTGCAGAGAAGGAAAGAGGTGGAGACCCTTCTTCAGACTGGGTCTATCTATTCTTTGGCCCACGATGTTTGTACCAACATGATGCCAAGTTAAACTAATCTCATCTGCCTGTATGCGACCCATATCCCTGTTTATCCGAGCACCCATCTCAAAGCCTCATAATTGTCACCATCATTACTGCATCCACCAACACTGTCTCGGCAGTGTGTTCCAGGCACCCACCACCCTTTTAGTCAGAAAACCTGGATATGAGGTCATGTTCATGTGATAGGAGTAAAATTAGGCCATTCGGCCCATCAAGTTGTCTATGCCATTCAATCACGGCTGATTCCACTCAAAGGGTGGTGGGTGTATGGAACAAGCTGCCAGAGGGGGGTAGTTGAGGCATGGACTACCCCGAAGCAGTTAGACAGGTACATGGATAGGACAGGTTTGGAGGGATGTGGACCAAGCGCAGGCAGGTGGCACTAGTGTAGCTGGGACATGTTGGCCGGTGTGGGCAAGTTGGGCCAAAGGGCCTTTTTCCACACTGTATCACTCTATGACTCTATCCATCTCTCCCTCCTGACCCCATTCTCCTGCCTTCTCCCCATAACCTCTGACACCCGTACTAATCAAGATTCTACCTATCTCTGCCTTAAATATATCCACTGACATGGCCTCCACAGCCTTCTGTGGCAAAGATACATGGCATGTAACCCCTCATCAATTCATTGGTCTAGATTATAAGCAGCTGGTTCCCAGCACCAATCTCTGTTGCACTCCAGCTCCCCATACCAAGCCCATCCTACATTCCTACTGTGTTTCCTAACCATGAAACACAGAGCATCGAACTGTACAGCACAGGAAGAGGCCCTTCAGCCCACAATGTCTGTTCCCAACACGATGCTAATGTAAACCGCTCTGATGCTAATGTAAACCTGCATGTGATCCACATTCCCTGCATATCCGTGTCAAATATATTGCATACTGAGGATAATTTAATGGAATATTGACTGCTGTTCCCAATAATCCTTTAAAATACTTTCAATTCTGTACCTCGGTCCACGTGACAATAAACTAAACTAAACTGAATTAACTCTTTTTAAAATAAGTTACATTGTAGAAAAATGAATGTCCCAATGAACACAATGAATACATTTGCAATGTGTAAACATTATCCTGGGAACCGCGAGGCCAGTAAAGAGTTAAAGAGTGACAAGTTAATTTGCGTGGCACGTGAGGAACCTTACCCCAATACGCTCAGCATGAACGGTAATGGCTCACATGATTCCTGGATTGTAAGCGCATTGAGAGATTCAACTGATATCATAAACTCAAAGGGCAAAGGTGAAGAGCAGTTCAAATATTATTTAGAACCCAAGGTTAGATTGGAATCTTTCAGTGATCATTGATTCCATAAGTTTATGTGATAGGAGCAGAATTAGGCCATTTGGCCCATCAAGTCTATCTCCTAACCCCATTCTCCTGTCTTCTCCCCATAACTCTTGACACCTGTACTAATCAAGAATCTATCAATCTCTGCCTTAAAAATATCCATTGACTTGGACTCCACAGTCTTCTGTGGCAATGAATTCCACAGATTCACCACCCTCTGACTAAAGAAATTCCTCCTCATCTCCTTATGTCTTTTAACTCTGAGGCTGTGACCTCTGGTCCTAGACTCCCCCAGGTGGGAACATGCTCTCCACATCCACTCTGTCCAGGCCTTTAACTATTTGGTAAGTGCTGATGTAAAAATAAAACGTCCTATTTCCAATCCTTGCTCATGTCAGGGGAGCTGGTTACTACGATAGAGGACTTTCCGAGACTAGTTTAGAACAACCTGTATTGTAATGGTGTCTGATCCAATAATATTCACATTAAATCTGCTGAAAGTGACAGATCAAAGGGTGCAATTTACGTTTCATCACTACGTTATTCATCAACCGGATACATTAACTGTCTCCCTATTCCAGATGTTGCTTGATTTACCGAGTATTCCCTGCATTTTCTGTTTTTATATCAGAGTTCCGGATTCTGCAGTGCTTTGCTTTAGTGTTAGATTGGAATCCCTCAGCTCATTCCCAACATCCCATTACAAACTCCATGGAAAAATGTGGTAACTCTTGCACAGTGCACAATAATAACGTCAGCTATGAACTTATATGGACTGTGTTTGGTTGCACTACAGATTTTAGTTTGTGTTTGTACCAGTATTGTGGTTTGTGATTTATTGAATGTTTGTTTGATAAATATTATCTCTGTGTATTGTGTTTACAAGCCTGTTATGCTGCTGCAAGTTTCCATGTGCCATTGTTGATATCTATGACATTGAAACACTCTAGACTTGTCTGGAAACCACTCGTCACTTCCGCCTCCCTGCCTTGATGCTGCTGTGGCTTCTGCACTCGCTCCTCATTCAACTCATTCACTGGAAGTCTCTACACTTTGGCTTTGCATCCACAGCCTCTGCTCCTCTGCCCCCCCACCTCCCTCGTCCCCCCCTCCCCCTATCCTCCCCCTATCCTCCCCCTATCCTCCCCCTATCCTCCCCCCTGCCCCCCCCCCCCTCTCCCTGCCCCCCGCCACACCCACGCCGTTCCATAAACCTGCCTTGTACAGTTATCAAATCCGTGCAGGAATATTGTGACCAGGATCCCAAAGTGTCAAGAGATATCTGGTCTTCATTTCACAGAGAGTCAGAGGGTCATATAGCATGGAAACATGATCATATACACACTCTATAAGATCACCCCTCATCCTCCCACACTGCAAGAAGTAAGGTTCAAGCCTGCCTAACCTCACCGTATAGCTCAAGCTCCCCAGTCCTGGTAATATCTTCATAAATCTGCTCTGCTGAAAACATCACTGATCTTCACATATTGCTGACTATTTGGTTTTCTCCACACTTGCCTGGATATTAGTTCCTTGATGCATTCTAATGCAACATGATTTTCAATAAGAATGATGTGATTTCCTTGTGTGGCGTCTATGCCCTGCCAAATATAAGATCAACTATTGAGCATTTACAGTGAGTGCCTGGGAGAGTGTTCGTATTTCCACAAGATCTCACTCAGGAGAGTCTAAAACATTCCAAAGACATACAGGTATGTAGGTTAATTGGCTTGGTAAATGTACATTGTCCCTAGTGTGTGAAGGATAGTGTTAATGTGCGGGGATCACCGGTCGGCACGGACCCGATGGGCCGAAGGGCCTGTCTCCGCTCTGTATCTCTAAACTAAACTAAACATGAACAATCCAGTAATATTCTTTACTGAGTAGAAAATTCACCTCAATTTCCTTGTTGATAATTCAGAGGGAAATGGGCAGATAGGCAGCACTAATGAATAACATTTTAGTTAAATATCATCAATAGAAAACACTTATTTGGAACAGTTTAGTTATCTTATACACAGAGCATCTCCACTTTAGAAGGATGATTAGAAAATAAAATTATCAATGAAATAGAACGAGTCGACATACTGGAGATGCTGCGAGCAACTGCAGATACTGGACTCTTGAACAAAACACAAATTGCTGCAAACTAACAGAGATTTAAACCGCAGGGGAATGTCGGGATACGAGGAGATAGTGGAACAGTGGTGTTGAGTCAGACTCCCCACCACTCACTTCATCTACAGTACACTTCACGCTGCCTCGGTAAAGCAGCCAACATCATCAAAGACCTGACCCATCCACTCATTCCTTCTTCTCCCTG
The DNA here is from genome assembly GCA_035221665.1 of Okamejei kenojei. Taxonomy (NCBI): domain Eukaryota; kingdom Metazoa; phylum Chordata; class Chondrichthyes; order Rajiformes; family Rajidae; genus Okamejei; species Okamejei kenojei. Next base: position 28,881,543 of record CM069165.1, on the reverse strand, counting down.
CTTTCAACCGGCAGAAGGCACAATAGCATTAAACGCACACCATGAGACCCAGAAACAGCTTCTTGCCCTCAGTTATCAGGCTTCTGAACGGTCCTTCCATGCCTAGTGTACTGTCCGATTCACCTCTACCTCATTGCTTACATTGGACTTTGTCTCTGGAACGGATGCGCTGCAATGTTGAGGAAGGAACTGCAGATGCTGGTTTAAACTTTAGATAAACACAAAATGCTGGAGTAACTCAGCGGGACAAGCAGCATCTCTGGAGAGAAGGAATGGGAGACGTTTTGGGGTAAGACATGTTGAAGAAGGGTCTCATCACCCATTCCCATGCTGCCTGTCCCGCTGAGTTACTCCAGCATTTTGTGTCTATCTTCTCTACAACACTGAGAACTATATTCTGCACTGTATCTTTCACTTTGCCCGACCTGTTGTATTAAGATTGGCTTGATTGTATTTATGACTAGCATTATCTGGTTTGATTGGATAACATAAAAATCAAAGCTTTTCACTGATCCTTGTACACGTGACAAATGTAAACCTAAACCTTGATTGATCAATTGAATGGCAGATCCCGCACAAGAGATTGAATTGCTGCCTCTTATGTTCTTATGTTTTTCAATGCAGTTAGGATCTCACAACCCATCAGTATTGTGGGACCACCTTCACCAAGACCTCAGCAGTGCAAGTAAATGGCTCAGCCCCCCACCCTCAGGAACACCTTGCGAAGGGCAGTGAATACCTTTCCTGCATTGCCCAAATCCTGAACTATGTGTGCTTACCAAAAAGTGAAAGTGAAAAGAGGGTTGTCTGTTTACAAGGGTTTAATTGTCCATGGTTTCCTTACACTGTTTCTTCACCAGAGGACATAGGTTTAAGGTGAAGGGGAAAAGATTTAATAATGATCTAACTTTTTCACACAAAGGGTGGTGGGTGTATGGAACAAGCTGCCAGAGGAGGTAGTTGAGGCAGGGAAACTAACAACATTTAAAATAAACTTGGACAGGTGCATGGATATGAAAAGTTTAGAAGGACATTGGTCAAACATAGGCAGGTGGGACTGGCATAGATGGGGCATCTAGGCTGGCATGGACAAGTTGGGCTGAAGGGGCTGTTTCTATGCTGTATGACTATTGGTGCAGTGCTGCCTCTGGACAGGTGATGTACCTCACTTACCTGCTGCAGTAACGATGCCAAGGATACGGCAGGTTCGGTCCAACAAGTCCCACACTCTCGCCGTGGCCATTTCAATCAATGTGCCACCAATCAGTGCTGGGACCTCAGACCCAAAGGGCAGGTGTTAGTGTCTGGCCATCTCCAGGTTGGTCGAGGTAGAGACAGTCCCATTCACCTGTGAAGGCAGATGCTGTGTTAAACCTTAAGCTGGGACAGTGTTGATGAAGCTCCCTCTGCCCCTACCCTTCCAAGCTCTTCCTGTGTTTTGGAAACAACTTCTGTGGGCTCTTCCCATCAGACTGTGGATTCTCCGCTCCCAACCGGTCTCTGCAGCTCCAACTTGGCCCAAGGTTACAGTGACTGCACTTCACTCTTTGTTTTCTACTCAAACCTATTTGTTTAATCATTACCCATAAACAATGCCTAGTTCAGTGACTGGCATCTTGCAGACACCTCCTCCCCCCCTCCCCCCCCTCCCCCCCACACGCTGGCCAACCCAGCGTTAAAGTCTCGCCACAGTCCTTGACCAAGTTTCAAAGATTAAAGTCCTGGGTAAGGATTAGAAGTGTTTACGCTGAGAACAATCCGTCTGCTTGTTCCTCTCCACTTCATGTTTAAAGAATTTAACATCAAATGCAGAAATCTTTTGCAATCTGTCCATCTGAATTCTGCTTAAAGTGACTGTAAACTTTTCCCGTATTTTTCTCACTGTCAGCTTGTGAAAGTAATGATGCATCGACCACTTTGCACGCTGGGCGGCTGCATGTATATGTTCTCTCCATCCACATGGTCTGTATGTGGGTGCTTGTCAGGATGGGAGATTGTAGGGCAGTATATTCAGAAACAATATGCAGAAAAGAAGTGATACCACAAACAAGACCATGTATTGGAGTCTTGGCAAAGGACTAGGAGAAACAAACCGGTGGGGAACACACCAGGCCTGAGCAGCATCTGTAGAGACCATGTGTCCAACAAAATTCACAACGATCTCTTATCTGCCTCCACATATCCCGTATCCCTCCATTCCCTGCACATCCATATGCCCATCAAACGTCTCTCAAACACCACAATGGCATCTGTCTCTGCTAATGCCCCCAGCAGGGCGAGCCAGGCAAACACTACCCTCTATGTAACAATGTTGTCCTGGACATATTCATAAGTGACGGGAGAAGAATTAGGCCCATCAAGTCTACTCTGCCATTCAATCACGGCTGATCTTAACGCTCTTAACCCCATTCTCCTGCCTTCTCCCCGTAACCCCTGACACCCGTACTACTCAAGAATTGATTCTTTAAGCGTCACCATTAAACTTTGCCCCTCTCACCTTAAAGCTCTACCCTCTAGTACTAGATCTTGTATAGCAGTGCAAGCTGCAGTTCGTCATGTAACCGTAGACCGTTGGAGATCGTGGTTGCTGAGGTTTGGCTCAGTGTTGACATCGGGTCTATGGCTTGTGCTTAACCATGGAGGAAGCCTTGGCTCTGTGCTGCCATCCTGCAGTGTTTGCGGAGGGCAGGGTATGTTAAGGTGCCAACACCCTGTCGGGTCAACTCCAGTCCCAGTCTGGCTGCAGCGCAGACATGAAGGTCAGCAGAACCAAACTCAAAGTTGAGTCATAGAGTGGTACAGTGTGGAAACAGGCCCTTCGGCCCATCTTGCCCACACCAGCCAACAAGTCCCAGCTACACTAATCACACCTGCCTGTGTTTGGCCCATATCCCTCCAAACCTGTCCTATCCATGTACCTGTCGAACTGCTTCTTAACTGTTGGGATAGTCCTTGTGTCGACTACCTACTCCGGCAGCTCGTTCCAACCACCCACTACCCTTTGTGTGAAAAAGTTACCCCTCGGATTCCTATTAAATATTTTCCTCATCACCTTAAACCTATGTCCTCTGGTCCTCGATTCACCTACTCTGGGCAAGAGACTGTGTATCCATCTGACCTATTCCTCTCATGATTTTATACACCTCTGTAAGATCACCCCTCATCCTTCTGCACTCCAAGGCACAGAGTCCCAGCTACTCAAGCTCTGCCTATGGACAAGGGTTGAAAGAAAGGCTGAGGGGAGAACTTCCCTTGAAAACTGCAACACTTATTAAATTGTCAAATGAGTGTTGAGTGTCAAGAAATAAAGAATGTTGAAACTTCAGATTTATATTGGCCAATGGCTTTATTCAGGGAAGCATGAACTGATATTAACTGGTAAATTGAACAAGCTGCCACAGGAAGTAGTTGAGGCAGGTATAGTATTGGAATTTATTAAATGCACTTGGACAGATACATTCCGTAGATGGGAAAGGATATGGGCCAAATGCAGGCAAATGGGATAAGCGTAGATCGGGGATATTGGTCAGCATGGGTGAGTTGGGCTGAAGGGCTCGTTTCCATGCTCCATCACTCTGTGACTCAAGTACCTCAGTTTCTTACTAACTATCTAACTGGATGGATGTTAATTTAGATCAACAAATCAGGTTTAGTACGTTCAGGTACGATGAATAATTTGCTACAGGGTTAATGATAAACTGGATGCGTGTGACTGACGTGCAGAGTAGAAGGTGGATGATGTTGCCAGAAACATTGATCGAGAGGTGGAAAATTCCCCTCATCTGTAATGCATGAGGGGACATTAGGTTTGCACTTGCCTGCTGATGCTGAACACAACCTGGGCACTTACAGGGAATTAAGCACCAGAAAATAGCCAGCATGTGAAAGTTGGATAACAAGGGTAAATTCCACTTTCAGTGCTCTGTGCATGAATATGCAGCGGCTCTGTGGCAAACAGCCTGAACGCAAACATGTTGTGTTCAGAATAGAAAGAAAAATAACTTTGTGAATTATTAATTGGAAAATTCAGATTATTTAAAAGCTATGCGTTGAAGGATATTTTCCATTCTACTGACTTACAATCCCGCTGAATAGCTGGAGTTTTACAATGTCAGCTTAGGGGCATTTGTTACAGATACCGAGTATATGAATTGTTTAGTCCAAAGTGCTTTTCTTATAGTTTATATTTGCCTGTTCCTGCACAGGTTATTCCACAGTCTTGTTTCCAATCTCAATCCATGGGAATTGATCTCAGAAATATTACAGCTGGACTGATGTTGCTGTTATCCCCTCTGTACCTTCCTGTTCACCAGACTCAGCCTTGCCCTCAGTATCCCTGTCTGGCTGCCAGCCTCTGAGAAGACAGCATCGCTCCGGCCCGTCCCAATGTATCCTGCCCTTCCGAGGTCTACCAGGGAATGAAGGCCAACATTTACACTCAGTGCACGGGGATCGCTGGTAAGTGTGGACTCGATGGGCCGAAGGACCTGTTTCCACTCTATATCTCTAAACTAAACGGTGTAGGAAGGAACTACAGATGCTGGTTTACGCTGAAGATAGACACAAAATGCTGGAGTAACTCAGCGGGACAGGCAGCATCTCTAGTGAGAAGGAATAGGTGACGTTTTGGGTCGAGACCCTCCTTCAGAATCCATCTTAGTCTCAATCTGAAGAAGGGTCTCGAACCGAAACGTCACCCACTCCTTCTCTCCAGAGATGCTGCCTGTCCCACTGAATAAACTGAAGGGTGATGAGTGTATGGAACGAGCTGCCAGTTGATGTGGTTTAGGCAGGTACTATAGCAACATTTAAAAGACATTTGGATGGGAAAGGTCTAGAGAGGTTTGGGCCAATCACAGGCCAGTACCAGTTTAGATGGGGTATCTCGGTCAGCATAGCCGAGTTGGGCCGAAGGGCCAGGTTTCTGGCTGTATGGCTCAGTGATGGTCTCTGTGACCAGGATTAGAGTGAAACCATCAGACCTGCTCCTGAGTTTCAGTCAGCAGAGGAGTGAAGGTCTGGTTGATCGCTAATGGAACAAAGCAGAGTGATTACCACAGAGCCTGGTGTGCTACTAATTGGGGAATGATTTAATTTCCTTTGAAAGTCAGGGAGAGGAACAATAATGAATACCAGGCGCTCCATATTATTAAAACTGATTATTGACGAGGCAGCTTGACACTGTTTCCTGGCCGGACCCATTGTGTTTGCAGACTCTAGACTGTGTGAGGAGGAAGCTTGTCTCTACACAAGGCCGCTGGTGACTGGTCATCAGACCTACAACATGGCCAGACTACACATCGAGCTGCTGACATGCTGCATTGACAGGTTGCACCTGCACTCACTCTTCAGAAGGGAGAAAGGAGCAATTGTTCTCTGTGTATGTGGAAGAGCCTTGAGGTGCCTAAGGTGTGGTCTTACGGCTCAGTTTCCCCGTTTAACAGAAGGCATCATCTCGGTGAAGGAAATCCTCAAGCACTGAAAGTGGTTGTACAATGGGCGAGCTCTGTAACTGACCCCTATTAGTCATTATGACATGAGGAACTGTAGATGCTAGTTTACCAAAAATGACATAGTGTTGGAATAACTCAATGGGTCAGGCAGTATCGCTGGAGAACATGGATAGGTGATGCTTCGGATTGGGAGCCTTCTGACCCGAAATGTCACCTATCCATGTTCTCCACAGATGCTGCCTGACCCGCTGAGTTACTCCAGCACTCTGTGAAACGTCACCTATCCATGTTCCCCACAGATGCTGCCTGACCCGCTGAGTTACTCCAGCACTCTGAAACGTCACCTATCCATGTTCTCCACAGATGCTGCCTGACCCGCTGAGTTACTCCAGCACTCTGGTGTGTGTTTCTTACTCGTAAGGACCGGGTTACCTACCGTCTCTCTCGTGAGTGAAGGATATTTCTCTCGCCCTCTGGACATCTCTCACTAGATGAGCACCTGAGGCAGTGGGTCAGTGGCTCAGCTCCTGAGTCACTCTGACACATGCCACCGTGAGTCTGCCATAGGCCACCATCACTGCCCTTTAGCAGTGTGAAGATCAGACAAACATTGTCCCGCTTTAACCAGCCATTAGTATTTGCGACCTGTTGTTCTTAGCTGAGGATTTTGTGCTGAGTTGGCGATTTACCAAATCACAAAGTATTAGTCTTTTATCATAATTAGAACGGATCAGTTAAATTCAGGAAGTGATTACATTAATAACACAAACTAACTTGCCAAAGAACTGTGAATTCAGGCAGGGCTGCTTCACTCTGCAGCTAAAGTTATGAGCATGTGTTATCCTTGCAGCGTGCCTCATTAAACCATTCATTCAACTAAAGATTATGTGGAATAACCACTAATACAGGGAGCCTCGAAATCTCCTCTCTCCTTTGAAGTGTAGATTCAGATTCCGTTCATTATTTGATGTTTATAACAATCTGTACAAATCTCATTACCTTTTAATATTTGAAGACATTTGGTCTGTTGCTGAATATTCTGTCAAACATCATGTGTATAGTGAGGGGATCTACAGGAGGCACTGCCTCAAGAAAGGCAGCCAGCATCATCAGAGACCCACACCACCCTGGCCACGCTCGCATCTCGCTGCTACCATCAGGGGGAAGGTACTGTAGCCTGAAAACCGTGACCTCCAGGTTCAAGAACGGCTTCTTCCCGGCAACCATCAGGCTCTTGAACACTACAAGCCCAACAGCATAATCAAGGACGAGTTTCATCCCAGTCACTTCTCCCTCTCCTCTTTCCCATCAGGATAGTTACCAAGGATAGACACAAAATGCTGGAGCAGCCCAACGGGTCAAGCAGCATCTCTGGAGAAAAGGCAGCAACTCCAGAGATGATGCCCGCACTGCTGAGTTGCTCCAGCATGTTGTGTCTATCTTAGAGGAACTATGTAACCATTTGACCTTTACAGACCGTGCAGCGGTTACAGTGGCAGGAAACCGGGTTCATTCCTGACTATGGGTGCTGTCTGTACGGAGTTTGTACGTTTTCCCCGTGACATGTGTGGATTTTCGCCGAGATCTTCGGTTTCCTCCCACACTCCAAAGACGTACAGGTTTATTGGTTAAATGGATGTGAAGTGGAATCAGTGCGTTATTGCTCTGCAATGCACCCGTGTCTTGGTTAGTGCCTTGCCTTGGCCGCGATGCTCGGGATTACTCTGCTCAGAGACCAATGAATTCTGCTTCTTAACCAAGACCACATGTCACTGTGCAAAGCAGCAAAACAACAAGAAATAAATCACCCTGGCTTCCCACATCCATGCCTTGCCTCATCTCCTTCAAACAGCGCAATACCTGTCTATATATCCCCAACGATTCGCATTCAAAACAAACCGTTAGCGGAGCTGGAAAGACTACTTGGATGAGAAGCCTGCGATCGCATGGGAGATTGGAAGTTTTATGTGGCTTAAGCAAGGTGCAGAGGCTCGTATGGAACTCATTTATTTACATCACAAAATAATTCATATTTTTATATAAAAACAGTGAAGATGGCATTGTTTATATAAAAACAGTGACATCTTCAGAATGTAATACCCCAAATGAAACTCTCGTCTTTAAGAAGATCTTGCTTGCAAGGATGACCTTGACAAGTAGTTCCTCAGTACAGACAAGAACAAATTAAATCATTATGCACAATTTAGTGAGAAAAATCAGAGTTGATGGTCTGAAACGTTGCTGTTCTCACTGCCTGGTCAGCTGCTGGGTGTTAGCGCAATGCTCTGTCCTCCCCCAGTTTAGTCTCTGTCTTTGACCTACTGAAGATATCCATCAGGGAACCAAGGGCAAACCTCCAGCTCTGTCTCCCTGCATGTCCACTCTCATCCTGTTCATCAACTTGGTAAGAATCCGCACTCTGTAGTCACGCACGCCGCTGCCTGGAGAAATGTCTGTCCCTCTCTGGCTGAAGGGACTGAGTCGATGCCTCAGTTACAATGAACAGAAAGCTCTTCCACCCAGGCACCTTCTCCCAATGCTTCCCAGACATCCTCCAGCAATGCTGTTTGTGCAGACAAAATGTGTAGGAGGAAACTACAGATGCTGGTTTAAACCGAAGATAGACACAAAATGCTGGAGTAGCTCAGTGGGATAGGCAGCATCTCTGGAGAAAAGGAATGGGTGATGTTTCGGGTCGAGTGCAGAAGGGTCTCAACCCGATACTTCACCAATTCCTTTTCTCCATGAGTGTGTGTGTGTACATGAGTGTGCAAGTGTGTTTGTGTGTACATTTGTGTGTGTGTATGGATGTTGAGAGGGTGTTTCCTCCACAAATAGAGGTATTTAGAACTGGTTCAGATTAAGGGGTCTACCATTTCAGAGAGTGACAGGAAACTGCAGATGCCGTAATCTTGAGCAAAACACAAAGTGCTGGAGTAGGGCCCCGCTCTGAAACATCACCTGTCGATTCCCTCAACAGATGCTGCCTGACCCATTGAGTTCCTCCAGCAACTTTGTGTTTGGCTCTCTGAAAGAGTAAGAGCAGACTTCATAAGAATGGCGCTGTCATTCACTCAGTACTCTGGTGCACTGACCTGCACTCCAATACAAATGGTCTTCAAAAAGATCAAAATCTGCTTTAAAAGCTTTTAAATCTGCTGGAAAATGAAACTTTAAACCACCAGGAACAACCTTCATGTAATTACTGGAGAATATAACTTTGTTCTTTTTAATAAGGTGACCTCTAATCTTGCAGTTCCCAGGAGAAGCTGTTATCTCACAGCAGTAGCAAGGACTGCATCAAAAAGACAAATGTCATCCTCGCAACCCTGTACTAAATGATGTGAGGGTTTTTATTAACGGTGCATTGTGAAGTGAATGCAATACACTGCCTATAATGAATATTTTAATAGTATCATTCATCACTTAATAATTGTTATTACACTCTTTGTCTTATACTGTTATAATTAAACAGTAATGGATGCCTGCGTGTACTGTGGCAAGGAAGTAAGAATGGACAGGCTGACTGAAAGATGACTGTCTGACCAGCTCCTTCCATCTCTATACTGCTCCTTCAGTCTCCAGAACAAGTAACACTTGGTGATCAATGTTTAATCTTAACTCCTTCAATCTGTGCCTGCCTTCAAGACAACCTGTGGAATCTGTTGCCCTTGCCTTCTCTAATACCTCAGCGTACATGAGATAGGATTGTGTCATAGAGTCATAGAGTACGGAAACAGGCCCTTCTGCCCAACTTGCCCACACAGGCCAACATGCACCATCTACTCTAGTCTCACCTGCCTACCTTTGCCCCAAATCCCTCTGAACCTGTTGTATCCATGTACCTAAGATATTCACAAAAAGCTGCAGTAACTCAGCGGGACAGGCAGCATTTCCAGCAAAGTTACTCCAGCATTTTGTGTCTATCTTCAGTGTAAACCAGCATCTACAGTTCATTCCTACACATTAGGATCTAGCAGCAGACATTTGGAATGATTTTTAATCCACCACTTGGTGTGTTCCAAACACAGGCATCTTGGAAAATACCAAATCTATTTCCAATCTGTACGTAGATAAAATCTACTTGTTGAATTTTAATGTTGGCCGAGGTATTCTAAAATATTTTACACATTACCATTGATAATAATTATATAAATTGTGCATGATTTAATGTTAAATGCAAGAATCTCTCATTTTACTACCGTCTCTTCTGGATTTATTCCAATGGAACCTTGACACATAAAAAGGAAACCAGCATCTACTTTCAACGTTGACTCTTCAATAACTTGGAGATACAAAGAGCAAGAGACATCAGTCATATAAAAAAATCTGTGGAAACCAAAGCAATCTTTGATGAATGGCATTGGATATAGTTAAAAGGATATTAAAAGGATTCCAAGATTGAAAATGATAGTTATTTGGATTTATGAAAGATCTTTAAAGAGGAGAAATATCTCGGGAGTTTTTTGGCCCAGAACCTGTAAATGTTTCTGATGTAATAGTGTCCTCCCCTCTAAGAAATATTCTGCATTATTATGGTTGCCAAGCATTAAGTTTATTAATTTATTGTATCACTGATTATTGTATTATTTATGTCTATTATTTTGAATTGAACAAGTTAGGTCTTTATTCTTTGGAGCGCAGAAGGTTAAGGATGGACTTGATTGAGGTCTTTAAAATGATGAAAGGGATAGACAGAGTTGACGTGGATAAGCTTTTCCCATTAAGGGTAGGTAAGATTCAAACAAGAGGGCATGACATGCGAATTAAGGGACGGAAGTTTAGGGGTAACGTGAGGGGGAACTTCTTTACTCAGAGGGTGGTGGCTGTGTGGAATGAGCTTCCAGCAGAAGTGGTGGAGGCAGGATCGATTTTAACATTTAAAAGTAAAGTGGATAGGTATATGGACGGGAAGGGAAAGGAGGGGTATGGTCTGAGTGCAGGTAGATGGGACTAGGGGAAAACAAATGGTCGGCACGGATTGGAAGGGCTGAGAGGGCCTGTTTCCGTGCTGTAATTGTTATATGGTTATATGGTTATGTTTACGGTTCTGATAAGCTGCAGCAAGTAGGGATTTCATTGTTGGTACATTCTGGATTCTTGACACCTGCACTGGTGCTGAGGTGGCTTTTTCAACAGGGGACACTCATACTGGAGACCTCCTCCTCCATTTTCTCCTTCTTCTTCTTCTTCTCCTTCTTCTTCTTCTTCTCCTCCTTCTCCTTCTCCTTCTCCTTCTCCTTCTCCTTCTCCTTCTCCTCCTCCTTCTCCTCCTCCTTCTCCTCCTCCTCCTCCTCCGCCTCCTCCTCCTCCTCCTGTTGTGGGTCAACTTGTTTTATTTGATCTTTTGTTTGTGCATATCGGGTTGATTGCATTAGTTGAAACATGGTGGACCACGTGAAGGTTGCTATCTCCCATCCCTGGACACCGAACCAAAAGAAACAACAAAAGTCTGACCAACTTTGAAGGACAACTTGTCTTTAATAAATAAGAGAATCTATTCCTTTGGGTTATTTTTACAAAGGTAACAGTGTTGGCTGGTTCTGAGATGGTGTCTGCCAGAGATGGACTGAACATGGGGGAGTTCCTGTTCCCAATGTCATTTATTGTTTTGCCTTTTATGGATAAACCCAAAAGTTAAAGGGAATGTTTGAAGATGGACCACCATCTTCCTGTCTCGCTCCAGAGGGCCTCTTTACACAACTGAGGGAGTTTTTGCTCTGGCCCTGGTCCAGGAAGTCATCATTGTTTCGCTATTACACGCTTACAAATAAATGCTAGTGTGTTATGTTCGTCTATAAATAGACGGCAGTAAAACGGGATGGGGAGAAAGAGGGTGTGGTCATGGAATCATAAAATGAGAAACTAAAAGCTTTTTTTAATTTTCCAAATGGCTCTGTATTTTTCAAAAATACCCTGTGATTGATTCTGGTGGGTCGTGCTTTCAGGCTCCTGTGTGTTTTCCCAATGGCAGAGCAGAGAAGATGGAATGACTGGTGTGGAAATGGTCCTGTTTTCCCAAGGTAGCATGGTATTCATGGAGTCCTGGAGTCTGGAGCCTGGAGCCCTGGAGTCCTGGAGTCTGGAGTCTGGGGTCTTGGAGTCTTGGAGGGGTTAGGGGGAGGGGAGGAGCGTAGTTTGTGTGATGGACTGGGCTACATCCTCTGCAGTTTCTTGTGGTCATGGGCAGAGCTGTTCCCCAAACAAGCTGTGATGCAACCCAACAGTGTGCTTTCTATGGTGCATCTGCAGAAGTTTGTAAGAGTCGTTAGAGACACGATGAATTTCCTCGGTCTTCTCAGGAGGTAGAGGCACACACCCTGGTCAATAACTAGCTCCTTCATCTTACTGACGTGAGGCAGATGTTATTGCCCTGTCACCATGTCGCTAAGCTCCCTCTCTCATTTCTGCAGGATGAGATCTACGATGAGACAGATCTCATCATAGTTTGTGATCCAGCCCCCCACAATGGTATCATCTGCAACCATGTAGACAGAGCTAGAAGTGAATTTGGTCTCGTGGTTGTGAGTGCAGAGGGAGCAAGTAGGGAGGCAGGGGACCAGAAGCAGTGAATGCACAGAGGAAGAGATGGTGCCAGAGAAGGTACTTGTATCTTTGAGCCATTGGGGTGGTTTCTTGGGCAGTTGGAGCCTGCTTGGATGGGCTCCTCCTTAGTGGAGGTGGGACCAACACCCTTGCAGGGGTTTACTGTGGGAATAGGGGATAGGGGGAGAGGGGGATAGGAACCAGAGGAAACAGAGAGGGAAATCAGAAAGGAGAGAAACAATACAAGGTGTGGAGGTTTGGAGCAAACTAAATAAATGGCAGCAAAAATAAATACAAGTTGGGAATGGAAAAAAAGTTAAAAGGCTAAAATTCAAATGTATGCAACATTCACCAATGAAAATGAATGATGGCACGAACAGAAGTGGGTCGGTAATTTAATTGCCATTGCAGAGGCTTGGCTACAGAATTACCAAAGCTGGAAGGTAAAGGTGTGAGTGTTTGACCCTCAAGGGGGAAGGAGATGGTGAAGCATTACACGTGAGCTATGGGATCAGAGCAGTGATTTTATTTAGACTAAGATCGGGTGGAGTGAAGTGTAGGGAACAGTGGTGGGAAGGTATTTATAGACCACCAAGTTCTCTCTGGAGCATTGAGTTTGGCATAAATCACAAACCCAGCAGCGCATGCAACAGTAACATTACAGCAACCATGGAGACTGTCATCTATGTGTAGTCAAGGCAAGCCAATAATGATGAGCACAATTAACTCATGGCATGTCTGAAGATGGTTCTGAGAAACCAGCAAGAGAAAAGATGTTACATTTACTACCAGGCAACGGGAAAGAGTTAATTTCTTAAATCTCTTTAGAGAGGAGTATGATCATTAGTTTGAAAATGATAGAATTCAATCCAGATCTAGGCTCTTACTTCAAACCCATGTTGGAGTCTACAGTGAAGCATGCAATACCAAAACAATAGCAGGAGTGAGCCGTCAACATGGATTTATGAAAGGAAAATCATGCTTGATTAAGCTGCAGGAGTTCTTTGAAAATGTGGTTGGAAAAATATATAAGGGAAGGCAATGAATGTGATGTATTTAGATTTTCAAAGGGGCTTTAATAAGGTCCCACACAGGAGGTTGATTAACCAAGATAGAGTGCATGGAATTGTGGTAATGCACCAAGATGGATTGAGAATTGATAAATGGGCAGCAGAGAGGGGAATGGAATGGTTGGTTGTCATGGTGACATAGGCAAATGCAGGAGGAACCACGCTCAGCTCCAGCTGTCCACAAACTACATCAATGAATTGGCCCAGGAACCAAATATCATGTTTCCTACTTTGCTGATGATACAAAACTATGTAGGATTGTGAATATGAAGGATGGTGTAATGAGGTTTCAAGGCGATATGGAGAAGTGAGAGAGTATGTGACCACATGCCAGATGCAAGATACAAATGTGAAGTTATTCACTTGGTGTATAACAGGGGGCTTATTGGGCAGAGCAATGGCAGATTGAGTTTAATGGTGATGAGTGTGAGGTGGTGCAGTTTGAAGTTGTTACCACGAATGGTTTATGTATACTTATTAAGGAGTATTGAGAAATAAAAGGGTCTTGACATGCAAGTCTGAAGATCATTGAAGGTGGCGGCTTGAGTAGATAGGTTGGTGAAGAAGATGTATGGGCCACTTCCTTCATTAGCCGGGGCATGCAGTATAAGAGGAGGGGGGTCCTGTACAAGTTTATCAACATTGGTCAGGCCACAGCTGGGGTATTCCCTGCAGTTCTGGCCATCCCGCCTCAAGAAGAACGTAATCTTGCATCGGAGATGGTGAAGAGGAGATTCTCCAGGATGTTGGAATAGAAAGTTTTAGTTATGAGGAGAGACTGGAGAGAGTGGGTTTGTTCTTCTTGGATCAGAGGAGGCCGAGGACTGGCCTGATAGAGGTGTATAAAGTCAGGAGAAGGCATGGATGGGCAGAATGGATTTGTAAGAATGTTTTTCCCATGACAAGAGTCAAGAGTGTTTAATTGCCATGTGTACTGACAACGGAACAATTCTTATTTCCAGCAGCATAACAGGCCTGTAAACACAACACATATGGATGATATAAAATCAAGATTCAGTAAATGAATCACCACAAAAACCAAAACCCAAAGTGCAACTAATAACCGTCCATAGAAGTTGCTGGTTGAGGTTAGTGTTGTACAGTTTCAAGAGCCTGCTGGATGTTGGGAAGAAGCTGTTCTTGAACCTGGTGCTCAGTTTTCAGGCTCCATATAAGAGTGAGATGAGGATGTGGCCAGGGCGGTGTGGAACTCTGATGACGCTGGCTGCCTTTTTGAGGCAGTGTCATGTGTAGATCCCTTCGATGGTGGGGAGGTCAATGAACGCGAGGGACCGGACAATGCCCACCACTCTGTAGTCTCCTCCATACACACTGTCTGAGCAGTGGTGGACAAAGAGCATCTCACAAAAATATAACAAGATCTGTGTGACCACTTGCACCATGAAGACATGACTGAACTTCTCTTGTATATTATCACTGGGAAACAGTTAGTGATCGAGATCAAGGGGTCTGCCAACTGTGCCAATGTTATTTCCCAGTTGCCTGGGAATGAGAGCGAGTGTTAGAGGTTCCCTTCTCAATGCCAACTGCACTCTGCAGCAAGGTGATGTCTGGGCCATGGGCACCCCACAGCCCGCACACCGGGCCTGTGCACTTGAACCTTACACATTCCTCTTGGAAATACCAGGCTTTGTCAAGGTGAAAGCTCGGCGTGTTTCTATTCAAACCTAGTTGCATGAGGCAGAATGTAAAGTCTCCTGGGAATGAATACAATCGCGTCATGCCATCAATCATAATCAGTTTATGTTTGGGACCGGGCCAATCAGGTCCCAATGGTAGACATGGTCATGTAAAGACAAAGAAAAAAAGAAAATGTTTGGAAGATTGCGGGAAAATCTTTGTTCCCTCTGGTCTGTTGGCTGTTGCTAGCTGCTGATTACTGTAGCACAAGGGGCATGAACAGCTGTGCCAGCCGGTGAGAGATTCCAGCAAACAGGGCCGCTGGACTGAGATCACAATGTGCTTCATCTAACCGCAGCAGTGGGACCCTAATTGTCAGGGCGGTGGCTTTGGTTGGCCAGGTGCTTAACACTAGACTACTGGGGCTTCTATGAAGCACAGAGTGCTGGAGGAACTCAGTGGCTCAAGCAGCATCTGTGGAGAACATCGCTAGGCAACGTTTCAGGTCAGTAGCCTTCTTCAAATTGATTGTAGGTGGGAGGGGGAAGAGAAAGTTGGAACAGAGTGGTGGGGTCAGAACAAAGCCTGGTGAGTGATGGGTGGATACAGGCGAGGAACTACGCCATGCATCGTAAGGAGAGAGAGAGAAGGGGGCTCGGCGACAACCAACTGCCCACGCTGCACCAAGGTGTGTGGGTCGCGGATCGGCCTCTACAGACGTCTGCAGACACACGTAGACAACCCTGTGGAGAGGAGAGGACGGTCATTCTCGTTTCCAGTGACCGCTGATGATGATGATGATGTTGACAGGTGAGGAGCGTTTGATAGGCAGTTCGTTAGAGTGGGTGACAAAGATGAAAAGGAGACAGAAAGGTGAGATGAGGAGAGAAGGGGAGTGAAAGGTAAAGTTAGAAAGAGGGATACAGGTGGCAGGGAAAGGGGGGGGGGGTGAGTGGGTGTAATGGGTACTCAATAGAATGGGAAGTTGCACACAGGAGAGAGAGAGAGAGAGAGAGAGAGAGAGAGAGTGTTTTACTTTAACTTGGAGAATTCAATGTTTATACCATTGGGTGCAGGCTGCCCAAGTGGACGTGTGGTTCTTCTGCAGAGATTCTGTATCCAACAGAAGTTTGGAATGTATCTACTCCAGCCCAGGACATGTGGCATTGGACAGATTGTTGGTCAATGGAGATACGAAACACATGATCAGTGTTTAGTGATCATGAGTCCAATTCACTTACACAAGAGAACCTTCCTTAATCTTCCCTCTTACAGGAACTGAAATTGTTTATTTTACTCTTTTGGACTTCCAGTAACTGCTGAGCCGTTATATAAAAAGGAATTATGCCAAAGAAAGAACTGCAGATGCTAGTTTAAAGCGAATGTAGTTTTGTGTCTGCCTGAATGATGCATAACTTTGCTCTCCAGTTCTGCACCCCCTTATTCCCTTAAATAAAGTTGCAATGAGTGAGCACTCTGACCTGACCCCACCGTGAAACAATGGACCACTCATGTTGACGCCATTAAACCTCGGAAAGTGCTTCAGAATTCACAGAAAACAGGAAGATCAGTGTATTCCTGGTGTGATCCGGGGCCAAGTGAGAGTTCAACAACAATTAGTGAAATAGGAAACAGTAACTTTCTTCCAAATCTTTGGAAAACCCCTTAAATTGAAAAATAAGCGGTCATTGCCCTTGCCCTGAATTTAATTGTGAACTATTATGATCAAACTCTTTCTGAAGGAATGGTAGCAGGTGTGAGCGATTATGAAATGGGTTGAGTTTTTGAAGCAATAGTGTTTCTCTAGAGGCACAGATCCTGGCAGGGCCCACACTGCTGTAGAGAGGTGGGATGCAAGCTAGTTAACCATCACCTACAGCCCAGGCCATGTGGGACTGGGCCAGTGGACTTCTGAGACACATGCCTCTGTGTTTTTGACTGATCACGGGCCCGATTCACCTCTCCGCATCCATGGCCTCTCCAGGCACTCCATAAACCGGATATGCAGTGACCTAGGTCTAACGAAGGGTCTTGACCTGAATCACCACCCATTCCTTCTCTCCTGAGATGCTGCCTGTCCCACTGAGTTACTACAGCTTTTTGTGTCTATCTTCAGTTTAAACCAGCATCAACAGTTCCTTCCTACACAATATATTTAAAGATATTTCCCAAGGCAAGGTATACATTAGTTAAGCAAGGGTCTTTAACTCACTTACAGATAAAATGATAGGGAGAGAGGGAGAAACAAGGGGGCAGTGGGTGATCTTATAAAGGTGTATTTTACCCAGGATAGGTGAATCAAGAACCAGAGGACTTAGGTTTGAGAGGGGCAAACTTAACAGGAACCCAAGGGGCAACTTTTCCACTCAGAGACTGGTGGGCGTATGGGACAAGCTGCCAGGAGTGGTAGTTGAGGCAGGTACTATAATAACTATAGAGTTTAGAGGGACAATGGCCAAAAGTGTGTGTGTGTGTGTGTGTGTGTGTGTGTGTGGGGTTTGGTTAGCTACCTACCTAAAATTGAAGGATTCAATGTTGATTCCATTAGGTTGTAGCTACCCAAGCAGAATATGAGGTGCTGTTTCTATTGGACAGGGTGTGGGAAGAACATGCCTTGTCAGGGTGTGAGGGGAGAGGAGAGCTGGACTGACGAGATTGCTCGGGAGGAGCTAGAATAGACTTGATGGGCTGAATGGCTTTCTCAAGCATCAGAATTCCACTGTGGCCCACACAGGCCATCCACGGCCCCATCAGCAGTCCGTTACTCATCTGTTATGAACACAGTCTGGCTTGTGTTCACTTCCTCACAGCTCATATTATCCTTCCTTTTCCTGGTAACGAGCAGCCATGTCCAACCAGTGGTCCTGTCTCGTGGCTCTCTTCCCAGCTCATTGTTCATTGCGTGCTGCCTGTCCACTTTGTTGGCCAATATCGAGAAAAAACAAAGCAAAACGAAAAGGCAACGACACCAGTAGGTGACCCAAGGGAGAAACAAAGAACCAGTTTGAAGAAATGATATGATTGAAGATCAGAAATAGACACTAAATATAATGTTTTTCATCCTTGTAGTGATGATGAAGGTGATTCTGGGAAGGTCAGTGTTGATTCTCATTCAATAATTGCTCTTGAACTTAGATTAAAGGTTTATTGCACAAAGTGTCACAAAGTGCTGGGGTAACCGAGCGGGTCAGGCAGCATCTCTGGAGAACAGGGATAGGTGACATTTCAGGTTGGCATCTTTCTTCAGAGTAGACAAGCATTGGACACGTACTTGGATAGGATATGGGCCAAATGCACTCGCTCCAGAAAGGTGCATTGATTCACATGTATGAATTGGGTCAAAGGGCCTGTTTGCATTTTGTCTGACTCTGTGACTAGAGTCAAGCCTGGAGTTAACTTGGCAGATCTGCTTTCATAAAGAAGCAAGTTGCTCTCTGCCCAAACAGCGCAGCTCGGAGTGAGTGTTGCCTTTGAAAATTATCCAGGACTTGCACCTGAAGTAAAATAAATCTGCAGCGCTACTGCAGGGAACTTGCAGGGAAAGAGTTGGGTGCAATCAATTCTCCAGTGGCACGGCCGAGCTGGCAGGTGGGACTGGCAGAGTCCTGTGCCAATCTGTTGCAGGATTCTCCCAGCAATAATTCTAATTCTCAGTTCCCTTGGCATCTTGAAGTATTTCAGCTGCGACAGTATCTACCACCAAATACAGATTCTCAACAACGCACCATTGATACAGTACGTCATCGCACAGGGTCAGCAAGGTGGGAATGTGGAAGGAAGGTTTGATAAATCAGTCATTAATACAATTTGTGCCTGAATTTAATATGCATCCCGTCTTGGGATGAGTTGAGCGGAGAGATCTGGAGCAGTGCTCCCTCTGCTGGATGGACCATGAAGCACTGGCGTTCAGTTCATTTGTTGAGGTTTCTCAGTAACTGCAATGTAAGCAGTCGACGTGCATCCTCACTGCTTGCTTCTCTTTCTATGGCAGAAGTTAAAATAAGGGCAGTACAGTGGCGCAGCGGTAGAGACCCGGGTTCGATCCTGACTGTGGGTAGTGTCTGTGTGGAGTTTGCCCGTTCTTCTCTGGGTGCTCCGGTTTCCTCCCACATTCCAAAACGAGCGGGTTTGTAGGTTGATAGGCCCTCTACAGTAAGATGCTTGATGTTATACACCTCTACAAGATCACCCCTCAGCCTCCTGCGCTCCACCCAATGCAGATGCTCAGTTATTTGCTTCTTCACGTCAAACACGTTCTTGTCCCTTGGACAATGTGGCCAGCCCTGTTGTCCAGGTGACCGGGAGGAGGTGAAAGTAAACCCAGGTATAAAGAGGTGTGTTCATCACTGAACCTCCCCAACAAATGTCAGATTCACAATGGCCCTGATGCACAACAACCACTCATAATTCCTCAGACCCACACGTCACCTATCCATGTTCTCCACAGATGCTGCCTGACCCGCTGAGTTACTCCAGCGCTCTGTGTTGTTTCTTTGAATATCAGAGTTCCTTGTGTAGGAAAGAACTGCACATGCTGGTTTACACTGAAGAGAGACACAAAAAGCGTAACTCAGCGGGCCAGGCAGCATCTCTGGAGAGAAGGAATGGGTGATGTTTTGGGTTGAGACCGGTGAATTACTGCAGCATTGTGTGTCTATCTGCAGTTCCTTGTGTCCACTGATACCTACTCGACACTGAGGGTGATTCTCACATTGGCCCACACATCGATGGAGCCAGGCATCCCATGGGGCACGGAATCAACACTTCCCTTCATTTTATATGTTGATACTGGTTAATGAGGTAGCTTGCAGCTCGTACAGAGGCAGGGGGTGGAGCAGGTAGCAAAGCCCTGGGGAGTCTGTCAGTCGTGGCACTGTCAGCCTCTGCTCAGCCCAATATAATGAAGGGAGGAGTGAGGCAGAGAGAGTGGATGGGCTTGTTGACCCAGAGGTGTGTGTGGGTCAGGGGTGACTGGGTCTCGCTGGGTGTGAAGGAGGTGTGAGAGACGGCCTCTGCCATCGGTTTATTGCTCGTGTAATGGCAGCAGTTGGCTGGGTCACGCCACATTGGCAGATGACTGCATCCCTTTGTACATCCCAACTTCCCCCTTGTGTAGTCAGCTGTGGACCCCACGACCGCTGATGCTTCTTCAAAGCCTCGCTGTTCACACCAGGTACAGACCAAGTGAAGACACTGAACTTACATTGGGCTTATCCAGTTTAGTCCAGTTCAGTTCAGCTCACCCTGGTCACTCCGTCTTCTCCCCTCTCCCATCAGGCGAGAGGTACAGGAGTGTGAACACTCACACCTCCAGATTCAGGGACTTTCTTCCCAGCTATTATAAGGCAACCGAACCATCCTATCAATAACTACAGAGCAGTCCTGAAATATTACCCACCTCGTTGGGAGACCCTTGGACTATCTTTGATCAGCTTTACCTTGCACTAAATGTTATTCCCATTTTCCTGCATCTGTACATTGTGGACAGTTCGATGTATTGTCTTTCTGCTGACAGGTAAACGTGACAATGAAGCAAACTAAACTGAACTGAAACCTGTGCCGTGGTACAGAAAACAGTTTGTTTGTTGCGTGCTATCCTGTCACAGAATAGGCATGAAAAATACATGAGGACAATCAAGCCGCGCCGTCCCGGTCTCACGCAGTTCACGGTCTCATCGCAGTTCACGTCTCACAGTCACTCTCACATCACGCAGTCACACAGACACGGTCTCACAGTCACACAGGTCTCATCACGGTCTCACCGGTTCTCACAGTCCGGTCTCACAGTCTCACGTCTCACAGTCCTCAGGTCACGTCACGGTCTCACAGTCACGGTCTCACATTCACGTCACGTCTCACACAGTCCACGGTCTCCACACAGTCACGGTCTCACACAGTCACTGTCACGTCACGGTCTCACAGTCACTGGTCTCACACAGTCACGATCACGTCTCACAGTCCACGGTCTCACAGTCACAGTCTCACAGTCACGGTCTCTCAGTCACATCACGTCACGTCTCACTCACAGTCACGGGTCACGTCACACAGTCAGGGTCTCACGTCACGTCTCACACATCACGTCCCGGTCTCACAGTCTACGGTCTCACAGTCACTGTCTCACGGTCTCACAGTCCACGTCACAGGGTCTCACACACGTCACGGGTTCTCACACATCACGTCACATGGTCTCACAGTCACGGTCTCACACACAGGTCACACAGGTCTCACGTCTCACAGTCTCTCACAGTCACGTCTCACGATCAGTCACAGGTCTCACAGTCACGGTTCTCACACAGTCACGGTCCGGTCTCGGTCTCACAGTCACGGTCTCACACACAGTCTTCTCACACAGTCACGTCTCACGCACACAGTCACGGTCTCACAGACACGTCTCACGTCACGGTCTCACACACAGTCACGGTCTCCACACAGTCACGTCCTCACACAGTCACAGTCACGGTCTCACACAGTCACGTCTCAGTCACGGTCTCACACAGTCCACGGTTCTCTCACAGTCTCGCAGTCTCCACACAGTCAAGTCTCACAGTCACAGTCACGGGTCTCACACAGTCACACGCCGATCTCGCACACAGGTCACGGTCTCACACAAGTCACGGTCCTCACACACCGGTCTCAACAGTCACGGGTCTCCACAGTCCACAGGTCTCTCACGTTCACGGTCTCACAGTCCACGGTCTCACAGTCCACGGTCTCACAGGTCAGTCACGGTCTCACACAGTCACGGTCTCACACAGTCACGGTCTCACACAGTCACGGTCTCACAGTCACGGTCTCACAGTCACGGTCTCACAGTCACGGTCACAGTCACGGTCTCACACAGTCACGGTCTCAGTCACGTCTCACGGTCTCACAGTCACGTTCACACACGGTCTCAAACAGTTCCACGGTCTCACACAGTCACGGTCTCACAGTCACGGTCTCACAGTCACGGTCTCACACACACGGTCTCACACAGTCACGGTCTCACAGTCACGGTCTCACAGTCACGGTCTCACACAGTCACGGTCTCACACAGTCACGGTCTCACACAGTCACGGTCTCACACCGTCACGGTTCTCACGGTCAAGTCACGGTCAACACACGGTCTCACACAGTCACGTCTCACGGTCTCATGCACGGACTCACAGTCACGGTCTCTCACACAGTCACGGTCCGGTCTCACACAGTCACGGTCTCACAGGGTCACGGTCTCACAGACACGGTCTCACGTGCGTCTCTCACGGGTCTCACTCACGGTCACAGTCACGGTCTCACAGGGTCTCACAGGGTCTTACAGGTCAGTCAGTCTCATCAGTCTCACGGTCTCACAGTCACGGTCTCTTCCCTCGTCACGGTCTCACAGTCACGGTCTCGCACAGTCACGGTCTCACGGTCACGCTCTCACAGTCACGTCTCAACATCTCGGTCTCAGTCACAGGGGTCTCACACAGTCACGGGTGGTCTCAGTCACGGTCTCACTTAGACAGTCACGGTCACTCAGCGGTCTCACTCTGTCACTGCAGGAGACCTCGATGGAGCTGGTGGGGAGAGGCTTTCTTTTCCCACTCCCCAAGACACTCACCACTCGCAGACAGTGTCTGGGGAGTGGCTGACTCAGGGGGAGAGGTTTGGCAGGGACATCGTATGGGTGAGGGGTGGAGGGACTGTACAGTGAGGGGGCTGGGGAGAACAGCTTGATGTGAAACTCAGAGAGAAAAGTCCCAGTATCGGAGGTAGACAGGCATGAGGATCTTTACTTGCAGAGGCACTTTGGTGAAACCATCAGTCTTTGGTGTCCTCATCTGCGAGACAGTCACTCATCATGGAAACACAGCCCTTCATCCCAACGTAACCCATCTGAGTAGTTCCATTTGCCTGCATTTGGTCCATATCCCTTTCATATCCATGTACTCTATACAGGATTTTAAAGACAATATATCTTTTAAATATTGTTACAGAGCTTGCCTCAACTACCCCCTCTGGCAGCTCGTTCCCTACACCCACCACCCTCTGAGTGAAAACGTATGTGTTTACCGACCTGTTATGTTGCAGCAGGTAGGAATTTCATTGTTCAGTAGTTGGTACATCCTGCTGTTGACTCGTGAGTTGCTGCCGATTCACGGTGTTCTCCTGCAGAATTGGTGGAGTGAACGAGGATTTAATGTGTTTATGTGCAGGAAATCATCCTGATCATACTCTACGCTGGACATGGGCTTGTGTGAGTTTTGACTGGGGAATATAGAGGGGATATCACTACACATATGGCCCACTGTGCTAGCGAGTATATGGATCATATCCGCATTACATAAACATATGGGAAAATTGTGAGTTTTTAATTTTAAACGTTTATGTTATTTTGGTTTCTGGCTCAGTCTGATGAAGACGTGTCAACCCTGTTGCCTTGTGAAGTTTTGGCAAACAAAGTGAAGAATGTGTGTATTTGTGTGAGATATCTTTCGTCAGTCGATGACATTGCAGCTGCTGGAGGCCTGAGATCCCCGACCCGAGGCCAGAAGGGGCAGGAGGTGGGTGGCTGGGGGAAGTGGTGTATGTGTGTGTGTGTGAGTGTGTGTAGTGTGTGTGTGTGTGTATGTATGTGTGAGTGAGTGTGTATGAGTGTGTGTGTGTGTGTGTGAGTGTGAGTGTGTGAGTGTAGTTGTGTGTGTGAGTGAGTGTGTGTGTATGTCTGTGTGAGTGTGAGTGTGTGTGTGTGTGTGTGTGTGTGTGTGGGGGCGCGTATGCGGAAGTGTGTGTGAGTGTGTGTGTGTGTGAGTGTGGTGCGTGAGTGTGAGTGTGTGTGTGTTGTGAGTGTGTGTGTGAGTGAGTGTGTGTGAGTGTGTAAGTGTGTTTGAGTGTGTAGTAGAGTGGAGTGTGATGTGTGTGTGTGTGTGAGTGTGTGTGTGAGTGAGTGTGTGTGTGTGTGTGTGGGTGTGAGTGGAGTGAGTGTGTCTGGTGTGTGTGAGTGAGTGTGTGTGTGGTGTGTGGGGCGCGTACATGCGGGTGCATGTGTGTGGAGTGTGTGTGGGGGCGCGTGTGTGTGGTGAGGTGTGTGAGTGTGTTGTGTAAGTGTGAGTGTGTGTGTGTGTTGTGTTGGTGTGTGTGTGGTGGTGTGTGTGGGGGTGCGTACATGCGGGTGCATGTGTGTTGTGTGTGTGGTGAGTGTGGGGGGGGGGTGCGTGCATGCGGTTGCATGTGTGTGGGTGTGTGTGTGGGTGTGTGTGTGTGTGAGTGTGAGTGTGAGGGGTGCGTGCATGCCGTTGCGTGTGTGTGAGTGCGTGTGCGCGCGGTGGAGCGGTGTGGTCCTGAGGTCGTTCATAACGGCCATTAACCTGCCAACACGTCTTTTAGCAAATGGAGCACTCAGATGATTACAGGGAATACATGCAAACTCCACACAGACAGATGCAGAGGTCAGGATTGAATACGGAGGGCGAGCTGAACCATAGTGCTGACCTTACTGCAACAGGACATCACATAACACAGTGTGAGTACAGATCCATTGACGACATCTGCCTGACAGACAATAGACAATCGACAACAGGTGCAGGAGTAGGCCATTCGGCCCTTCGAGCCAGCATCGCCATTCAATGTGACCATGGCTGATCATCCCCAATCAGTACCCCGTTCCTGCCTTCTCCCCATATCCCCTGACTCCGCTATCTTTAAGAGCCCTATCTAGCTCTTTCTTGAAAGTATCCAGAGAACTGGCCACCACCGCCCTCTGAGATGAAAAGTCTTTTTATATTTAATTACTATTCTGACTATTATCCAGAGCCAATTGAGTCAATAATTTCATTATAAAGATGAGACATAATCGAGCCCCTGACTGTGTTCACACTGTCTATAACCCGTAACTCTATCTTCTATCCTGCTTTACATTTGGGAGCAGTTATGCTGCAATTACAGTCTGACCTTAGCTGTCTCCTAGATTTAGTTCTAAGAATGATATTTTTTGCAGGGAACTTGGTACAGACCTGTGTCGAGATGGGCAGCAAGGGATGTGTCCTCGTTACTGCCTCCTTGCACTATCCATAGGGAAGGATGTTGGGAATGTTGGCCTCCAAGGGATGTTTCTTCACCCATTCTGCCAAACCTCTCAGTAGCTCCCAATACATAGTTGAGTATAAGTGATGAGAGTTAGATAGAGCTCTAGGGGCTAGTGGAATCAAGGGATAAGGGGAGAAGGCAGGCACGGGTTATTGATTGGGGACGATCAGCCATGATCGCAATGAATGGCGGTGCTGGCTCGAAGGGCCGAATGGCCTCCTCCTGCACCTATTTTTTATGTTTCTATGTCTTCTTAGCCATCTTACCTACCTGTGATGCCACCTATGAGGATTGCTATCCTTGTCCTCCTGTTCCTAAGCAAATCCTCAGACTCTACCCTGCACGTTCCAACCTGTAGTGATTCCAAATGCATCATCTCACATTTGTCTGAATTATCCTACCTGCTATTTTTCAGCAAAACACTGCTGTCACTCTGCTGTCGAGACTACGTTCCACACTATCATTTCCACCACCAGTCTTTGTGTCATTCATTTAGTTTAGTTCAGATTATTATTGTCATGTGTACTGAGATACAGTGGGAAACTATTTTGTTGTGTGCTGTCCAGTCAGCAGAAAGACTAGACATGATTACAGGGTCTAGGTGCAGGATACAGTCCATCATTTAGTGCAAGAAAGATAAATCAGTTGCCCAATGAGGTTGATGGGAGGTCAGAACCACACTCTAGCTGATGAGAGGACGGTTCAGCCGCCTGATAACAACTGGGAAGAAACTGTCCCTGAATCTGGTAGCTTGACTTTTCAAACTTCTGTTCCTCTTGCCTGATGGGATATGGGAGAGGAGGGAGTGATGATGCTGGTGGCCTTGCCGAGGCAGCGTGAAGTTTCCATGGAGTGAATGGAAGGGAGGTTGGTCCCAGCTATGTCCGCAGCTCTCTGCAATTTCTTGCGGTCTTGGATGGCGGTCGTTCCCAGACTAAGTTGTGAGGCAGCCCAATAAAATGCATTTTACTTCGGAGTCACGTGAGTGACTACGTGAAGACCCCACCAGCACGCATGCGCGACATATCGTCGAACGCATTGCGGAAGCGACAGTTGGGCGGAGGAGCGCTGCTCCTCCAGCGCAAGTTTTCAAAACTTACTGAAGGTAAGTCTTACCTTTTCTGGTGAGCGTGGCAACTCGGTGTATTTTCTTTTTCGGAGGAGGAAGCACCATGGAGTCGCGTAAGGGAGAGCAGCAGCTGATACGCTGCCGTGTTGGAAACAGCCACAGCCGTGCCGTCTCTCCAGAGCTGCAGGTGCTGCCAGCAGCTCCCGGCTTCCGACCCGCTACAGACCGCAGGTGCGCTGCGGTCGGCGGCTAACCACCCGGAAGTCGGACAGGACCGTTGACTCGGCAGGGTCCGGACCTGAAGACACCCCCCGCGATAGCGGACGGCGGCGACTTTCCCGCAGGAGCGGATGGGGAGCAGTGCTCCAGCGTGACCTGCTTATGCAGGGGCAGAGTCACAGTGGGTCTCCTCGCAGACCCACGGCAGGATCCTTTCAAGGACTGCCAAATGTCTCACCTCTTTCGCAGGGGAGCATTAGGGGTCAGAGCTGGCTGACCCTGAAGAAGGGGCAATGGCTGAACAGTCAACTGTGGAGGGGTGCCAGAAGAGAGACCAGCAGAAGAATTGTTGGGCATGGGAACACATGCTGTACCAACTCAGGAAGGACTGCCTATACAAAGCTGCAAGCCAGTACAAAATACATGGCTACAAACCAGCTGCAGGAGCAAGCCATTAACTCTACGGCTGGGAAATACTTTGCTCCAGAGAACTGCATTCTCTTAAAGTACCAGCAGTCTAAACCCCATCTGGGGCAACATGAGCCCATCTATAAGGTGCCAGGAGGTGAAGCTCCAGGGAAAACTTCTGGCTGCTGAAATCACAGCAGTACCAGGACAACTGATGGGGTTGATTTGCCATAAGAGCTACGAGATGCTCTAGCAGACTGTGTAATACTCAGTTCGAGATTAACAGTTACAGGAAGAGCATCATCAAGAAGTGCGGGATTATGCAAGACCAGTAGCACACAGGCGCCAAAATTGCTGTTGGAGACACCTCCCGAAGCAGGTGAAAGACCTGGAGAGGAAGCCAAGGATATAGGCCTGATCAAGGTGCCAAACACCTCTAAAACCCACTATCAGCAGCGGCAGCACCCCTACACACCCACCAGACATGAAGGCCGGGCTGGTGGTGAAAGCTCAAAGGCCGGTCCACCTGCACAGCGGTCTTTCAGACCATGGCCCAGCCCGGCCTTCATGGAAAATGCGCCAACCCCACAACGCAGCTTCACAATACCAGAAGAAACAAGTGCGGAGACAACCCACACAACACCAGCGGTAACCATGGAGGTAGGTGGATCTGGTTGCCTCAAAAACATTGCATGTCCGATTCATCAAAAGTTGGTGGACGGTTGCACTTGTTTCATCATGTGTCCTGCACTTTTACCTCTGATCCTTACATGCTTGCAAGTATTCAGAGTTACAAAATTGAATTTGTATACGAACTCCCTGGTTCAGCATACGCCTAGCAGGAATTTCATACTTCACAAAAAGAGAGAACAGCAGGCCATGCTGAACTGTTAAGACTAAACACAAAAGGGGTAATTGAGAAGACAATCAGAGAATTTCAAGAGTTCGTATCAAATATATTTACAAAAAACAAAAAAGATGGCGGTTCCGTTCCGTTCTAAATACTTCCGTTCAGTATGCCCATTTCGAAATGGACACGTTTGTCACACACAAGGATCATCGTAAATACCTGACATTTATCTGGATGGGACAGCTATGGCAGTATAAGGCCTTACTCAATGGGTTGTCATCAGCACCCAGGCTGTTACAAAATTATTAAAATCAGCTTTAGCATACTTAAGGAAACATAACCATATCGTCATGGCTTACCTTGATGATATTCTCATTTTAGGTGAGAATTTGGAGATGGCTACATTGGCAGTATCAGCCACAAAACATCTTTTTCAAAAGCTGGGATTTAACATACATCTAGATAAATCAAAATTGGAACCCTCCACTACCATGGATTATTTGGGATTCACTATTGACTCTGTTCATTATGTCTATCACCTTGCCACCAAACACAAAGTGACAGACTTGATGGGGAGCATGCAAAAGCCTCACTGGCATCAGGGAACCACCCATTCGGCAAGGAGCCAGAGTGATTGGGAAATTGGTGGCTGCGTTCCCAGCAGCACAATTTGGACCACTCCATTATTAAAACCTGTAAGAGCAAAATTTTAGCTCTCAAAAATCATGCAGGCCATTTTGATAGGCCTATGAAACTACCAGGGAAAGCAAAATCAGAATTAAACTGGTGGATAGAAATGCTCAACATTGTTCTAACCCCATCACTATCATATATCCCTAGGTTACATTACAGACTGATGCCAGTGCTAAAGGTTGGGAGCCACTAATACCACCACAATGTGGTGTCAGATGAAGTGCAACAATAATTAACCCTGTTTAAAGCACTAGGGATTAATTATCTAGAAATGCTGGGAGCATTTCGTGGGCTCAGGGCCTACTGCTCAGAAATGCACCAGTTGCATGTACGGTACAAATTGATAATACCACAGTGGTGGCCTATATATAATCATATGGGTGAAATAAAGTCGATATCATGTGATGAATTGGCTAATAATATCTGACACTGGTGTATGGGAGAGAGATTTGGATCTCAACCACTTACCTTCCAGGTAAGCTAAATACAGTGGCAGACACCAGGTCACGTAAATTCAACGACAACTTTAAATGGATGTTGGATCGGAAAGTGTTTACAGATATTATAGAACGGTATGGGACACCAGATATCGACCTTTTTCCATCCAGACTAATTCACCAACTACTAACATATGTTGCTTGGGAACCAGACCCAGGGGCAGCAGCGATGGACGCTTTCTCGCTGCATTGGGGGGGATTTGTTTTGCTATGCATTTCCCCCTTCTGCCTCAACAGGCGAGTCTTACAATAATTAAACAAGACTCCGCAACGGGTACAAAGATGGTCTCAGAACCCTGCATCCGGATCAACAACGGCCGGGTTTGTTGGCACACCCCGTGACGGGGGAAAGTTATCCGTGCCATGACCGTATGAACTTGTTGATTTGCAGATTCTGAACAGGCCATTTCTGGGATATGGACTCTCCGACAGGACGATCAATGCCATCTCAACATCGTGCAGGGAGTCCACGAGATGACAGTACCTGACATATGTCAGGAAATGGGAAGTGTTCTGCACCAGGACGAACACTGCATATGACTCGACCACCATCACTGAAGTGCTGGAGTTCTGGCCACCCTTCATTTCGATGAAGGATTGAGTTACCGTGCCATTATTGTGCAAGGAGTGCCCTATCTAATATCTGGGCAGAGGGAGTGATCACCTGGCTATAGGATCACACCCACTAGTACCTAAACGAATGAGGGGTATTTGTACTCTATCCCCCCCCCAGGCCCAGATACACCCATACATGGGACATAGGCGTAGTATTAACCATGTTACGAGGATGGACACCCATATCGGGGCTCACTCTGGACAAACTAATATCCTAGATGGGAATGATTATGGCACTTGGATCAGCACAACGGGTCCAGTCCTTACACAAGCTAGTATAGGACGCCATGTATGTCAAAATGGCAGATAACCTGCTACATACAGGGGTACTTAAACAAGACCCGACCCGGTTCCTCTGGCCAATATTAGAGTTCTGGCCTATCCTGCAGATAGTCGGCCCTGCATAGTGACACATATTTTGCGATATATAGAGTCACCAAGACACTTAGGGGCATGGAGAGAGGGCTTTTTTCTCATAAGCCATAAACGCCCTCACCTAAGGTCACAGTGCAAACCATATCCAGATGGTTAGGGTGGTATTACGTGCAGCGGTGGATACTAATGTTTTCAAATCTCACTCCACCAGGGCTGCATCTACATCGGACGCTAGGATGATGGGAGTTTCTATGGACCACATCCTTGCCACAGCGGGTTGGAGCAATGAACGAATTTCAACGCTTTATAATAAACCCGTGGCCGCTCCTGAAATGTTTGCAGGGAAAATTTAAGTTCTGTAAAATAAATTACCCAATGTGGGGCATATTATTTTAGGTATGAATAATACCTTTCTTGTTTTTCTGCACATTGTCGTGTGTGAAATACGTTCATCCTCCTTCCCAGAATGGCAGTGTGTGAGCATGGACTCGTTCCAGGGCATGAAATCACAGAGCTTTGAAATCTTCACGTAGTCACTCACGTGACTCCGAAGTAAAATAGTAAGATTAAATGAGAACTTACCAGTTTGAAGTTTGATCTTTATTTTATGAGGCGTTACGTTGAGGGATTACATGCCCTCCACTCCCAAAACCCTCTATTATAAAGTTCAACTGGTATGGAAGTTCTCTCTTATCTTACTATATTAGTGTACTCTGGTATCTGTGATTTCACACCACTGCTTTGAAGAATGTCGCGCATGCGTGCTGGCGGGGTCTTCACGAAATCCCTCATCGTAACTCCTCATAAAATAAAGATCAAACTTCAAACTGGTAAGTTCCCATTTAATCTTACTATTCTATGGCGCATCTGTAGAAGTTGGTGAGAGTTGTTGGGGACGTGAACTTGCTGATCTGTCCTCCCACAACCAAATCACTCACTTACATTACAAAGAACAAATGTCCCAGCGCCAATCTGTACGAGACATCACCAGCCACAGATGTCCAATCACAAAACAACCCTCTGCTGTCACTCAGAGTCATAGCGCCAACAAACTTCATGTCCAGCTCAGCGCACGTGACCCAGAAACATTTGAATCAATCTCCCACCTTCACCTCACCGCCTCAGTCCAGTTGTTGTGATGTGTACCGAGGGACGGTGGAAAGCTTTTGTTGCGTGCTAACCTGTGAGTGGAAACTCAACAAGGGAGAGATACATCAGCCATGATTGAATGGCGGAGTAGACGTGATGGGCCGAATGGCCTGATTCTATTCCTATTCCTTATGACTTATGATTCCTATTGAGCCGTTCCCAGTGTACAGATTAGTAGAAATGTGAGAGAGTGGTGAGATTGTTATATGTGATAGGGCTCTTAAAGATAGCGGAGTCAGGGGATACGATGAGAAGGCAGGAACGGGGTACTGATTGGGGATGATCAGCCATGATCACAGTGAATGGCGGTGCTGACTCGAAGGGCCGAATGGCCTCCTCCTGCACCGATTGTCTGTTGCCTATTGATGTAGAGCTGCTTCTGTATCTAGCACGCAAATAGTCACCTGGCTTGGGCGCCATCTTGATGTGCTCTGGTCACATCCTTGTCGTGGGACATTGTGAACAAGTTTAGTGGAATCCACGTGAACCACATCCACTGGCCTGCCCTCATCAACACACTGCGTTCCACTTCGAAGTATCGAGACGGCTCGGCCATCCAGGATCGGCCCTTGACAAAGCCACTACAGTTCGCTCCTGTTTCCAATGATCATCATTCCTCTCCCTTGGAATTATCTTTTAAAATGTAGCCTCTGGAATCTTGCCTTGGTGGGGAATGGCATGGTGGGTCAACGTGTATTGTGGGAACCATGGTAGAGAGATGTTCTGTGGAAAATGGGCTGTTAAAACAGACTTGGTGCTGCGTATATGGGAATTGGAAGAAAGGACTTAAATAAAACAAATAAATCGATCCCCTGACACTAACTCTCTTTCAAAGATCACGTTTAACCCAATCCCAGCGGAGCGTATCACTGCTATGACAGGGGTCGTGACCCCATGATTTACATCCAAAGTATTTTTAATTATGCTTTGCTCAAAGGACTTCTCCTTTATTTTGAGCATTTATGTTGGATTTTGTAGTGGTGACTAATTATAGAGATGGTCCTGACCCCATCAGTCACACACATCGTCTGTGCCCAGTTGCTTTTTGGTTGACTTCAACAACAGGTTTTATTTCTCAACCACATTGCTTCAGTAATGGACCCTCTCTGTGTCCTTTTCCACCGACTTTATAAAGCAAGCACGCTCTCCAAACGATTCATGGGTAGAATGTTGGCCCAACTCCCTCAGGATTATATGTTCTTCTCTATTAGATTATCCTGAATTAATCTTGCCCAGGAGAGACTGAAGGAACCAGGAGAGTCCCCACTTCCAACGTGAAGTGCTTTGTGTTAAATCCCTGAGAGTCAGATGGGGAAACAACTGTGAATGGCAAAGGCAGTCATTTTATTCAGTTAGGATTGGGAAGCATCATCAGCTTCTGAATGTTGCTTGGGCCAAGTTACACTGTACCCCCACAGCACTTACATCTGTTTATCATCAATGACAGTTTTCCTGCAGAGACACTAAGATAGGATAAAGAGAGAGAGAAAGATGGATGGG
This sequence comes from Okamejei kenojei, assembly GCA_035221665.1. NCBI lineage: Eukaryota > Metazoa > Chordata > Chondrichthyes > Rajiformes > Rajidae > Okamejei > Okamejei kenojei. Next base: position 28,849,411 of record CM069165.1, on the reverse strand, counting down.
AGAGAGAGAAGGAGAGAAAGGGAGAGAGAGGAGGGAGAATGAAGGAATACAAACACTGTCACAGCCATTTCACAACTGAAATCACAACTTTCCTGTGAACAGCAAAAATTGGAAATCGTTCATAAACTCAGCGGGACAGACAGCATCTCTGGAGAGAAGGAATGGGTGACGTTTCACAGAGTGCTGGAGTAACTCAGTGGGACAGGCAGCATCTCTGGAGAGAAGGAATGGGTGACGTTTCACAGAGTGCTGGAGTAACTCAGTGGGACAGGCAGCATCTCTGGAGAGAAGGAATGGGTGATGTTTCGGCTCGAGACCCTTCTTCAGACTGAAAGTCACGGGGAAACTGTCATGTTACAGCAGTGGGTGAGGTAGGAGGATTGATGATCACCGTTTGTGGAGCAGCACCTCGCCTACACTAACAATGTGGAAGACCGGCTTGTGGCAAGTCCCAGTGAAAGTACTTACTGGGAAAGTACCGAGTCTGATTGGCAAACAATGTACTCTTAATGTAATTCCACACAGATGGCAGTTCTGTTCATTGAATCAACTTTCTCCTTTAATAGGAATTTGATTTAGTCAAATAAATCATATGTGGATGAAATAATCAACTTCTAATTGAAGCCCAGATTCCCATATTCCTCTCAGACAATTATAAGTCTGTTTCTTGTGGTAAGGTAATTACAATGTTTATACAGTGAATTTTATCCTATTGCATTCTCGCATATCGGATATCCCTGTGACAGAGAGGGTGAATTATCTGCCAATGATTGTTTGGCTCTGTGGATCTGCACATCCATTGTTTCCTCATCTGCAAATAGTTCCCCCACAGTAAATGCAAACATTTCATCAAAAGGCGCAAAGTAAAACGCAGCCTGTATCCCAAGCAATATTGGATAACCAAGGCCCAGAGACACTTGTTGGTCTAGGTAGGACATTGGACTTCTTCAGAACATAGCCACACATCAAGTATATTAGTCATAGATCTGTACAGCATCAAAACAGACCCTTCAGCCCATCTGTTCAATGCCCACCAAGTTGGCTGATTGATCTAGTCCCATCTCCCTGTATTTATCCTTTCTATCCAAATGTATTTTAGAAGTCAGAATCAGCAGTTAACCTCAGACATGGACTGCCCGGTGAGTGGACTAGTTGCCCCTGAGGTCCCTCTTCAATCTCTCCCCTCTGACCCTAAGCCTAAGCCCTCTAGATTTAGAATCTTCAACCCTGGGAAAACAACTTGAGCTGTCACTTTATCCATTCCCCTCATACAATTTACTCAAATGTCTTGATTACATTATGGCTTTGTATCTTCATCTGTGAGGTTTTATATTATGGCATTTTTTAAATACAAACAGTATTGTGTTGTGGAAATGCACTTGGGTGTAAGAGTTTTAGTTAAAAGGAAAGATTGGGGCTGGAGCAGGGAGTGGGGCTGATGGTCTCTGCAACAGCTGGCTCAGGCAGAGCTGACCGAATGGCCTCCATTAGGTGATTGTAAATTGGAGGGAGAGAAGGAGTAAAGGGGGAGAGCGACAGTGAAGTATATCGGCAGTGGTAGATGTTATGCAACTAATCGCAATGATGCAAAGCCATGTAAAGCACGGGAAGATGTGTTATGGAATCAGACAATGTTGAAACAGGCCCTTCAGCCCATTTTGTCCATGCCGGCCAAGTCTATCTCCTCCAACTTGCCCACATTATACCATACCATTCCTGCCCATATACCTGCCCAAATATATTTCAGGTGAGGAGGAAGACATTTAAAGATCTGAAGAGCAAGTTTTTCACAGAGAAGAACAAGCTGCCAGAGTGGTGGAAGCAGATGTGATTAGAACGTTTAAAATCTGTGCCCTCTGGTTCAGGACTCCCCTACCTTTGGGGAAGGACTGTGACTATCTACCCAATCTAATGAAGAAGGGTCTCGACCCGAAACGTCACCCATTCCTTCTCGCCAGAGATGCTGCCTGTCCCGCTGAGTTACTCCAGCTTTTTGTGTCTACTTCAGAGGAAATATGGGAATGATATCGGTGGCACCCGTTTAAAAATCTGAGGGTTTGGAGGAAGGAAGGAAAGAGAATAATTAAAGAGAAGGAGTGATTTAGCCATAATCCTCTAACCTAAAGTAAACGTTTAGAGTTGTGGTCAAAGATTTGTTTTTTTACGCAGCAATATTATCCTTCAAGATGATTTTTGTTGTGTTTTATATTTATTGTTGTCACATGTATGGGGATACAATGGAAAGCTTTGTTATGCAAGCTCTCCAATCAAGCCAGATAATACCGCACATCCATACAAACAAGCCAAACTCAAGCCCAATGGGCAGAGCAAGGAGGAAGATACAGAATGCAGAATATAGTTCTCAGCATTGTAGTGCAGTAATTCCATAAACAAAGTCCAACGTCCGCAATGGGGTAGAGGTGAATCGGACAGTACCCTAGTTTATGAAAGGGCCGTTCAGAAGCCTGATAACAGAGGGGAAGGAGCTGTTCCTGAGTCTGGTGGTGTGCGCTTTCAAGCTTCTGTAGCTTGAGGCTGGATGGGAGCAGGGAGAAGAAGGAATGGAGGGGGAGAAGTCTTTGATGATGTTGTCCGCTTTTCTGAGGCAGCGTGAGGTGTAGATGGAGTCAATGGTGTGGAGTCTGGACTGTCGATGCTTTAAAGACTGATGTTCTCAGACCGGGAATATGCTCTCTCTCAAAGGGCAAAGCTACAGTATTTTCTAAGAAAGAACTATTCTTAACCTTATTATCATAAACAGCCTATTTGCAGAAACTTTCCAATCTCTCACATGCTGGGACTAGGAATAGAACCACAACTCCTTGTCATCGTTAAGAGATGCATGAATTGTCAGCATGTGCTGTTGTTTCCTGCAAAGACTTTCCACAATTTCATAACAACTGGCTGACAAGATGCTAAGTGCTTTCAAAAACATATTGAATTAAAAATCAAAATTATTAAAAAGAAAATGAAACCCTCCATGGTTGCCAATCGGGCTTGTTATCAATCGGCTCTCATGTTTCCCCCAGCGGGACAACTTATCCAAGAAGAATAGGGAGATTGACCCCTTTTCTCAGGCAGAGTTGTGAAGAATGTGTGTTATTTCCACTGGTTTGGGACCTGTGGGACACACTTTCACCACTGCCCTCTGTGTCACGTTGATTAGAATGATTGTGGCTACCTCAGAGATAATGTGGGTCACTTCACTGTTTGTTCAGCTGCTTAGAAACACATTGGAAAGACCAGGCCTCTGGCTGGCAGTGATTAAACGGCAATTATTTATCAGGAATATTTATAAGACACAGATTTCTCTTTGAACTGGCTGGATAAGGCAGCAGATTGGTCTGCCCGCTTGACACCTTAATGAAAGTATTAAAAGCAAATCCTCATTAGGTTCTGGCAGTGTTATCAAACTCTGCTGGAAAGGAAGAGAAACAGTCCCCTTGCTTCACCCTGGTGCTGCTATACACAGCACAGTGAAAACTGCAACTTAATGAACGAGTCTAACATTAAATGAAACAGGCGTTGTGTGTTTCAAGAGCTGTTTCACAACTGCAGTAACTCACCAGCGCTGTGAGGGCATTCTGTTTACGCTGAGCCAGTAACAGTTTAGAATAACAAGGCATTGCTGGCCAGTTGTTTAACTGTCTCAATGAGAGTTTATATGGCAGTAATCTATGATAAATGGGGCTTAGCTTCTAAAGCAGTGCTCCTTCCCCGCAGCTCAGGCTTTCATTGTGTGTGAACCCTCTCCCATTATTGGGAAAGCACTGGGTGAGATTCCTGTCAGGACTTCTTTAGATTACATATCATTCATGGACCTTTATGGCCAAGATTATAATGCCATGTATGTCATATTGTGCTGAAGTTTGGGGAAATGTATACAAAAAACAAATATAGACCCTATAATTAAACTCCAGAAAAGAGCTATTAGAATAATACATAAAGCTTCTTACCGTGAAACTACAAATCCATTATTCATAAAGTCCAGTACCTTAACATTTTTGGATATTGTGCATGTAAAGACATTAGAAATACTTTTCCGAGTTAGGAATAAAAACCTTCCTGTTAGTAATCAAAAAAATAAATAAATTAAGAGAAGGACATTATAATTTAAGGGGGTTGTGCATTTTTGAAACATGTAAAGTGAGAACCAATGTAAAATATAGATGTGTCTCAGTTTTGGGAGTCAAATTATGGAACGGGCTTAGTGATGAGTTGACATTTTGTAGCTCTCTGTTGAGTTTCAAAAAAGAGTTTTAAAATGTAAAATAATTAAGGATTATAATGTAAAATGATTAAAATGTAAAATAAGTAAGGATTACAATTTAGAGTATTTTTTTTTCCCTTTCCTTTGTAATGCAGATATTCTGGGTTATGTTATGGATTGTATAGGATGGGCAAAAATACGCTTTGTGGCTTCAGCCTGTTCCTATTTTGGTCATTGATTATGTGAACATTGTGTGAAATGGGTACAGTGTTGGTTCATATTCACACAGATTGTAAAGTTTTGTTCTTTTTAATGTATGACTGAAATAAACTATTCATTAATTCAAGATAAGACTTGATATTTTTCAGAACTTGATACTTGCAAGCTACAATAGACAATAGACAATAGGGTGCAGGAGTAGGCCATTCGGCCCTTCGAGCCAGCACCACCATTCAATGTGATCACGGCTGATCATCAACAATCAGTACCCCGTTCCTGCCTGCAATATGGTGCAGAAAGAATATAGACCATAGAACAGTACACCAGAAAAACAAGTCCTTTGACCCACAAGGTCTGTGCTGGACATCACGCTAAGACCATTTCTTACCTGCCTGTACATAATGCATTACCTCCATTCCCTGCACACCATGTGCTATATCCAAAACTCTCTCAAATACCACGGTCGTCTCTGCCTCCACCGTCATCACCGGCTGGTTTCCAGCCAAAGCTGGTGACTGTCTGCTGTCTCAGAAGAAATCTACTCAATCATTGCACTCTTATCCTTATGTATGATTAGTTCATAAGTTTGTCAGAGTCGAATTAGGCCATTCGGCCCATCGTCTACTCCTCCATCCAATCATGGCTGATTGTACTTACATATGGTGTGATTTTATTCAACTGTATGCAAACCTAAGCCTGTCCATGTATCATTACATAGAGTCACAGAGTCATAGTCACGCTGCACGGAAACAGGTGGCCACGTGTGACAATAAAGGAGCTACTACTATTAACACTTCTAATACTAACAGGGATCTGTTCCTGATTGCTGTTCGTGAACAGGGGGAGAGGATCCCAGAAAGAGCTGTGGAGAGCAGGAGAGCGAGCAGGTATTGGAATAGCTGTCACCAGCCAGCCTCATGGACTCAGTCTGAAGAAAGGTCCTGTCTCAAAACGTTGCCTGTTCAATTCCCTGCACAGATGTAGACACGAGAGACTGGAGATAGGGTGGGAGATTGCAACCTTCACGTGGTCTGCCCTATTTCGATGAATGCAATGAACCCGGCGTGCAGTCAAATAAGATCAAATAGAACAAGTTGTCCTACAACTTTAGGCTGTGCACGCCACACGCAAGAAGAAGAAAACTGGAGATGCTGGAACACAAAGTGCTGGAGGAACTCAGCGGGTCAAGCAGCATCTGGAGGATATGGATAGGACATGGATAGATCCAAAACTACGCCTATCCAAGTCTTCCAGAGATGTTGCCTGACATACTGAGTTCCTCCAGCATGTTGTGCATTGCTCAAGATTCCAGCATCTGCAGTCTCTCAGAGTGAATGAGTCTGCTCAACATTCCCAGCTTTGCTCTGTTCAGCCTAGCCCCACCATCGTTGTGGCTTGAGGTTGGGATAGGGGGGGGGGGGGGGGGGGTGCTGAGGGAACATGGAAATGTCCCGTTCCCATCCGGCAGAAGATGCCTGTAGCCCTGCAGCAGTCGGCAAATCCCTCCTGCCCACCTCACCCCTCTCCCAAAGGCTCATTCATATGCAGGGTTGTTCATAACTCAGGCAATCGGATCCCGGGGTGGACTTGTGTAAGGATAGGGACAGGTCAGAGCAAGTACAGGAATGTATTAGGAACCAGGGGCCCTTCAGCCCCTCATGTTAGCCCTTTGTCACTCCATTAGATCATGCCTTATACGTGCCCAATCCCCTTCCCCAGAGCCCCCTCCAAAGACACAAGTCAAACTCATCAACCAACATCCCATGCATCCTGGCCGGATCTGCTCGGAACACCATGTCAATGAACTGGGAAGAGGCCCTCCTTATTCAGGCAGTGATCTCCTCTGCCAGTGGAAGGACAAAGTTAAAAAAAATAAGCTCTAAAGCGAAGAAATAAATAGGGTTATGATTAATAACCAGAATGAGCAGATGTAATAACAGGGTAACCAGTTAATCTTCATTAGACTAATCAGTTGAAGATTATGGCTTGTGTCCTTTCATCAGCATCTGACACTTTGTTGCACTCAGACTCCTAAATATTTGTGAATAGTTTGAAAGGGAATTGATTTATTTAGTGTTTGTAAAAAGTTTTCAAGAAAAGGGCAGTGATAGTTAACGTCATACTATTGCTGGAGTGACCTTGTTCCCTGGTGATATTGGACACTGCAGGATTGTGGGGGCAGGTTTGGGATCTGTTCTGTGCCAGCTGGTTGTAGAATTCACTCATGGACCTTCCCGCCTCGTCACCTGAGCACACCTGGTGCTATGGAGCTCACCCAGGTGTAAGTCAGAAGCCACCTGGACAGGGAGGCTGGAGATCGGATGTCTACTCTGGTGCGGCTCTCTGCTTATGGAATGAGCTACCAGCTGGTCACCGACCCTGACCTCTCCCATGAGTATTCAGCTTCAGTTGGGGGAGGTGAAACTATTCCAATTGTTGGGAAAGAAGTCAAAATATAATCACTTTGCCAGCTCTTGATAAAGTACCATCTTGGGTATTCCCTGCATCCAATAAAAGGCTGGAATGGGGGTGGATTCCTTCCAAATGCAGAGACACAACTAGCTGGGAGTAATTTGAATCTGGGATCATTCAAACTCTGGTGGCTGCACTGCTCAGACTGTGAAACCACCCAACATGAATGTGAAATGCTGTGCGCTGATTGCTCTTCTGTTTGCGATAACTTGCATCAACTGGACCCATGGTAAGTAACGGATACTCACTGATAACTTGTTAACATGACTCTTACAGTGTGAATCACACGCAGTATTTATGCACCTTACCATTTCAGGACTGTCCACAGTGTGCAGCAAGAATCTGTGTTAGCAATGCCAAGACAGATGGAGCAAAGTATTTGCTGTAACATTGGCCGCTCTCAAAACAATTTCTCGTTTTGGTACAGATTCAGGTTTGGCTTCATCAGATCTTAATGAAGAACATTTTCAAAACAACTGTTAATTCCACAAAGATTTCATTATTGCAGATTGCGTACAGTGCTTCTGAGCAAACGTGAGTGGGTGACAAATGTTGGAAATGTCCACACTCTTTACAAAATACTCTCATGTTCTAAAATAAACTCCCAGTAAAATTCTTAACTAACATGTTGAACTGCTTTGTTAGTAAGGCATTTTAAGTACTGTTAGATTTCCAAGTTTTTGAAACATGCACTTTAATAAGACCTTCCTTTCAGAACTCAGTTAAGACTGAATGGAAGTGCCTGATAACTTGTGATGTTCGCAACGTCATGTCTACGGAGGATTAGGTGTGTGGCATTTGTAGTGAAGATAACTTTCCAGATGAATGACCTTCACAGTGCATGTGGTTGGAACACAGATGGGTGACACTGTCAGCCTGACGAGCGACAGGGATTGTCCAACCTGCAACATTACTGACCGCGCTGTGTAGGACTTATTCAAGTGACAATCAACCATGTCACTGTTGCAAGAGAACCCTCCACTGATTTGGACTCCCTGCTGCTCTGTGACTGCCTGTTTATTTACTCACAATCCTTCCAGAGGTCGTATCGCCTTTCAACCAACTTTCGCCATTCGCTTGGCTTTGGTTAAAATTCCCCGTAAGGATTTATGTGAGGGATTTAATTGAAAACCTAACCTTAGTTTAATATATAAGGCATGATTGAAATCTCCGACATTTCTTTAGTAAAATAGGGGGAAACGGTAGTCAGAAGACAAGGGAGTTTATTTTTCACGTGTACAGCTTTGGAATAATGAAGTTATGAAGTGAAACAATTCATAGAAAGATATTGTGGCATGAATTTTATCTGCAAAGCAAATTTGTTAAAGGCCAGTCAGTTTATGACAAATTAATTATTTACTCAAATTGCTTTAAAAGGGTTAGGCAGAAATTCAACAAGTTTTAAACGTTAAAGAGTAATTTCACAAGACCACTCTGGTCATTCTGTCAAGAGTTTAAATATATAATAAAACTGAGAATTGCTCCTTGCCTTACTTCACTCACAGGCTGAGAACGTATTACTGTTCCAGGCGATATTCATATTGACTGATTACAGATTGTGCATGGTAAATGAATATCATTATATCGTGTAGGAACTGCAGATGCTGGCTTACTATAAAGGCGCAAAGTGCTGGAGTAACTCAGTGGGTCAGGCAACATCTCTGGAATACTAGGATAGGTAACGTCACAGGTCTTCAGACTCATTATATCACATTGAACAATTTTGCTACGTATAAATTCATGGTGTGTAAAGCAACAAGGGGCAAGTGAGATGCATTGTGGAGCTACTGTGAGATTAGCCCCTGGTGTGGAATACACCACCCAGTTGCTGTGTGTGTGGCTCCAGCGGGAGAATGCAGTTGTCAGATATTCATCCCAAACCAGATGGAATGATGGAGTGTAGCGAGCCAGGCGGGTTTACAAACTAGTGCCGAGATTAGATAAATGTCTGACTGCTAGTTGTGCCCAACACCATGCTTGTGCCTCTCTGATCAATGCTTACAGTTGCCAAATTGCCCAGCTCACTGCAAAGGTATTCTGAGATAAATGTCCCGACAGTTCCCGTAACATTACACACACGCATCTGCACTGTCCTGCACACGAGAAGAACTCTTCCCCGTGGCCGGGATGGATCAGACTGACCTGCTGCATTTAGACTGTACGGTGGTCATGGCGACGGGTGGAGTCGTTCATGGAAAGCTTCTTGATTCACCTCAAGGTCAACATTGAAAACTTCACCAGGTTTGCAGCTTCGAGCTGTGAAGGGAACGACTGGTTGCATTACTCAGAGCAAGAGGGGTGAGGACGGGATGGCAGGGGGTTTCCTTTAAAACATGGGTGCTCATTCTGCATAGAATTCCAATATTTACAGGTCTCAGGTCATTGAGAACATCAGTGTAGAAGATCCAGGTGAAGGTTGATCTGCACATTTCAGCTCGGTCTTTGATCCACTGGTGATGGTAAAGTGGACCTTGTAGTATGGTCAGGGTGCAGGGAATGCTTTCACCAGTAACTGAGCACTGACCTCAGCCTTGTGAGGTGCTTCGTAACATCAGGGAAGTGTCCAACCAGCAGTCAACACCGGTTTAGGACTTTATTCTTTGGAGTGCACAAGGCTGCGGAGCGATGTGATGGAGGAGTGTTAGATCCTGTGGGGAAGAGGGTGGTAGGTATATGGAACGAGCTGCCAGAGGCTGGAATTGAAGCAAGTACTGCACGTCTTATTGAGACCACGTCACACGATGAGAAATTGTTCAGCCAGAGCTCAAAGTCAAAGTCCATTTTATTTGTCACATTCACCGGAAGGTGCAGTAAAATGAGCAGACCTCGGCATCTGCATACAGCGGCGTTTTACGCTTCTTGTGCTTCTTGTGTGTGGTGGTGGACAGATTGGTGGAAACAGGACCGCGATGTGAACGCTCCTTCCTTGACCCCAGTACTGCATTGTAACAATACGACAAAGACACTTGGACGTGGAGAGGCAAAGTTTAGACGACTATGGCCAAATGCGGGCAATTGGGATTGGCTTAGATGAGGCACCTTGGCGGGCTTGGATGAATTGGGTGAAAGGGCGAGTTCCCATGCTGGATGAATCTGTGACTAAAATTAAAATTATTTAAAAAGCAAAAGGGATGAATGATGAAAGGATGCAGCATCTATGGGGTGTGAAACAGGGAGCTGCTCCTGGCAGGTCACCTTCTCAATAAACACTGACCCCAGAGGTTAGTTCTGTTCTTAGCACAGAAACGGATTGATCCGAGTTATCATTTTGCTTTTACACAACCGGTCACAGCCTGGCGATTGGAACTTGGAGCTGTTGTACAAACACAGAGTTGAAATCAAATGTTGTCCTGGAACAACTGGGCTTGAGATGTGGGAGAACTCTGTACTGATAGCAGACATGGATAGAGTGTTCCTTCAATCCTGAACTCTCCACATAGATCTGCGCAGCTTTCCTCCGGGTGCTCCGGTTTCCTCCCACTTCCCACAGACGTGCTGGTTGGTAGATTTGAACAGTATAGCACAGGAACGCCCTTTGCCCCACGAGGGTTAACTGATCTCTGTAAATCACCGCTCGCGTGTAGCGAGTGGTTGCGACAATAGATCGAGTGTGAACGGGTGATCCGTGATCGGCATGGACTTGGGTGGAGGGGGGGGGGGGGCTGAGGGTGGGGGAGGGGGCTGTGGGGCCTGTTTCCACGCTGTATCTTTCAATTAATCTATCAGCGAACCCTCTGATGTGATGTTCATGTGAGCACCAGTTGGGTAGTAGTTACGTTGTCAGGCCAACAATCCCAAGCTCAGACTACTGATCTGGCGAAGTAATTGTATATCCCAGCACAGTGGCTGGAACTCAAAATCCATGTCACACCATGAGGCTTCTGGTGCGCATTAGAAACTGTTCACCAACGCCCTTCATTGTAGGACCCCTGACATGCATTCCATGGATCGCAGGAGGCTGAGGCCTGATCTTATGGAGGTATATAAAATCATGAAGGGTTTAGATAGGGACTATCTATTCCATTATGCAGACGGAAGAAGGGTCCCAACCAGAAACGTTACCTATCCATGTTTTCTAGAGATGCTGCCTGACTCGCTGAGTTACTACGGCACTTTGTGTCTTTGTTCTGTAAACCTCGATAGTCTATTGGTGGAGCACATGTCAGGGAGTGGCCATACTGCACAATGACCTTTAGATGGGTGATACTTCAATAGACTATAGACAATGGTGCAGGAGTAGGCCATTCGGCCCTTCGAGCCAGCACTGCCATTCAATGTGATCATGGCATTACATCTCACATTCCTTACATCTGGCCTCACATCTCTGCGAGTGTTCACCCCCCACAGGGAGAAGACACAGGTGTGGGGGCTGCTTCACAGCTGGAGTTGTGAAGGTGAATAGACAAGCAGCTGCGAACCATCCTGTCTCACTGCACCCATTGTGCTCTCTCTCCGGCTCCCCGACCACATATTAACCCAGACTCGCTCGAACATCACCATCTAGCAGTCTGAAGAAGGGTCTCGGCCCGAAACGTCGCCTATTCCTTCGCTCCATAGATGCTGTCTCACCTGCTGAGTTTCTCCAGCATTTTTGTCCACCTTCGAATTTTCCAGCATCTGCAGTTCTTTCTTAAACATCCCGGTCTATATCTCTCGTTTCCCTTTCCTCTTGACTCTCAGTCTGAAGAGGGTGGTGGGTGCCTGGGACGCGCTGACAGGGGTTGTGGTGGGGGCAGATATGATAGTGGCATGATGGGGACTTTTAGATAGCCACATGGATATGCAGGAATAAAGGGATCTGGATCACATCGAACATTCATTTAATTTGACATCATGTTCACCCAGACGTTTAAGTCTCGACTCAAAACGTCACCTATTCCTTTTACCACAGATGCTGCCTGAGTTACTCCAGCATGTTGTGTCTATCTTCAGTTTAAACCAGCATCTGCAGTTCCTTCCTACACATTCTAACAGCGTCAGGTCTGATTCAGGTGCTGAGTCTAGCCAGCCGTCAGTGGCTTGGCTACAGGCTCTGCCGAGTTATTTAACCCACCGTGGGCTGTGGTTGTGCTGCTGTCATGATCTTCAGCAGACCTCATCACAGAAGGAAGTCATCTATCAGGCTGCTAGGTCTGGGCTGCAATCCTTAAAGGCATGTGTGAGAAAGATCAGATAACGATGCTGCAGAAAGGTCAGGCAGACGGCAGCATCTTGTATTGGCCATACCAACGCTGTCACCTACAGTCCAGATGTATTTGTGTAACACAGAACATGGATCCGTACAGCACAGCAACGGGCCCTTTGGCCCACAATGTCTGTCCTGAACATGATGCCAATTTAAACTAATGTCCGATATGATCCACATCCCTCCATTCCCTGCATATCCATGTGCCTATCTAAAAGTCTCTAAAACATCACTATCGTATCTGCCTCCACCAGCACCACCCCTAGCAGCGTGTTCCAGGCACCCACCGCCCTCTGTAAAATACTTGTCCTGCACATCTCCTTAAAAATCCCCCCTGACCTGAAAGTTAATCTTTGTCGTTTCCACTCTGGTTAAAAAGTTCTAAATGTCTTCAGTATGACGCTCAAAACTTTATATATTTCTGTAACTCAGCGGGACAGGCAGCATCTCTGGAGAGAAGGAATGGCTTTTGGGTCAAGACCCTTCTTGCTGAAGCCGAAACATCACCCGTTCCTTCTCTCCAGAGATGCTGCCTGACCCGCTGAGTTACTCCAGCATTTTGTATCCATCTTCGGTTTAAACCAGCATCTGCAGTTCCTTCCTCCACATTTATGCACTTCTGTCGGGCAATAGGCAATAGGCGCAGGAGTAGGCCATGCGGCCCTTTAAGCCAGCACCGCCATACAATGTGATCATGGCTGATCATCCCCAATCAGTACCCCGTTCCTGCCTTCTCCCCATATCCCCTGACTCCGCTATCTTTAAGAGCTCTATCTAACTCTCTCTTGAAAGCATCCAGAGAGAACCGGCCTTCACCGCCCTCTGAGGCAGAGAATTCCACAGACTCACAACTCTCTGTGTGAAAAAGTATTTCCTCATCTCCGTTCTAAATGGCTTACCCCTTATTCTTAAACTGTGGCCCCTGGTCTGGACTCCCCCAACGTCAGGAACATGCTTCCTGCCTCTACCATGTCCAAACCCTTAATAATCGTATATGTTTCAATAAGATCCCCTCTCATCCTTCTAAATTCCAGGGTATCACTCAGCACCTTCTCAGGGGGATATGTACCTGCAACCCACGACCCTCTGTACATCCTTGTTCCTGCCAACCCTGACATTTACTATTCACTGTCATCTTATTGCATCAAGTGAGATCCCACCATGAGACATGCACTAATAGACAATCTTTACTCAGATACCTCGCGGGTTCACACACATGGGCTCAGCTTGGTCAAGTTAGTCAGCATGGACAAAGTGGGCTGAAGGGCCAGTTTCTGTGTTGATCCTATCATTATAATATTCAATCTTAGAAAGTAGTGTGAAATGGCCTGTGGGACCGTGTTTATCACCCCTCCCACCAGATGTCCTGCAGACCCGCCAAAGCCGTGGGTGGTTTGGGAAGGACATGAAGAACGTTAGCAATCTACCTCTCCTTCTGCCAATATTTGGACATAGAGGCGACACAAGTGTTTCATATTAATTCTGTTCCAATCTGCCCTGAGAGAATTGTTCCTGCATGCATCATCAACGCAGGCGGGAGCTGTCTGCGACGTTACAGAGTCTGCGTAAACGGCCGTATCGTGCTGTGATTATGGCCTTATGATTTGAAGAAGGCGCTCGCACGGCAAGGGGAGTGATGCGGAAAGAGTTAACGGCTTTTACCGCATGTCATTTACATTGCTCTGCAACTTTTCACATCCCATTAAAAAGGAAAGTTTGCTGCTTTGCATTGGGCCTCCACTAAGTGACATTGATAAATCAGGACTTGATTTTACCGTCTGGGCTCCAGTCCAGGCGACCAAAGTGCCCTCCGCACAGACACTGAAATGCGGCCTGCAATGAGGACCGCTGATGGCTTTCAACCTGGGTCCCAATTGATAATGGGCACTCTGATGCATTACATTACTCTGCCAATGTGCACTGGACCTCAGGGTGTTGAGCTGATCAATATTCACAGCAGCTTGTCCCATGCATTTGCATCCCATATAGGGAGACATAGTCATACAGTGTGGAAACAGGCCCTTCGGCCCAACTTACCCACTCCGGCCAACGTGGAAGACGTGAGACTATGGAACCAGTCTCGGTCTGAAGGGATCGATTCCCAGCTACTACAAGCTGCAGCAAGTAAGAATGTCATTGTTCTATCTGGGACATATGACAATAAAACACTCTTGACCCTTGACAAGCATTCATCTCCTGCCAGGTGGACTGATGGATCACTGAAGGTAGTTCAAATTGATCGCTAAATCACAAACACCAGCCCTTTAGTTTTGAAGTTGAACAGATGGAATCTATAAGATTGCCTGGTGATTAGCACAGTGCGTGCAAGGTCTCCAAACCCATCAGCCAACCTCTCAAGGGGCAAGATACGGGCCAGGAGTTGAGGCTCCTTCACGCCTGACGTACCCACTGCACAGTACAGAGCGAGAGGGCAGTGCTACACGGAACAACGACTCTGATGTGGCCTCTCCATTTACATGTCAGTGGGCCAGAGATGCTCAGGTCTCTCAGGGGGAGTTTGTGCTTCAATTAATTCAAGTCCTGATCAATGTCCATTCTACTGTCACTGACGTTAATAGTTAACTGGTCCTCTATCTCACTTTGTGTTTCTGATGTTGTCGATCTCTGACTGCACGTCACCAGCAGTCCACCAGCTCCAGGTTTATAAGGATGAGAAAAGCATGTCCATAGTCTACGAATCCCATGCTGGGAGCGGGCAAGGGAGTCTTAAAGTAAAACCCCTCCTGTAATCAGGTGATATTTATTTTTAAGGAGTACACTTTGTGTAGTTGAAAATGAGACACCTTTAAAATAATTCCCATCTGCGAATGCAAAGAGCTTTGTTTAAAGAATTAACTTTGTTTAAGGAATTAACTTCCTGGAAGCTTTTGTAACCACTAATGTGTAGCAAGAGTTTGTTAATCATCACACGATTTGTACAGTATCATCCCTCCTTTATTTCATGCTGAACATTTCATCTCATTTTATTCAATAAAACATATCTTGTTCCACATTCCCGTCAACAATATGTTCTGGAGATGTAAGAGTTCAAACTACAATGTGCTGGAGGGTCAATGGGTCAGGCAGCGTCTGTAGAGGGGATGGGCAAACAACATTTCTCAAGTATTGTCTTGACCTGAAACATCATCTGTCCATTCCCTCCTCAGATGTTCCGATCTCTAGGTTTCATGGGATGTGGGCAAAACGCAAGCAGGTGGGACTAGTGTAGATGGGACATGTTGGTCAGCATTGATGAGTTGGGCTGAAGGGCCTGTTTCAGTGCTGAATGACTCCATGACTATAATTCCAGAGAGAGGAAGCAGCTTCTCCATATCCATTACGTTCCTTTGAAGTCACGAAAGGGACTAGTCTGAAGAAGGGCCTCGACCCGAAACATCACCCATTCCTTCTCTCCAGAGATGCTGCCTGTTCCGCTGAGTTACTCCAGTATTTTTGTGTCTGTGAACATTTTCCAATTTGTGTTTTTCACAGGAAAGTTGTGATTGCGGTTGTGAAATGGTCGCGACAGTGTTTGTATTCCTTCATTCTCCCCCTCTCTCTCTCTCTC
This sequence comes from Okamejei kenojei, assembly GCA_035221665.1. NCBI lineage: Eukaryota > Metazoa > Chordata > Chondrichthyes > Rajiformes > Rajidae > Okamejei > Okamejei kenojei. The sequence goes on along the minus strand of CM069165.1, from coordinate 28,833,757 downwards.
CCTTTCTGTCCAACTCTCTCCCTCCCCTTCCATCTTTCTCTCTCTTTCACGGATCTATACAATATTCTGTTGTGCTGAAGCAAAGCAAGAATTTCATTGTCCTATCTGGGACACGTGACAATAAACTCTCCTGAATCTTCAATCTTCAATCTATTTTATCATCTCCGCAGGAAAGCCGTCCTCGATAATAAACAGATGTAAGTGTCGTGGGGGAACAAAGCGCCTTGGCCCAAACCACATCCAGAAGCTGATTGTGCTTCCCATTCCAAACTGCCCCATGCAGATCATGTAAGTTCTAATAATCTCATGATACTGTTGCTTTTCACTTACATTGATTGCTGCTAACTTAAAACAGAGTTACCTGAGCCAGCATCCCTAATCGGCAAGGCCAGCAACATAATCAAGGACCAATCTCGTCCCGTTGAGTTACTCCAGCATTTTGTGTCTATCTTCGGTGTAAACCAGCATCTGCAGTTCCTTCCTATATCACTCACCCTGGTCACTCACTCTTATCCTCTCTCCCAACGGGCAAGAGGTACAGAAGTTTGCAAACGCACATGTCCAGATTCAGGTGAAATTTCTTCCCAGCTGTTATCAGGCAACTGATCGATCTTACCGCAACTAGAGAGAGTCGTGGCCTACCATCCACCCCATTGGCAACTATCTTTAATCAGACTTTATTGGACATTAATTCCCTTTATCCTGTATCGTACACAGCGGACAGCTTGATCGTAATCACGTGTAGACTTTCTGCCGACTGTATAAAACGCAACAAAACATCTTTCACTCTCCCACGGTACGGGTGACAATAAGCTAAACGAAGGTAAAGGATCTTGGGCCAGTACAGTGATGAGTAAGGCCCTGTCCCACTGTACGAGTTCATTCAAGAGCTCTCCCGAGTTTAAAAAAAATCAAACTCATGGTAACATAGAAATATAGAAACATAGAAATTAGGTGCAGGAGTAGGCCATTCGGCCTTTCGAGCCTGCACCGCCATTCAATATGATCATGGCTGATCATCCAACTCAGTATCCCGTACCTGCCTTCTCTCCATACCCCCTGATCCCTTCAGCCACAAGGGCCACATCCAACTCCCGCTTAAATATGGCCAACGAACTGGCCTCAACTACCTTCTGTGGCAGAGAATTCCACAGATTCACCACTCTCTGTGTGAAAAACGATTTTCTCATCTCGGTCCTAAAAGACTTCCCCCTTATCCTTAAACTGTGACCCCTTGTCCTGGACTTCCCCAACATCGGGAAGAATCTTCCTGCATCTAGCCTGTCCAACCCCTTAAGAATTTTGTAAGTCTCTATGAGATCACCCCTCAATCTTCTAAATTCCAGCGAGTACAAGCCGAGTCTATCCAGTCTTTCTTCATATGGAAGTCATGCCATCCCAGGAATCAATCTGGTGAACCTTCTCTGTACTCCCTCTATGGCAAGAATGTCTTTCCTCAGATTAGGAGACCAAAACTGTATGCAATACTCCAGGTGTGGCCTCACCAAGACCCTGTACAACTGCAGTAGAACCTCCCTGCTCTTGTACTCAAATCCTTTTGCTATGAATGCCAACATACCATTCGCTTTCTTCATAGCCTGCTGCACCTGCATGCCTACTTTCAATGACTGGTGTACCATGACACCCAGGTCTCACTGCGTCTCCCCTTTTCCTAATCGGTCACCATTCAAATAATAGTCTACCTTCCTGTTTTTGCCACCAAAGTGGATAACCTCACATTTATCCACATTATACTGCATCTGCCATGCATTTGCCCACTCACCCAGTCTATCCAAGTCATCCTGCAGCCTCCTAGCATCCTCCTCACAGCTAACACTGCCCCCCAGCTTCGTGTCATCCGCAAATTTCGAGATGTTGCATTTAATTCCCTCGTCCAAATCATTAATGTATATTGTAAATAGCTGGGGTCCCAGCCAGTTCTCTATCCACATCAATACTGAACCACCAATACCGTGTGCTTTAAGTTTGTTAAGTAAGCTCGTAGAATGAACGTAGCGGGTACGTCGGAGCTCGGGGACGTCCCTCAGCAGCTTGTAACGCTAACGGCAGGTACTCGGGAAACGCAGTAAAGCTCGAGAAGACTCGTGAAGATTTTTCAACATGTTGAAAAATGTCCACGAGAGCCCCGAGTACCTGCGAGCGGCCATTACCGTAAACCTCCGAGTTTGAATCAGGTCAAACTCAGGAGAACTCTTTGAATGAACTCGTACAGTGGGACAGGGCTTTAAGAGTTGTAAGACCAGGTCACTGTTCCACATTACACCACAAGGCTTGGGCTCCAGCTGTCCTGGGGCTGTAATTGTGTGGAGCACCGGCTCCATGGCAGGGACATCCTGAGAGAGGACGGATGCAGCTGACGGACGTCTCTCCATCAACCGATGGATGGATCTTTGGGCTGCTCTGATTGGGTGATGTGTGGGGCACGTCTATTACACAGAGAGGTGGTCATGAAGTTGCAGATTGTAGCTGACTTGGATGAGCCCAGAGGTGGAGAGGGCTTGTGGGACCGGAGTGAAGGGAAGCTGATCACATAAAGGCAGTGGGTGAGGCAGCATCTAAGGAGCAAAGGAAATAGGCGACGTTTCGGGTCGAGACCCTTCTTCAGACTGATGTGAGGGTGCGGGGGGGGGGGGGGGGTGCGGAAAGAAGAAGGGAAGAGGCGGAGACAGTGGGCTGAGGGAGAGCTGGGAAGGGGAGGAGAAAGCAGGGACTACCGGAAATTAGAGAAGTCAATGTTCATACCGCTGAGGGGGCAAACTGCACGAGCGAAATATGAGGTGCTTTACAAAATATGAGCTGCAAATACAAAGGCCCACCGTAAATTGGAGGAGCAGCACCTCATTTTTTGTAAAGCACCTCATATTTCGCTTGGGCACTTTACACCCCAGTGGTATGAACATTGACCTCCAATTTCAGGTAGTCCCTGCTTTCTCCTCCCCTTCCCAGCTCTCCCTCAGCCAACTGTCTCCGCCTTTTCCTTTTAAAACTTTTTTTTTAATGTTTATTTTATTAGGAAGCAATTGTAGAAGAATAAAGCAATCGGCATAACAATTATACAATTTTCGTACAGTTTCATTTTTAACATTTTATAAATTGATAAGTGAATCAGAAAAAAAAGTAAAAAGGAAAGAATGAAGAGAAAGAAGAAGAATACAAAAAAGAGAGAAGAAAAGACCCCTGAACTGCCGAAGAAGTGAGAGACAAAACAAAAAAAAAGACGGAGACATGCCCCACTATCCTTCCCTGCCCCCGCTCACCCATCCCAAGTGTCAGTTTTTAATTTGTGTTCGAAATTCAATGAAAGGAGACCATGTTTTGGAGAATTGGTCAGATTTATCAACAAATCAAGCCTTATTTTTTCTAAATGTAGTGTCTCAGTCATTTCTGTGATCCACATCTGCACTGTGGGAACTGTTATCTTTTTCCAGAATTTGAGTATAAGTTTTTTTGCGGTTATTAAACTGTAATCAAGGAAACGTCTATGAAATATTGTTAATTTAGAATAGCCCTCTGACATTCCCAAAATTATTGATTTTGCATCTGACTCCAATTGAATTTTAGTTTTAGAAATAATATTGAATATTCGCGTCCAGGAGTTCCGTATGCAAAGTGATCTTTGTCTCTGGGATTGATATCTTTCTTTAGCGTTACAGATACTTATGGCTGTGCAAGTGAAGCAAATGAATGATAAACAAATGCCTGGAATGCAGAAGGAGAGACAGTTTAAGACTTCATTTCTCAGTTTAAGACTTAATTTCAACTGTTTCCAGATACGTAGAGTGCTGAGTATTATCGGATTTTGCTCATACGTTGACTTATTCAAATGTATTGGAGATAGGAGGCTCGAGCCTATATTAAAAGGCAAACAATCTACCCTCTCCATTTTTAACCAATTTACCTGTTGACATGTATTGTCCAACCAGAAGATTATGTTTTTAATGTTAGTTGCCCGGTAGTAAAAAAGAAAATTAGGAAGAGCTAGTCCTCCATTTTCTTTGAATTTGCACAAGTGTCTTTTGTGTATTCTATGGGTTTTGTAGTCCCAAATAAAATTAGTAATAGTAGAGTCCATTTAAAAAAGAAAGCTTTTAGGGAGACATATCGGCATTGATTGAAATAAATATAGGAGTTGCGGAAGGAAGATCATCTTTATGGCATTTACTCTACCTATAAGGGAGATAGGAAGTGTTTTCCAAATTGAATGTAGACATATAATTTAGTAATTAATGATGGAAAGTTTGCTTTAAATAAAGAGGAGTGTTTTCTAGTCACATAGATTCCAAGATATCTAAACTTTTCGGTAACAATTCTGATAGGAAAGTTGGGAAGGGTCTTGAGCTTTTATTGGCATAATTTCACTTTTATTCCAATTTATTCTATAACCCAAAAAAGCACCAAATTGTTCTATAATGTTTAGTACATTTGGGATACTTTCATCTGCGTATAACAAAATCTTATTGGTGGTATATTAATAGAATATTGACTGGCCTTGAGGGGGATACGACATATATTGCCTGAAGTAGATTCATATTGCCCGAGTCGAAGACGAGGGCAATATGGATCTAGTGAGGGCAATATATGTCGTATCTCCCGAAAGAGGACAGTCAATATTGTTATTATTACCCATTATCAGACATCTAGAGGAAAATCTGAACATCTCAGCTCGGCGGACTTCCACGTAAAATTTAACCAAAATGGTCTTCCTGTCTGCCGTTTGAATATTCTAAATTTCCCACGCAGCGTCACGTTGCCGTCACGTTGCCAAGTTCCCGGATGTGAGACCAGGGGAATATAAGACTATATTCCCCGCTGTTTTAACAGGTAAAGTCCATAGGCGTTCGCAAGAAAGGGGAATATAAGAAAATATTCCCCTGTTACCCCTGCTGGCAGTAAAAATGAAGGGAATACAATTTTGTAAAAGCATACCTCAGATGTGTGATATGGGTAATAATTAGTATTATATCCCTTCTATGAATATTCATGAGTATTCTAGAAACGTGATTGGTCAATCGGTATTCGATGAATAAAAAATAAATTGCACTAGCTCCGATTATTTTTTGCTATTTTTTCCTGTGCAGCACTGCGCATGCTCTTTTTACTAATTTCTTCCTTGGTAAAACTGCGCTTGCTCAAAACTCGGTCATGAAATAAAAAATAAATTGCACTAGCTCCAATTATTTTTATTAGATGTTATGAAGGGATATAAAACAAATATACCAAGCTTTTAATTCAAAAGTATAGTGGAAATTATCTATCTTCGGAGGGACTGTCAATAGTTACTATTTTTTCCTCGGGGTTTCGCCCCTCGGAAAAAATAGTACTATGCCAGTCCCTCCTCAGATAGATAATTTCCACTATACTTTCTCACAGCTTGGTATATTTGTATATTATATCCGTGAATGCCCGGATGTGACCTAATACTCTCAGCGAGAGGTCTATGGCTAAAGCAAATAACATTGGTGAAAGGGTGCATCCTTGTCTGTTACCCCTGGATGTGAAATTTAGGTGAAAGCATTTGATCTGTCAGTATTCTGGCTGTCGGGTTAGTGTATAACACGAACACCAATGAAATTATGTTTTCTCCTCTCTTCCTTTCAGTCTGAAGAAGGGTCTCAACCCGAAACGTTGCCTGTTTCCTTCACTCCATAGATGCTGCCTCACCCGCTGAGTTTCTCCAGCATTTTTGTCTACCTTTGATTTTCCAGCATCTGCAGCTCCCTCTTAAACATAGTCATCGAGTCACAGAGCTATATCACAAAGAGAAAGGCCATTCGGCCCGCAATGTCTGTGCTGAACATGATGCCAAATCCAACGCTAATCTGCTGCACATGATCTATATCCCTCCATTCCCTGCATAACCATGTGCCTATCCTCACGTCTCTTACATGCCACTATCGTATCTGCCTCCCCCCCCCCGCAGCACATTCCAGACACACGCCACCCTCTGTGTAAAAACTTGCCTCAGTACACCTACTTCAACCTTTGCCCCCATCGCCTTAAAGTTATGCCCTCCAGGATTTGTTTTTTCCATCCTGGCTGTCTGCAGTCTCTATTCGTTTCTCTAGCATCTTAGACGTTGAGTCTAATTGTGACTGAATGTTCAGGATTAACTGGGAAACGTTAGTGTAGCGGGGCCTGAGGGAAGATCAGAGATCTTGCTTCCTCATCCTGGCAATCTGTCACAACTCGAAGTGAAGAGGAATGTAATCTACATCTCCCAGTGTCCCGTGGGGAATATCCAATGGCAATTGTTTCAAGGGCATCACTTTCCACTTCCAAATGTTTGCAAAAGCTGTGAAACAAGTGGGGCCAAGAGGACTCAACCCAGCTTGTTAGTTGGGTCTGTTGGCGATGATAGGACAATAAACTGCTGAGTATCTGGAACCTGACATGCAGCCCGGCACTGAGCCAAATCCCAATCTCAGCATTCCAAGAATCCAACCGGCAACAAACAGGGAGATGGTCCCATCCCAGGCTCCTTCCCCTTCCAGGACATCTGAAGCACTTCCTAACCTGAGGGACGCAGCTGCTGTGATACGGAGGCAGGTACACTCTGCACAGGAAACTCCCATATACATGGTGAGCCGACACCAGGACAATCTCCCACTCAGATGCTGGTGGCAGGATAGAAACACATTTTATTCAGGAGATTGGTCAGAACGCTGTACTTTGCTATAACATAGGAGATCTGTTGCCTTAATGTGAGAGTGCAAATGGATTAGTTTCTTTTAGTTTTTATATAGACGTACAGCATAGAACCAGGCCCTTCAGCCCATCGAGTCTACACAGACCATCGTCCATGCCCGTTTACACTAGTTCTATGTTATGCCATTTCTCATCCACATTTTCTCTAAGCACATCTCCTTTAAACTTTGCCTCTCTCACCTTGAACCTATGTCCTCTCATACTTAACATTTGCACTCTGGGGAAAATAGGTTCTGATTGTCTAAATATGAAAATATGACCAAGGCCGACATAACAATGGTCACGATGTCATTGTAAACAGCACAGGAAGCACCGTGATGTCAGCCTCACGCTGATCCTGCCCATCTATGGCAGGCAGAAGGAGTCCAGCCCAGACCCCACCTCCAGCTGGGCTAGAGCGAGCAGTGGTGCCAGATGTTAGCAGCTGGAAACAGCAGGAGAAGGATGCAGTGGGTGTGGGGAGCAGATGGAGAGGCCTGATCCATGGTGTAGACTGCTGGCTGAGTAACCTGTCCATTACAACTGGTGATACTGAGGAGAACGGCCATCCCTGTGGATCTTGGGCCAACGGTGGTAAAAAACAGAAATCCAAATCACGCTAAAAGTTTAAATGTGAATTTAAGAAGCCACCTAAATCATTAAAAATGCAGAACGTTTACTGTCGGAATTATACTAATACTCCATTTTTTCTGATACTACAAAATGAGGTAAGATTGTGAAGAGGAAACAGAACTTTGTTTCAGTACAGTTTGGACCTACAACACGGATACAGGACCTTCAGCCCACTGAGCCCAGGCCAGCCAATGATCACACCTTCACACTGTTTCTGTTATCCCACTTTCTCATCCACTCCCTACACACTAGAGGCAATTTGTAGAGGGCCAATTATCCTACACCTCACATGTCTTTGGGATGTGGGAGGAATCTCGTACACCTGGAGAAAACCCACGTGGTCACAGGGAGTACATGCAAACTCCACACAGCCAGCAGCCGAGGTCAGGATCATGTGAGGCAGCGTATTACCAGTTGCAGCACCGTGCCCAAACACAAGAAGTGTAGGGGAATCGAGGACCAGACGACGGAGGCTCAAGGTGAAGGGGAAAAGATTTAATAGGATTCTGAGGGGTAACTTTTTCACACAGAGGTGGTGGGTGTATGGAGCAATGTGCCAGAGGAGGTAGTTGAGGCAGGGACTATCCCAATGTTTAAGAAACAGTTAGACAGGTACATGGATAGGACAGGTTTGGAAGGATATGGACCAAGCGCAGGCAGGTGGGACTAGTGTAGCTGGGACATGTTGGCCAATGTGGGCAAGTTGGGCCGGAGAGCCTGTTTCCACACTGCATCACTCTATGACTAAGAAGATATGGGAGCAGGAGTAGGCCACTCGGCCCCTCAGGCCTGCCCCGCCATTCAATATGATCACGACTGATCTACCCCCGGCCTCATCTCCTCTGTGCCAGCTCCCCAACGACATCAGTTCCTGGATTATTCCAGAATATAACGACGCCTTCTATAAATAGCTCCAGGGACTCAGTCATAACCAAAGAGAATTCCAGAGATTCGGCATCAATGGGAATGTGAAGAGGAAATTAAGTAAATGTGCAGATGGAATATAATACAGAAAAATAGAAAGTTATTTATTTTGGTGCACAACGCTGAAAATAAAAAATATAATAGTGAGAGATCAGGTACTGAGAATATCAGAGAACACAGCAGGTAGACACAGAGCGCTGGAGTAACTCAGCGGGTCAGGCAGCATCTCTGGAGAACATGGAAGGGTGATGTTTAGGGTAGGGACCTTTCTTCAGACTGCAGAAGTGTCTACACTTCAGACCGGCTGAAGGAGGGTCTCGACCTGCTGTAACACATCCATCCTCTCTCTCCACAGATGCTGCCTACCCGCTGAGTTACTCCAGCACTCTGTGTCTATCTTTGGTATAAACCATCATCTGTAGTTCTTTGTCTCTCTCCACAGTACAGCCCGTTGACTCACAGAGTCCGTGAACAGGTTAAATTTATCTCCTTTCCCTACACAAGACCTATAATCCTCCAAACCCTGCGTACATCTGTACTGACGGGGAAGGGGACAGCTGGAAGTGTTTAGACCAACCTCTCCCCAACCGACTGGCACCAGACAACTCGCTGTGTGAATGTTCTCAGCTCAGTGTTTGTTGATGGTGCTGTGAATGTGCCTACTTACTGACCTGCAGGAATGTTAAACGGGGACGTTTTCTACTTACGGGCATTCGGGGAATACCAGGCATTTGTTTATCATTCATTTGCTTCACTTGCACAGCCATAAGTGTCTGTAACACTAAAGAAATATATCAATCCCAGAGACAAAGATCACTCTCCGATTTAATTTACAAGTCAGTTTTATTGAAAAGGAATCCAGGCACAACATGCTGGAGTAACTCGGTGGATTAGTGCTACTTGACCCACTGAGTCACTCCAGCACCTGTGTCTTTTGTCAACCCGCAACTGCAGTTCCTTGTATCTATTTTTTGAAAAAGAAGAAAGACACAAAATAGTTGTAGTGACTCAGCGGGTCAGGCAGCAACTCTGGAGAGAAGGAATATGTGACACATAGACAATAGGTGCAGGAGTTGGCCATCGGCCCTTTGAGCCAGCACTGCCATTCATGGCTGATCATCCACAATCAGTTCCCCATTCCTGCCTTCTCCCCATATCCCCTGACTCCACTATCTTTAAGAGCCCTATCTAGCTCTCTTTTGAAAGTATCCAGAGAACCGGCCTCCACCGCCCTCTGAGGCAGAGAATTCCACAGACTCACAACCCTCTGTGCGAATCTCACTTAGGGTCGAGACCCTCCTTCAGAATGTTTGTTGCTTTTTGCAACTCTTTACTGCATTCACGGGAATTTTGAAAGTTGATCATCAAAAGCCAACAGATATAGATTTAGTGCGTAGGAAGGAACTGCAGATGCTGGTTTACACTGAAGATAGACATAAAATATTGGAGCAACTCAGCGGGCAGGCAGCATTTCTGGATAGAAGGAATGGGTGACGTTTCAGGTCGAGACCCTTCTTCAGACGGGTTTAGGTTTATTATTGTCACGTGTTCCGTGTTACAGTGAAACATGGTGCTTTTGCATATTATCCAATCAGATCAGATAATACTATACATAAGTACCACAGGGGTAAACTCAGATACAATAGGCACAGCAAGGGGAAAGATACAGAGGACAATAGAAATGGTGCTGGATTTCCAATTATTTAAGAGTGGTTGTTTGTGATATTGTAGATCTTGCTCTGGGACCAGCAAGCACAGAGTCACCACACTCCATCTCCATCGTGGTACGTTGATGAATTGTCCAGCTCCACCATGCATGTCATGTCTTTACCCACTGGGGTTGTTGGTGTACAGTAACAGCATTGCTTAGTGTTCACCAGTAGAGAGTGTTTTACTGTTACATGGACCAGCAATTGAACAATGCAACTCTTAACAGGCCCATTAACTTAATAGCATACAGATGTATAATTATCATTAATACAATGATTAATAACAGTGATATCCTTAATAATGGAAAACCAAAGCCCACGCTGCCCAAAGCAACAGTCCATTGAAGTTCCCAGTTGCTGAGGTTAGTGTTGTGCAGTGTTCAAGGTGACTGATGTTCTTGAATCTATGCTCAAACACTAGCAATAGTGTCAGTATTTTCTTACTGGGTGATGGGGAATGATTGTGGTTCGTGCTGGGCAGAGTTCAGGAGCCTGGGGTGGTATTGATTGATTGAATGGTTGATACTTTATTGTCAGGTGTGAAATTGTTGGCTTTGCACACCATACTCAAAGTATGCAAACAGTCGGCATGTATAGGGTGCTGACGAAGATCCATATTCAAGGGTCCATTGACAATCTCACTGCAATACGGAGATATTTCAGACACAGCATGGACCTTTGTTGCCTTCCGCCACAGTGAAGAATGCTGTGGTGGATGTTCGTGTTAAATTCTATTGTGTATTGTGTGTTCTTTTTAAGTGTATCACTGCTGGCAAATTCATTTCTGCACCTTCGGGTGCATGTGACGAATAAAATTGACTTTGACCTCAGCTAGGGGTGTGATGATAACACCTTTCCTGGGCTGCTGGTGGAGAGTCTGCCATTGATGTAAGGCCCAGCACCATCACTGGTGATGTAAGGCCCAGCACCATCACTGATGTAAGGCCCAGCACCATCACTGATGTAAGGCCCAGCACCATCACTGATGATGTAAGGCCCAGCACCATCAGTGATGATGTAAGGCCCAGCACCATCACTGATGATGTAAGGCCCAGCACCATCACTGATGATGTAAGGCCCAGCACCATCACTGATGTAAGGCCCAGCACCATCACTGATGTAAGGCCCAGCACCATCACTGATGATGTAAGGCCCAGCACCATCAGTGATGACGTAAGGCCCAGCACCATCACTGGTGATGTAAGGCCCAGCACCATCACTGATGATGTAAGGCCCAGCACCATAACTGATGATGGAAGGTCCAGCACCATCAGTGATGATGTAAGGCCCAGCACCATCACTGATGTAAGGCCCAGCACCAACAGTGATGATATCAGGCCCAGAACCATCACTGATGTAAGGCCCAGCACCATCACTGATGTAAGGCCCAGCACCAACAGTGATGATGTAAGGCCCAGCACCATTACTGGTGATGTAAGGTCCAGCACCATAACTGATGATGTAAGGCCCAGCACCATCACTGATGATGTAAGGCCCAGCACCATAACTGATGATGTAAGGTCCAGCACCATCAGTGATGATGTAAGGCCCAGCACCATTACTGGTGATGTAAGGCCCAGCACCATCACTGATGATGTAAGGCCCAGCACCATAACTGATGATGTAAGGTCCAGCACCATCAGTGATGATGTAAGGCCCAGCACCATTACTGATGATGTAAGGCCCAGCACCATCACTGATGATGTAAGGTCCAGCACCATCAGTGACGATGTAAGACCCAGCACCAAAACTGATGATGTAAGGCCCAGCACCATCTGATAATCCTGAGATCTTCTCCTCCTGAACAAGGCTGTTTGAGGGAGGGTTGAGGGGGCAATTTTGGAGGCTGCCTGTACCTCTACCCATCTCACAGTGCCCACCATTCTCACCCACCTTCCACTCATGGGAAACCCGCCCAAGATCATCCCCTGCTGGACGGGCATTTGGGAACCGCTGTGTTCTTAGTTCCAGCAGGAACTATCCTTGACTATCCATCTGTTGTGTGATTTCTGCATCTGATTGTTCAGAAGACCAAGGGACTGATAAACTGGATGTTAGTGAACAGGGAACTGGCAAAGGCCCCACACCGAGCAGAACCTGGCCATAGTTCCACACAAGGAGCATTTTATTGGCTGTTACTTGTCTCCCGCATGCCATTGGGTTCCTGGAGAGTCGTAACAGATTTGCTCACCTCATATTACTGCATTTTTCTGTCCTCATGGAACATACTCAATAATTTCAACAGAGCAAGGTTTGAGAGTTTTCTCAGCAGCCAGAGTTATAACTGAAGTCTGGCACTTCATTGCAAGCTGGGATAATCCGACTTGTTCCTGAGGCTGGGAGATCTCCGAGACGTGAGTGAGGGAGTTGTGGAGTTTCTCCACCGGTCTGTGAGCTTTACTCTTTGGGGAAAGCTGAGGAATGTGGGCAGAGCGGTCCAGGGGGAAGGCTCATGGAGGCAGAGACAGGCAGTGCTTTGCTTATTGGTACAAGGAACTGCAGATGCTGGTTTACAAAAAAAGACTCAAAGTGCTGGAGTAACTCAGCGGGTCAGGCAGCAACTCTGGAGAACATGGATAGGTGACGTTTCAGGTCAAGACCCATCTTCTGAACACTTAGTTTTTTTGATGACGGAGCACATCAGTAGAATAGAGGTACCAGCACCTCTAAAATGTTAACAACTTTTAGTGTATATTATTTTTTAATGTGGTTGATTTTATTCCTTTTAGTTATTTGTTTATTAAATTAGATATTGTTTGTCATAAATCAAAACAGCATATGGAGGTATATTGATAGATAAAAATACTTGATAAATGTGGCTTAATGTTTAATTGATGTGCGTACCATCACCCTTTTATCTACTGGAAACAGGCCATTCGGCCCACAATGTTAATGCTAACCAATAATCACCTATCCACTCCTATCCACACTCATTACATCTTCCAACACTAGGCCACTAGCTTACTAGGTCAAGGTAATTCTGGATTCCTCTCAATTGTTGTCAGTGTTTTAGTTTAGAGATACAGCATGAAAACAGGCCATTCAGCCCTCCAGGTTCATGCTGTCCATCCATCACATGTTCACACTAGCTCTATATTATCCCACTTTCTCATCCACTCCTCAACGCATGAGAGGGAATTTAAAGAGACCATTTAACCAACAAATCCACATGTCTTTGGACGTGGGAGGAAACCGGAGCATCCGGTGGAAGCCCACACATCACAGGAAGAACGTGCAAACTCCACACAGGCAGCACCCAAGGTCGGGATCGAGCCGGGGTTTCTCACGCCGTGAGGCAGTAGCTCTACCCACTGCGCCGCTCTGCCGCCAGTAGGCGATGGTATGCAGTGGCGCAGTGGGTAGAGCTGCAACTTCCACCCACACACCAGTAATGTACATTGCTGTGGACTGACCAAGCAATGCAATGCAGATACTGCATCTCACTGCTGTACTTTGATCTTCTTACTTGACAGAGCCACTCTGAAGAACAACGGTGGCCAGGTCTGCATTCACCCGAAGACAAAATGGCTTCACTACAGAAAAAGATACATGTAAGTAAAAAAACCACAACAATGGCTGTCTTTCAAGTCTCTTTCACTTTAACTGAGATTAAGTACACTAATCGCAAACTGATGTTTTCAAATGAAATAACTTTGTTAAATTAGTGAGTGTGCGTAGCACACTTGCTCAGCTTCCTGTAACAATGACTTCCACACACATCAATTGTCACAACGGTTCTGAGTCATTGGAGCAGGATCACTTTGGAGAATGTTGGCAAAAATCAGAGAAATAATAAGGGGCAAATAGATTAAACTTTACCTGTTAATATAGACACAAAATGCTGGAGTAACTCAGCGGGACAGGCAGCATCTCTGGAGAGAAGGAATGGGGACGTTTCGGGTGGAGACCCTTCTTCAGACTTAGCCACCCATTCCTTCTCTCCAGAGACGCTGCCTGTCCCGCTGAGTTGCTCCAGATTTTTGTGTCTATCTTCAGTGTAAACCAGCGTCTGCAGTTCTTTCCTACAAACTTTACCTGTTTGTGGATAGTTCTATTTATCATGGAATAACCTCCCCTTTTTGATTTTTCTAAGGAACCTGGCTGTGTCCAAATACATCAAATAATGATCATTGATAGTAGTAATTGCCCCAATCCAGTTCAAGACTCAACCTTTAAATTCAACCCATTGATGGAATGTGGAGCATATCAGGCCACATTGTAACTGAACATAGAAGATAGAACATAGAACAGTCCAACATAGACCAGTCCAATATAGACCAGTACAGCATAGAACAGTCCAACATAGAACAGTCCAATATAGACCAGTACAACATAAAACAGTACAACTCCATGGGCCAAGTTAGTGCCAGGAAGTTTCACTTGATACAGAATGCAGGAGTAAGTCAGCGGGACAGGTTTTATCTCTGCATAGAGGAATGGGTGACGTTTTGGGTTGAGACCCTTCTTCAGACTGAGAGTCAGGGGCGAGAGAGGGAGACACAGATATGGAAGGGTAATGTAGTTTGTATTTTAACGAGCCATCATTACCTTGCAGGAAATCCCTGATGTAGACGCTGCCATGACGTGCGGATCCTGTGGGCCTTGGCAACACATTTATATTCCATGGAGACTGTTATCTGCTTCACTCAGTAACCAACTATTGAAAACCCAGCGACATCATTTACCAGCCAAACATTTATAACAGCATGTGCTGACAAATGCTTTCAGATTCAGTGTAATAACCATCTTTATATGGCTTTCACCTTCCACACGCTAACCTTCTGTCTGAACATGTAATAAAGGTGAACAAAGGTGCATGCGCAGGGCGTATGGCGTGCACAGCCTAAAGTTGTAGGACAACTTGTTCTATTTGATCTTATTTGACTGTGCACACCGGGTTGATAACGTTCGTCGAAACCGGGCGACCACGTGAAGGCTGCAATCTCCCGCCCTGACCTGTATTGATGTGACAACCTAACTTGCTTCTTTCACCACATAACTTGCAGGACCTCAATGAACCAATAAAACATCTCAAAGACCTGACCATAAGGATAGCAGCCCCACTGCGGGCAAGGTGGAGCGGTGCAGGAGAGATTCTCCAGCATGTTACCTGGGCTTACACGCTTGAGTTTTAGGGAGGTTGGATAGGCTGGAGCTTTATTTTTGAAGGGTAGGAGGTGTGAATTTATAGCGATGCACCAGATACTTGGTATATACGTGGCTGGTCCCGATGAGTTTCTGTTTAATGGTGACACCAGGATATCGATACGGGAGTGTAATAAGAAGGAACTGCAGATGCTGGTTTATACCAAAGATAGTCACAAAGTGGTGGTCAGGTCAGGCAGCATCTCTGCAGAAGATGAATAGGTGACGTCTGAAGAAGTGTCCGGACCCGAAACATCACCTGTCCATGTTCTCTAGTTTGCTGCCTGGCCTGCGGAGTTACTCCAGCACTTTGTGTCTATCTATTGTTACTGGAGACTTGGTGATGGTGATATTGAATATTGAGTTGGTGTTTAGACTCTCTCTTGTGTTATGGGGTAATATTGCTTTGCCAGTTATCAGACCGTGTGAATACTAGCCAGGCGCTGCTCTGTAGAGGCAGGAACTGCTTCATTCTCTGAGGAGTTGCACTCCACAGAGAACCTTTCACCTTAAATGGAAAGCAGAGGCAGCGGTTTACAGTGAGGTGTCGGCACCGAGGGTAATGATGCACCAGTCCCAGAGCACAGGCCAAGGAAACTCAGCAGGAAAAATAAATAATAGCAGTTACCCGCCGGCCCCATAAACATTCATACATCACAAGTGGCCACGAGGGATAATCTGTTGGTGTTTTGGTCTGCTTCTCACAACACATAAACTTGCTCTGCTAAATATGTACAAAATACACTTTACACATGCTTACAGTACGGCATCTAAAACAATTCATGCTCCTTTACATTTCTTGAATGTTTTCTTTTGAAAATTGCCCGTAGCTCAGTGATAGCTCTCCCACCAGCTCTTGTCCCTCTCACTCCCCTCCCCCTCACACCCCTCACACTGGCCTCTCCCCCCTTGCCCCCAGTCACCCCGTTCCTGTACACTCTTCCCTACACTCCATCCCCCCATCTCCCTCGCCCCCCTCCCCCTCGCCCCCTCACCCCCTCACACACCTCTCCCCCCTCACATACCTCTCCCCCCTCGCCCCTTTCACCCCTCCATCCCCCACTCCCCCCCAGTCACCCTGCTCCCTACACCCCCATCCCTGAGTTCCCCATGAATCCCCCCCTTTCCCTCCCCGCCCGTCCCCTTCCATCCTCTGGCTTTACATTTCACTTCTTTCCTTATCTGACACCCTTTTGTCACCCCTCGACTTTGTCACTTCCTGCACCCATCTGCCAATCACCCCCCTCACCTGTATCCACCTATCACATGTCGCGCTCCCACCTGTCGTTTCCTGCTTTCTCCACCATCTTTCCATCCGAGTGAAGAAAGGTTTCAACCCCAAACATTGTCTGTCCATTCCCTCCACAGATGCCGCCTGACCCGCTAAGTTCCTCCAGCACTGTGTGTTTTGCTCTCAGTGTTAGTTCAGCTCAGTCGCCAGCTGCTCCATCTCTGACCTTAAATAATGGTTCATTCTTGTTCAGAGTCTGAGCTCCTAAGGCTGGACAGCCCTTTGCTTTGGTCTGCGATGAGCTGTTTACCCAGTGTCCATCTACCTTCCGAAACACGCAGCAAACATCACAGAGCAAGGCTGATCAGGTGTTCTCCTGAAAACTCTGACCCCTGGTGGAATAACCAACCAGGCACCTAATCACCATTTGAAGATTACTGCTGTGCTCCTAATATTGAACAAATCACAATGCTGGAGTTACTGGGCGGGTCAGGCAGCATCTGTCTATTCAGCCTATGGAGGGAATACCTCCGCAGATGCTGCCTGACCCGTTGAGTTACTCCAGCATTTGTGCTTTGCGCAGGATCCCAGCATCTGCAGTTCCTCGTGCTCCAAATGTTCACTGTCTCTGTGACAGTGTTGACTACTTTCCAAGTCAGTTCATCGGAAGCAACATTTCCCTTGCAGCCTGCCACGGCTCAGATAAGACGATTATAATGATGCACAAATTGAGGAGAGCACTTGCCAAACAAGTTGAAGAAACAAGCCCAGACCGGAGTCTCTATTTGGCAAAATAATATGTCAATGCATCTCGGCAAGTTGACGTTTACCGTTCATTCAAAACATATAATGGAATATTATTGACATTAACATATGGGGTACAAATATTATGAATATAAATGTAATTCTATTCAACAGTATCAATGTCTGGGGTGGGGTGGATACATTTGTTTGGAGCATTTTCTTACAGGGTGGTCTGAATAAAACCAAATTACTTCTGGAAATGGATTTAATGGGCCCAAGGGAAGGACTGGGCTCTATAAGTCACTAGTTATAAACACAACACTCACAATGGAGCTGATCTTACCTAACGATCTGTATCAGCTATTGATTTTGTCCTTGAATATTCTGCATTGTTTCCCAAATATTTCACAAGTACAGTAATAAGCAATAATTGCAAATTCCAAAGCCTCTCAGTCTGACAACATTCCTGAGCGGGATTGCTCATTGTGACACAATACAATGCCATTTTGTAAGGTTCCTTCTAGTTCTAAATTTACAGAGTCTTTGTGCTTACTCCCAGGAGCTCAGGTGGCTTTGTTAGTCGCCACTGTGTGATTTCCTGCCTCCAATCGGCCACTGTTGCAAAGGAAAGTTCCACATTTGTGAAAGTTAAGATTCCTCACAAAGTTTATCTGCTAATCTCCACTGTAAAACTTTGTAATCTGTGAAAAGAAATGTGACTAATTTACGAAAGTTATTGTATTGGGAAATTATTATACGTATTGTTTGTTATCCAAAATAAAAGCATATTGACTTTAAACTTTGCCTCTCCATTGTTGGGGCTGGAGGGTAGGCTTTACTGTTGGACCATTGGCCGAAATAGACAGTGTTTGGACTACAGGTGTGTTGATTGTTCATGAACTGCTTTGGGTAAATGGTAAATGGACCTTTCTTTTTTAGCGACAGAAGAAACTGCAGATGTTGGAATCTAGAGCAAAACACAAAGTGCTGGAAGTACTCAGTGGGTCCAACAGCATCTGTGGAAGGGTTGACGTTTCTGGTTGGAATCCTTCCTCGTACTTAATCAATTCCCCTCAACTTACACAGTTGATGTGTTATGTGAAAACTTCACCTGTCCATTCCCTCCACAGATGTTGCCTGACCAGTTGAGTATTTCTAGCACCTTCCATTCTATTTTAAATTTCCATAATCTGCAGTTTCTAAAATATTCATCTTGATTTTCATTACTCTGATCCTTCATTACTCTCTGCATGTTGTTCCCAGAAGTGCATCTGCAATTCCTCATTACAGTCCCTCCACTCTTATAAATCTTTATTTCAACAGCAGCAGATTTACTGGACTTTACCTTGCACTAAACGTTACAGCCTTTACCCTGTATCTGTTCACTGTGGGCGGGTTGATTGTAGTCATGTATTGTCTTTCCGCTGACTGGTTAGCACGCAACAACAACCCTCTCACTGTACCTCAGTACACGTGACAATAATAGATGAAACTAAAACTAATTAGTCCACTTTATGGGAAGTGACTTTCTGAAGCCACGCTGTGTGTTCTCCACTTTACACTCCGTACTCAAACACAATAACCTAGCACTTTCCCCACCAAATTACTGAAGCAAGAAAGTAACCTGAGGCAGATTTCTAGAGAGTTGCGGGCAAGAGCAGATGACAGAGAGAGCCTTGTTCAATCAACAAACATTCTTTAATGAGGTTGAATGTTGTTTTAAGACTGAAGGGTCTCCACTCGGACAAGAGATAAATATTCAAAATGTTTTTACACCACTACAAAATAAACACAAATTGGGAAACTATCTGACCATCTCCACTCAGTCACCAAGATAGATCCTACACGCAAATCATTTTGGTTGTATAAAATTAATTCAAGACTTGTTCTTGCATGCAGAGGCTCCTAGCATTAGTTCTGAATTTGTTGTATGTTGTTTTGAAGTAAGCCCATGGTTTTAACTCTGGAGGCTGAGTCGAGGTCACATTCCAGGCTGCTCTATTGTTAGTGATTGTCCACAAGGGTCTGTCCAGGCCACCTCATTCCAACACCCCTGGGACTATTCTGCCCTACTGACCTCAGCGCAGACAAGGCAATACCACCCCGTTAATCTGGCTCCGAGCCTCACCGTCTCATTAATCTTGACTGAACCACGATAAAATCAGCAGTAGCCTGGTGTTGGTGGGCTCAGCAACCCTGCTCCAGACACCATGCCCATTCAATGTGGAGACCAACAGCCAATGATGCACCACCCGCTGTGGTCATGGACAGTAGAATGGTTGGTGGTGGGGGCAGAGGGGGTCCACGCAGCCCGTCCTCCCCCCCACCTCCCATCCTCTCCCACCTCCTTCTCCACCCCAGCTTGCACCTCCCCCTCCCCTCCTCACCTCCCCTCCCCTCCGCCTCCTCCCCTAAGTGGGGGCTCATGGATGGGAGATGAGAGTGGAGGAGACCGTCCATTCCCTCCTCAGATGCTGCCTGACCCACAGACTTCCCCAGGTGCTTTGCTGCTTCAACCAGCTGCTAGAAGCTGTCCACCCCGTTAAAGGCACCAAAGGTCTTACGATTCTTGCATTTCTCTGCCAAAAGTTTCTGTTTTTATTGCCGGTTTTATTGGGTGAGTTATCTGGGAGAGTTCTGACTAGCAGAATGAATCATGGACTCTTTCTGTCTGCAATCTTTCAAAGGCCCACCGCCATGAGTTGATGTTCCATTGTAACCAGCCTTCTCAAACGCTCACAGCTGAAAGTCTGTGGCGATTTGTAACTTCACTGGCATATAAAGTTGCTGATTATTTCCAGTTGTCGTGGCCGAGCTTCAAATCTTCTTTTCCAGGGATCAAGGCTCTACAATTTGCTTTCCAAATTGGAACCGAACTCTGTGGGCCATTAGCTTGCCTTTGGAACAGGCACAAGATGGTTTATGTTGGGGTTTGCAAACAGAATGGAAATAAATCAAAGGACTAAGAGCTTGTTGATAATGACTGAGTGAAGATTAGTAGTTAGTTTAGTTTTTTAGTTTAGTTTAGTTTCGAGACATAGTGTGGAAACAGGCCCTCCGTGCCGACCAGCGATCCCCGCACCTTAACACTATCCCACACCCACTTGGGACAATTTTTACATTTACCGAGCCAATTAACCTGCAAACCTCGACGTCTTTGGCGTGTGGGAGGAAACCGAAGATCTCTGAGAAAACCCACGCAGATCACGGGGAGAACGTACAAACTCCGTACAGACAGCGCCCGTAGTCAGGGTCGAACCCGGGTCTCCGGCGCTGCATTCGCTGTAAGGCAGCAACTCTACCCCTGCGCCACTGTGACCGCCCACAGCTCACTGCAAGGGGGTAGTACATTTATTACTCCAGATGACATACACTGCATGCAGGATAGTGCAGAATGCATCAAGGTATTGCCTGGAATGAAGGGCTGTAGTTCAGATGGAGGGTGGTAAACATTTGGAACAAACTACCAGAGGAGACATGTATGAAGGAACTGCAGTTGCTGGTTTAAACCAAAGAGAGACTCACAATGCTGGAGTAACCCAGCGGGACAGGCAGCATCTCTGGAGAGAAGGAATGGGTGACGTTTCGGATCAAGACCCTTCTTCAGACTCTGGGTTAAAATGTGGTGGAGAGTTGGAGGAATCTTAGAGAGGGAGCAGTGAGAGAGGATGCTGCTGAACTCTCAGCAGAGAGAGAGGCTGAAGAAAGGTCTCCACCCGAAACGTCACCCATTCCTTCTCTCCAGAGATGCTGCCTGTCCCGCTGAGTTACTCCAGCATTTTGTGTCTACCAGAGGAGGTTGGTGGTCATGTAGAATTACAACATTTAAAAGGCATTTGGATAGGTTAGATGGGAAAGCACTATGGCAGTGGTTCTCAACCTTGTTTACCCAATGCACCCTTTCACCATATGTCAGAATGCCATTCCCCCCCTCCTTTCCAAGATTGTCTGCCTCAAAAAGTACATTCCAAATAATATGCATATAATACTGAAAATCCTTTATTTCTAACAGTTTGAGTTTGGAAACTGAACTCCAAAGAGCTCCAATTGGCACCCAGTGTTGAGTGGTACACCCCAGGGCACAGTACTTGGCCCACACCTGTTTTTGCTTTACATCAATGACATCCATGAAAAAGTCGCAAGTACGACCAGACTATTCGCTGATGATTGTTTGCTGTACCGTCCAATTAAGTCAGCTGATGATGAAGATGCTCTCCAAAAGGATCTCGATACTATGGTCGAGTGGTCACAACAATGGGGCATGCAGTTCAACCCTTCCAAATGTGAAACCGTGCGTGTCACCAGAAAGAGGAATCCAGGCGTCACGTCTTACGACATACTTGGTGTCACCCTTGAAGAATCCAAACAAACCAAGTATCTTGGCATCAAATTGCAGAATGATCTACGTTGGAACGGTCAGACTCATCATGCAACAGTGAAAGCAACAGGTGTCCTAAACTTCCTGAGGCGCAACTTCCATCATTGTTCAGCTTCTGTCAAGGAGAAGCTGTATTTCACCCTCGTTAGATCTCATCTGGACTACGCAGTTGCAGCTTGGGACCCATACACAGATAAAACATTTCATCCATCGAACGTGTCCAAAGACAGGCCGCTCGATTTGTTACTAACACCTACGAGAGAGAAGCGAGTGTCACCAAACTTCTGAATTCTCTGGGGTGGAACCCTCTCCAAGACAGACGTGAAGCTCACCGTTTGACCTATTTTTACAAAATGTTAAATGGTCAGCTAGACATAGATCACAAGACCTACACCAACCCCAAACCAATTAGGAGCAGACGAGGGCATTCGATCCAATTTGTGGTCCCGGCCACAAAGACAGATGTGTACAGCAATTCGTTCTTCCCACGCACTATTAAAGCATGGAATAATCTCCACCAAACCACGGTTGCCCAGCCAGATGCAACTAAATTTAAAGTGGCACTTTCTTCCCAATAACCCTCTCTGGCTAAACCCCTCCCTTCACCACCTCCAGTTTAAATTCCAGTTGGAATATTTTGGAGGACCAAGTAACCAAGAACCAAGAAGAATCTGTGGAGAACATGGATAGGTGACGTTTCACAGAGTGCTGGAGTAACTCAGCGGGTCAGGCAGCATCTGTGGAGAACATACCGTGATGAATCAAGTACTGTAACTGCAATAAAATTGTAGTGACACAAAACTGAATATTTGACCTGATGCACAAATAGAATCAATGGGTCCGTCCATTTATGGGCTTTAAATACTCCAATCCTGTGTTTTAACGTGGAGCATTTAATCCTTCTCTTTATTCCTCTCTTCTCATTAACACAACGCCAGATTCAGAATTAGTGATATCTTTGTGCTCATCTCTTTAGCTTCATCTCATACAAAGTAAAGCGACTGGAGCCAGCTGGGGTATGATCCATGTTTAATTTATTATGGATGCAGCTGTATTCAGGATGCTCCCAAATTAGGAGCATGCACTCACCCACTGACCTTCATGCTATGTATCTGTGGTACCATCTCATTGCTCTTCCTCTCTGTGGCCTGTAACAACTGCGCAAGAGCTCGAGTGACCAGACACGTTGTTCACAGCGGAGAGACACCACGCTGTCGGGATGCATCACAGCTTGGTTTATGAACAGCTCTGCCAAGACTGGGAGAAATTGCAGAGAGCTGTGGATGTAGCCCAGTCCATGGCACAGTCCACACTCCCCACCACTGACTCCATCTACACTTCATGCTGCCTCGGAAAGTAGCCAACATCATCAAAGACTTGTCCCACCCCGGTCAATCCTTCTTCTCCCCACTCCCGTCCGGCAGAAGGTACAGAAGCTTGAAAGCGCGCACCACCAGACTCAGGAACAGCTTCTTCCCCTCTGTTATCAGGCTTCTGAACGGCCCTTCCATAAACCCCCTGGTACTGTCCGATTCACCTCTACCCCATTGCGGACATTGGACTTTCTCTCTGGAACTGGTGCGCTTCAATGCTGAGAACTATATTCTGCACTCTGTATCTTCCCCTTTGCTCTACCTATTATATTTGAGTCTGACTTACCTGGATAGTCCCAGCCTCAACGACGTCCTCTAGCAGCTTGTTCCATACACCCACCACCCTCTGTGTGAAAAAGTTACCCCTCAGATTCCTATTAACTCTTTTCTCCTTCACCTTGAACCTATGTCCTCTGGTCCTTGGTGCACCAACTCAGGACAAGAGTGACAATAATAAACCTGAGCCTAGAGCTAGCAGCCTGTGTTGGCATCTACTGGGGTAAGGCTGGCTGGGGAATGGACAAAGAGAATCAATTTTAAACAAACAGTTTAATCCCTCCGCTCAAATACTGGCAGAATCCAAATATATAAGGAAAGTATCTAATCTCTACTCCGTTTTGCTCTTTGACCCTGTCAAAAAGTATTTATTTACTTGGACAGGAAAATAAATCTTTTCCTATCCTCCAAGACTGTGAATAACTAGCGTGTTGTACGTGGTTTGCAAGAAGCGGCGTGAGCTGGGCTCAGCACTTCACTGACCATCCCAACCTGCTGTTTGTAATTGAGCTTTGCTGTCACTCTTCACCTCTCCCCGTGTCTGGACATCCATCGTTCTGATAAAGATCTTGGGAACGGCAGCCCCCAGTACTGGAATGGTAACAAAGCAGACCTCCACCTCGAGGGGACAGCAAACTGAAAACAGCTGTCAACATCACTGAATGTGAAGCAGTCTCTTTGACAGCACCCCCCAAACCTGCGGCCTCTGGCAGACTGAGGACTGGGGCGGAACACAACTGCCTGTTGGTCACACCATCCTGACTTGCAAATGTAGCGCAGTTCTTTCATCCACACGGGCCTTACATCCTGAAACTCCCTGACCAACAGCACAGTGGGAGTTCCTTCATCAGAGGGCGGCAGTGCTTCAAAGAGGCAGCTCCTCTCCAGGTTCAAGAACAACTTCTCCTCATCTACCGCCAGGCTCTTGAACCTGCACCACCCAAACCACTGACAACCCTCTCTCTGAAGAAGGGTCTTGACCCGAAACATCACCCACCTTTTCTTCAGAGATGCTGCCTGACCCGCTGAGTTACTCCAGCACTCTGTGAAACGTCACCTATCCATGTTCTCCACAGATGCTGCCTGACCCGCTGAGTTACTCCAGCATTCTTTGTCCATCCTCCTTCATCAACGATCCACTCTGCTCTTTGTATGAAATTACACTAGTCAAGAGTCAAGTCTTTTATTGTCATGTGTCCCTGATGGGACAATGAAATTCTTACTTGCTGCAGCAGAACACAATATGTGAATATGTAAACATTATACATAATGGGGGGAGAGAAAAAAAAGAAAAAGTTCAATAAATAACTAATATAGGGCATACTTTAGCTTACACCTAATATTATCATCTGACTACATGGTTTAACAGATAATGTGAAAATAGACACAAAATACTCACAATTCAATGGGTCACGCAGCATCTCTGGAGAAAATGGATGGTAATGGTACAATGAATGTAATGTTTCAGGACTCTTCCTTAGACGGCTTGTAGTAAGGGGGAGAAAGCTGGAAAAGAGGTAGGAGATCTGAACTGATATATATTGTATTATTGTTTGTTATATTTATGTGTTGTTGATTTAATGTGCCTGAAATGTTGCAGCAAGCAAGAATGTCATTGGTTTATAGACAATAGACAATAGGTGCAGGAGTAGGCCATTCGGCCCTTCGAGCCAGCACCGCCATTCAATGTGATCATGGCTGATCATCCCCAATCAGTACCCCGTTCCTGCCTTCTCCCCATATCCCCTGACTCCGCTATTTTTAAGAGCCCAATCTAGCTCTCTCTTGAAAACATCCAGAGAACCGGCCTCCACCGCCCTCTGAGGCAGAGAATTCCACAGACACACCACTCTCTGTGAGCAAAAGTGTTTCCTCGTCTCCGCTCTTTTTAAAAAAATATTTTTTTATTAGAAACATTGTACATACATCTTAATCATGATATGCAACATAATACAGTTCGTGTACAACTTCTCTTTTTTTCTGTTTTATATACTTTAACCTATAATAGAACAAAAGAAAAGAGGAAGAAGAGAAGAATCTCCGTTCTAAATGGCTTACTTCTTATTCTCAAACTGTGGCCCTGGTTCTGGTCTCCCCCAACATCGGGAACATGTTTCCTGCCTCTAACGTGTCCAAACTCTTAACAATCTATACCAAAGATAGACACAAAGTGCCAGAGTAACTCAGTGGAGAAAATAAATAGGTGGTTTTGGGTCAGGAAAGGTTCCAAGCTGAAACACCACCTGAGGATGGCATTGTCCCTGTCCCAGTGCATGTGACAATGAAGCACTTTTGACTCTTTGATGGCAATTCGAGGTGAGCATTAAATGCTGGGCTTTACAGTAACACTGCCTTCCTGAGTAAACGCAGAATTTAGACATAAATAAATACTTGACATTATGGGAGTATGTTTTACTAATAACAAGGACTGGCAGAACTTTAACATAATCTCCAGCAGTTCACTGTTCCATCTGCAGTTCCCATTTAAGTTAGAAACTGCTACAGCTAAACTGAAATAATACCATTTAATGAATTCACACATAATCTCCAAAGCGGCGCTGGACCTGTGGAAAGTCACTGTGGAAAAGGCATGTTTTAAAAGCTGCATGTTCTCAGATCAGTTGTAATGAGAAACATCGCTGGCAGTGATTAGTGTCGGGAGATGTGAGCATGTGTGAATCACAGAGGTCATCAGCTCCTCTTAAAATGTCTCTGTTTCAACGTGATTTGCTGCCTTGGATAGACAAATGTAATTGGAGCAAAAAAGTTGCTGGAAATGTGAACCAAGTGCCAGGAAATACTGGAGATTCTCAGCAGGTCAAGCAGCATCTGTGGGGAGGGAAACACCAGATGGTGACTGAGTTGATACTTCCAGCGTGGCCTCTTGTTAGATGGACTGGTAGATAGTACGTCTCAAGCCAATGGGAGAGAAGATACTGATTATCCGTAGGAGACAGTGAGGATGGAGGAACATGGTGTGGAGAGAGTTGCTGGCACGGTGGGTAAGGAGGGAGGAGCAGGGGAAAGATCAGTGATAGGGTGAAGGCAGTAGAAACTGAATGAGAAAAGTGATGATAGACACAAAAAGCAGGAGTGACTCAGCGGGTCAGGCAGCATCTGTGGAGAACACGGATAGGTGACGTTTCACAGAGTGCTGGAGTAACTCAGCGGGTCAGGCAGCTTCTCCGGAGGAAAGGAAAAGCTGATGTTTTGAGTCGAGACCCTGCTTCAGAAAAAGGGAAATTGGTGCAAGGCAAGTGAGTTAGTAACGGGTCAAGAAGATGGGAGGGAGATGGGTAAGTGGAGAAAGGAAAAGGAAAAACGACTTTTCAATGCTCCATGTTAATGATCTCTTCATTCCCTGCACAGATGCTGCCTGGCCCGCTGAGTTCCTCCTGCACTGTTTTATGCTCTAGATTCCCCATTATCATTCAAGGAGAACCATATTCTTGCTCTGAGAGGAGGGAGGGAGCGTGGGAGGGTGTGATTGAGGAGTATGGTGGGAAATGGGCAAACAGAGAGAGTTCTAGAGATAGCGATGAGAACAAGCAGTAGTGGTAAAAATCCCAGAGGCATTTCAAGATAATGGCAAATTTTATACTTAACCAATTGAGATGGAAGGTAAGTATTAATTTTATTGAAACCTTACCTTTAAATAATCATGCTGACAGCATCAATATACGGTCAGGCAGGATATTAAACTATAGTTTAGAAACTAAATGGAAACAGTATATCATTGACTTGGCTGTGCTTCAATGAAGTTGAGGCAAACAAACGTATTCAGCTGTTGCACCAATTTGCGAAATATAATACCTGAAATAATAAGCTGGGAAACGTAAATCTAAAAATATTTCAGTTATGAGAGCGGTTCAGGGGCCGGCAAGGAACTCCAGCCAAAATGTTTGTGAAACAGTCTGCTGCCAATGTTGTTAAACAATATTTGTATCAAGAGGCAAATATAAAGGCTTGTCGTGTGTGGGTGGAGGCTGCAGGCAACTGAGGAGACCTTTAACAAGGCAGGAAAGGGAGAAGGTAGACATAAATGCTGGAGAAACTCAGCGGGTGAGGCAGCTTCTATGGAGTGAAGGAAATAGGCAACGTTTCGGGTCGAAACCCTTCCTCAGAGAGTTAGATTTAGATCTTAAGGCTAATGGAATCAAGGGATATGGAGGAGAAGGCAGGAACGGGGTACTGATTGTGGATGATCAGCCATGATCATATTGAATGGCGGTGCCGGATCGAAGGGCCGAATGGCCTACTCCTGCACATATTTTGTATGTTTCTGTGTTTCTAACAGGTGGCTGCAAGTGAACAGAAAGTCAGTCTTGGAGCAGATTCAGAACATGGACAGTTCATCCTTGCTTTTTGCATATCTTTCATTCATTTGTTCTATATCATTGGTTTCTCTCTCCCCTGACTCTCAGTCTGAAGAAGGGTCTCGACCCGAGACGTCACCTATTCCTTTTCTCCAGGGATGCTGCCTGACCCGTTGAGTTACTCCAGCACTGGGTCTTTTTCTATAAACCAGCATCTGCACTTCCTTGTTTCTAAATGCAGTTTAATATTTGGAGAGGTGCAAGTTAGCAAGAAAACTCCCAAATAAATGGTTGGCTTGTTGGTGTGGGCACGTCTTTGGAATTCATATATACTGCTCCATGAAGGTCACAGCACAGGTCAATGAGGTGGTTCGAAAGGCCACACACAATGCATTCATACAACACTGAGCCTCAGCTAGCACGAGCCAGGAGGTTATGCTGCAGTTGCACACGTCACTCGTAAGGTCACATTCTGTTGTGATGAAGCAAGTAAGAATATCATTGTTCTATCTGGGACATATGATAATAAAACACTCTTGACTTGAGTTCTGCTCACCTTGTTAAAGAATTACACTGGAAAAGTTGCAGAGATTTATTGGGGACTGCAGTCACGAGGGATAGGTTTGACAGGCTGGGCTTGTTTTCTCTGGAATTGAGAAAGGCAAGAAGAAATGTAATAAAGGAGCGTAAAGTTGTGAGGGCGGAGAAGTGAATAGGAAGGACCTGCTGGGCTGAGTGGGGGAGTTGAGGACTTGGCAGAGGCAGCATCTCTCCAGTGCCTAGAGCAACACTGACCGCAGTGGAGGGGTGGACAGTGAGTATTGAACTGTCTCGAGATGTGCCCATGGAAACTCCATCACCCTCGTGAGTGGGGCAGGGTGGGGTGAGTTCAAAGCACCAATTGGTGAGATCCCTGAGATAAGAATGGACAAGTTCAGGGAGAGATCTAAATACAAGGGCGAGGATTTAAAGTGTGAGGCTTCAGAGGCCACAAAGGACCCAAAGATGAGAGGTGAAGGGCAGGGTTGGGCAGGGTTGGACCAAGGGTTTGGATGAAGGTGATGAAGAAGGAATGAAGGGAATGGTTTCCAAAGCCCAGCGAGTGATGACGGTGGGGGTTAAAGTGGCGCCCACTTCTGTTCTATGTTCTACCTGGGGAATAGTGAGCAACCTGTGTGCCGGGACGGAATAATTCAAGGACCTGAAGAAGGGTCTCGACCCGAAACGTCGCCTATTCCCTCGCTCCAGATGCTGCCTCACCTGCTGAGTTTCTCCAGCATTTTTCCAGCATCTGCAGTTCTTTCGTAGACATTCCAAGGACTTTGTTCTGTGAGAGGGAAGTGGGGGTCAGGCTACAGTTGATACTATTTGGTGATATTTGCAGTGTTTTAAACCGTCTCTGTTCCCCTCAGTCTCTTCAGTCTTGCTGGCCATTTCATTCTGGGAGTGGTGCAGAGAGGGGAACGCTTTCTCAAGGACATCATGTGGTGAATTCAGAACAGCGATTGTTGGCGTGACTTTCGCATCCTATTCCTTGGCAAATAGTCCTTCAGATTATGAAAGCTGGCCAAGATCTCTAAAGCACTTTAATCATCTGGAGACACAAGAAACTGCAGATGCTGGAATATTCGGCAAAACACAAGATTCCAACACACAAGAATCGATCGGCTGAAGGGTTTGTTTTCATGCTGAATCTCTAAACTCAACAAAGTAAATGTTCCTCAAGCGATAATATGTCCTCCCAAGTCTGATTGAAATATAATGCACAAAGTGCTGGAAGAACTCAGCGGGTCAGGCAGCATCTGGGGAGAGAATGAACAGACTTAAGAAAGGTCCTGACACAAAATGTCATTGGCCATTCCCTCTAACGATGCTGCCTGACCCGCTGAGTTCCTCCAGCACTTTGTGTTTTGCAGTTTGAGCCTTCACTGTCTGCACAACTGCACACTGTCTGCAGAGTTGTGTGTTTAGCTCAGGGCTAAACACACAAATACTTATGTTGTCCACGATCTTGAGCAGTGTTGCCTTTCAGTTTTCATTCTTTATTGAACGGCTGCCATGCTTCATTGTTTCCATTGGTTCCTGTTCAGTTTGAAGTAATTATAGAAGCCAGTTCCCAAGATAAATTTATTACATTCAGATGTTTATTACATAACATTTAACGTGGAAAGATTTGCTGCCAGAGTGGAGCTGGGCGGAGGGACATAGTTGCTGTGAGTATTTCTCGGATGTAAAATAGGGTGAGTGTTTGTGCGCTGGGGGCGATGAGGCTTTCCATAGACGGCCAATCGCCTTGACCTTTGAAGCAGTCCCAAGCAGTCACAGTGGAACCCATAACTGCGGGCAATGCAGCAGTAACAGAGAGCTGCCAGTAAACAGCAAGAGATTTCAATTCTTTGAGTTGCTTTTAACACATTAGCAAACACATTCACAGTAAATTCCTCAGTGAAATATTTTAGCAAAGCCCTTCACCTGATAATGTAATAGCTGTATTATAGTGGTGTACATGAGAACATCATGTCCAGTTTGTAACTAGATCTCACCAGGAGACAGAGTGTCAGAACCTTGGTCATTTCTGAACCATGGTGAAGGTGTGGGTGGTGAGAGGACTGCGTGTTTGAGGTTGAAGGAGTGGGTGGAGTGAAGTGGTCCAGGGATCACGTGGATCGAGTGCAGCTGGAGGCCACACAGAGGCTGAGCGTGTGGGTCAGACGTGGCCCACAGTGGCATGGAGCGGCAGAGCAGTGCTGGAGGACATCGACAAGTTCACCAGGCCAGCCCGACCCTTGCTACTCCAACCCAGTGCCGTCACCACGACAACCAGCCTTTATGGCCAAGATAAGACTCCGTACGTTTAAGGACTCGAAACTTGAAGAGCACAAGATGAGACCGGAAACATGGTGACGCTCTGTCTACTGCCTCAGTGAAGCCTACTATTCCTACACGTCAATTGTTGCACTTACTTCTGATTGTGCTTTCATACCGAATGATTTTACTGAATTGTTTGCAAAACAAATAATGTCACTGTAGCTAGATACACACGAGAATAAAGGACGATGGACCCATTGACCTGTGAACCATGTGGCCTCAGGTGGACATGAGACGTCTCCATGCTCCACCACATGGGACTGGTACGACTCCAGCTACAGTCTGGCCATCCTGTGGCGCACTTTATTAAATTCACTCTTCGAATCTCTGCCAAGTTTAAAAGCAGTGAAGTAATTTGCTGCGTTTCATTGTGAGTTAAAGCTGCCATTGCTTCTCTAAATTAATAATATCGAGCCATTAGTGGCCTCTCTCCTATGTTTATCTTGATCGCCATGTCGTTTCCCCACGAGTGCTACGTCAGGTGCACTCACCACAGTGAGAGGGTTACACTCACTGTACAGAGTGGTGAGTTTCAATTCTTTTGAATGATTTCCTATTTGTGAGCTTAACTTATCCCTGGTGTTGAATTGAACTGCATTAGAGCCAACTCCAGATCCAGGGACAGTTTCTTCCCTGCTGTTATCAGGCAACTGAACTATTCTATCACCAACTAGAGAGTGGTCCTGATCTCCCATCTACCTCATTGGAGACCCTTGGGCTATCTTTAATTGAACTTTACTGGAATTTATCTTGCACTAAACAGTATTCCCTTTATCCGGTATTTGTGGCTGTAAGTGATTGTGATCATGTACAGTCTTTCTGCTGACTGGATAGCACTGTACCTCAGTACACGTGACAATAAACTAAACTAAACTATTGGACATTGTGTTGGAAGATGAATGTGGGCTGTTCTGCACAGGTTCAGTCGGCAGTGGGGGAGATTAAGCAAGAGATCAGTGTCTAATGACCTGAATGTTGGGTTTACAAAGGTACAAGGGGTGGGAGATTGCAACTTCACGTGGTCTGACCTGTGTCGACGAATGCAATCAACCCGGCGTGCACAATCAGATAAAATCAAATAGAACAAGTTGTCCCCCAACTTTAGGCTGTGCATGCCAGGCAAGAAGAAGAAGACAAAGGTACATGACATCAGAAGAGAGGCTGCGGTCATTCAGGCATCTTTCAGTTTAGTTTATTGTTACGTGGACCGAGCTTGTGCTGCGTGCTAACCAGTCAGCAGAAAGACAATACGTGATTACAATCGAGCCGTTTACAGTCTACAGATACATGATAAGGGAATAACGTTTAGTGCAAGGTAAAGCCAGCAAAGTCCGATCAAGGATAGTCCGATGGTCATCAATGAGGTGGATAGTAGTTCAGCACTGCTCTCTGGTTGTGGTAGGATGATTCAGTTGCCTGATAACAGCTGGGAAGAAACTGTCCCTGAATCTGGAGGTGTGCGTTCTCACACTTCTGTACCCTTTGCCCGATGGGAGAGGGGATTTTCAAGCTGCACCCCCACTAAAGACCCTCTCAGATGCCATCAGTTCAGTGGATTGATAGTTCATGATG
The DNA here is from genome assembly GCA_035221665.1 of Okamejei kenojei. Taxonomy (NCBI): domain Eukaryota; kingdom Metazoa; phylum Chordata; class Chondrichthyes; order Rajiformes; family Rajidae; genus Okamejei; species Okamejei kenojei. Next base: position 28,801,883 of record CM069165.1, on the reverse strand, counting down.
ATTGTTCCACTCTCAATGCAACAGCAACTACCAACCCGGTTTATGGACACGATGGGAGACGTACACCATCATTGAACACAGAGCGAGTGTGTCTAGAGCGGAGAGCACCGGGACACTGTGCAAACTATCTCCCTGGCTGAACTGTGTTTTATAGCCAACAAAGATGAAAGTGGATTGCAATTAACTTTGGGTTTTTACAAATATCCTGTCTTTTCCTGCCAAAGATATGTTTAAAGTTTAATGTTTGTTGGATTTGGTTAGTGAAATTAAAGCTCCATCAAGGATTAGATAAAGTGGAATTAAAGGCAGGCATGATTCCATTCGCTCTGTCTCACACACACAGCAGTGAATCGATGCCAACATTTCCGGAGCACAAACTTTGTGTAAATGCAAGCGGTCTGGAGTTTGGAGAGGAATCAGGTTATTTGTCATTGAAGACCATGCAAGAAGGTTCAGATTACTGCATTCATTACCACACTAGATTAATTAATATCACTGATCACTGGCAGATCATCAAATGTCACTATCTTGCAGCTGAATTGTTGGAATCCAAGAGAGAGAACTTCACCCAGAGTTAACTCAACCTAATGTGTAGGGAGGAACTGCAGATGCTGGTTTAAACTGAAGATAGATACAAAAAGCTGGAGTAACTCAGCGAGACAGGCAGCATCTCTGGAGAGAAGGAATGGGTGGCGTTTCCGGTCGATCCCTTCTTCAGACTGTCTGAAAAAGGGTCTCAATCCGAAACATCAACTCCTTCCCTCCAGAGATGCTGCCCGTCCCGCTCAGTTGCTCCAGCTTTTGTATCTAACTCAACCAAAGGTGGGAGGGGAAACATTTAATAGCAACCTGAGGGGCAACGTTTTCACACAAAAGGCAGTGGGTCTGTGGAAGGAGCTGCCAGAGGATGTAGTTGAGGAAGGTACTATAACAACATTTAAAAACATTTGGACCTACATGGTAGGAAAGGTTTTGAGCGATATGGGCCAAAAGCGGGCAAAGGGACTAGATTGGAAGACAGACAGGGACAAGTTGGGCCGAAGGGCCTGAGCATTGTGACTCTAAAGTTAATATTTACATGGTGTAATTACTCTGCAATTCTGAATGGTACGGAGATATGCGCAGATTTATAGGCAGAGTGCAACATTCCTTTCATATCTGTGTCATTTAAGATGAAGAAGACAAACATGTTTAAAATCATGGGACTAAAGTCTTGTCAGATTTCTATTTAGGCAAGACTGTAAAAGGAGAGAAAACAAATTGTACAGAATCCTGTAGTTTTCACCATTCCCACCCAACAAGCGTCAGTGTTGGCCAAGCTGGTCACGTGAGTCACGGCGCCAGGCGGTGGAGGGCTCTGCCCGAGCCGGCTGCCTGCCCCATTTCCCCGCCCGGGTGGGGTTAGAGAAGGACTACGCGCTGTCCACGGGCATCCTGGGGGATTTCTGGGACCGCTGGGCACCGTGGGGGGTGGAATGTATCCTGGACAAGGATTGCAATATAGTTGTATAGTAGTTTACTTACTATATTTGTTTTGTCTTGTACGATGGTGGTGGGTTCCGCTTTGTTTTATTGTGTTATAAATACTATTTTAATATTTGAATAAATATTTTTGATTTATATTTTTTAAAAAGCAAATCATTTTATAGTTTTAAGTACTTTTTAAAGTGAAGCTGTGTCAAAGTTATTTTTACTCAAAATATATCAACCTCATTCTTGGAGATACCATTCTGTGAAAACAAATAAAAAATCCTGCGCATATTCAGATGGACAGGATTGACATTGGATTTTACTTCGGAGTCACGTGAGTGACTACGTGAAGACCCCACCAGCACGCATGCGCGACATATCGTCGAACGCATTGCGGAAGCGACAGTCGGGAGGAGCCATAAATGCCCTCACCTAAGGTCACAGTGCAAACCATATCCAGATGGTTCGGGTGGTATTACGTGCAGTGGTTAATACTAAAGTTTTCAAAACTTACTGAAGGTGAGTCTTACCTTTTCTGGTGAGCGTGGCGACTCGGTGTAATTTCTTTTTCAGGAGGAAGCACCATGGAGTCGCGCAGGGGAGAGCAGCAGCTGATACCGCTGCTGTGGAAGCAGCCAGCAGCGTGCCGCCTCTCCAGAGCTGCAGGTGCTGCCAGCAGCTCCCGGCTTCTCGCCGCTACAGACCGCAGGTGCGCCGCGGTCGGCGGCAAAACCACCCGGAAGTCGGACAGGTCCGTTGACTCAGCTGGGTCCGGACCTGAAGACACCCCGTTCACGGATAGCGACGGTGGGCGTCTTTCCCGCGGGAGCGGATGGGGAGCAGTGCTCCAGCGTGACCTGCTTATGCAGGGGCAGAGTCACAGTGGGTCTCTTCGCAGACCCACGGCAGCATCCTTTCAAGGACTGCCAAATGTCTCACCCTCTTCGCAGGGGAGCATTAGGGGTCAGAGCTGGGCTGACCCTGAAGAAGGGGCAATGGCTGAACAGTCAACTGTGAGGGGTGCCAGAAGAGAGAGCAGCAGAAGATTGTGGGACACATGCTGTATCAACTCAAGAAGGACTGCCTATACAAAGCTGCAAGCCAGTAAAAAATACATGGCTACAAACCAGCTACAGGAGCAAGCCATTAACTTTATGGCTGGGAAGTACATTGCTCCAGAGAACTCAATTTCTCTTAAAGTACCAGCAGTCTATGACCCCATCTGGGGCAACAGGAGCCCATCTATAAGGTGCCAGGAGGTGAAGCTCCAGAGGAAACTGCTGGCTGCTAAAATCACAGCAGTACCAGGACAACTGATGGGGTTGATTTGCCTGAAGAGTTACGTAGATGCTCTAGCAGACTGTGTAATACTCAGTGGAGATTTACAGTTACAGGAAGAGCATCATCAAGAAGTGCGGAATTATGCAAGACAAGTAGCACACAGGCGCCAAAATTGCTGTTGGGGGACCTCCCGAAGCAGGTGAAAGACCTGCATGAGGAAGCCAAGGCTATAGGCCTGATCAAGGTGCCAAGCACCTCTAAAACCCACTATCAACAGCGGCAGCACCCCTACACACCCACCAGACATCGGTGCTATGGAAGACCATCTGGTGGTGAAAGCTCGAAGGCCGGCCCACCTGCACAGCGGTCTTTCAGACCATGGCCCAGCCCGGCCTTCATGGAAAACGCGCCAACCCCACAACGCAGCAACACAATACCAGAAGAAACAACTGCGGAGACAACCCACACGACACCGGTAACCATGGAGGTAGGTGGGTCTGGTTGTCTTAAAAAACATTGCATGTCCGATTCATTAAAGTTGGGGGACGGTTGCACTTGTTTCATCATGTGTGCTGCACTTTTACCTCTGAACTTTACATACTCGGAAGTATTCAGAATTACAAAATTGAATTTGTATACGAACTACCGTCCCAGTTCAGCATACGCCTAGCAGGAAGTTCATACTTCACAAAAAGAGAGAACAGCAGGCCATGCTGAACTGTTAAGACTAAACACAAAAGGGATTGAGAAAACAATCAGAGAATTTCAAGAGTTCGTATCAAATATATTTATAAAAACTAAAAAGATGGTGGTTGCCGTATCATTACAGATTTGACCGAACTAAATACTTCCGTTCAGTATGCCCATTTCAAATTAGACACGTTTGTCACACACAGGGTCATCGTAAATACCTGAAATTTATCTGGATGGGACAGCAATGGCAGTATGCCTTATCCAATGGGTTGTCATCAGCACCCAGGCTATTACAAATTTATTAAAACCAGCTTTAGCATACTTAAAGAAACATAACCATATCGTCATGGCTTACCTTGATGATATTCTCATTGTAGGTGAAAATTGGAGCTGGCTACATTGGTGGTATCAGCCACAACACAGAGATTTAACGTACATCCAGATAAATCAAAATTGGAACCCTCCACTACCATGGATTATTTGGGGTTCACTATTGACTCTGTTCATATGTCTATCACCTTGCCACCAAACAAAGTGACAGACTTGATGGGAGTATGCAAAAGCCTCACTGGCATCAGGGAACCATCCATTCGGCAAGGAGCAAGAGTGATTGGGAAATTGGTGGCTGCGTTCCCAGCAGCACAATTGGACCACTCCATTATTAAAACCTGGAAGAGGGAAATTTTAGCTCTCAAAAATCATGCAGGCCATTTCAATAGGCCTATGCAACTACCAGGGAAAGTAAATCAGAATTAAACTGGTGGATAGAAATGTTCAATATTATCCTAACCCCATCACCCCATTCTATATCCCTAGGGTACATTACAGACTGATGCCAGTGCTAAAGGTTGGGGAGCAACTAATACCACCGCAAGTTGTGGTGGCAGATGAGTGCACAAAAATTATTCTGTTTAAAGCACTAGCAATTAATTATCTAGAAATGCTGGGAGCGTTTCATGGACTCAGGGCCTACTGCTCAGATGAGCACCAGTTGCATGTACGGTACAAATTGATACCACAGTGGGGGCCTATATATAATCATATGGGTGAAATAAAGTCAATATCATGTGATGAATTGCCTAATAATATCTGGCACTGGTGTCTGGGAGAGAGATTTGGATCTCAACCACTTACCTTCCAGGTAAGCTAAATACAGTGGCAGACACCAGGTCACGTAAATTCAACGACAACATTAAATGGATGTTGGATCGGAAAGTGTTTACAGATATTATAGACCGGTATGGGACACCAGATATCGACCTTTTTTCCATCCAGACTAATTCACCAACTACCAACATATGTTGCTTGGGAACCAGACCCAGGGGCAGCAGCGATGGACGATTTCTCGCTGCATTGGGGGGGGGGGGGGGTTTGTTTTGCTATGCATTTTCCCCTTCTGCCTCATCAGGCGAGTCTTACAATAATTAAACAAGACGCCGCAACGGGTACCATGGTTCCCAACAGTACAAAGATGGTCTCAGAACCCTGCATCTGGATCAACAACGGCCAAGGAGGTTGGCACACCCCGTGCGGGAAAGTATCCGTGCCATGACTGTATGAACTTGTTGATTTGCAGTTTCTGAACAGGCCATTTCTGGGATACGGACTCTCCGACAGGACGATCAATGCCATCTCAGCGTCGTGCAGGGAGTCCACGAGAAGACAGTACCTGACATATGTCAGGAAATGGGAAGTGTTCAGCACCAGGACGAAACACTACATATGACTCAGCCACCAACACTGAAGTGCTGGAGTTCTGGCCACCCTTCATTTCGATGAAGGATTGAGTTACAGTGCCATTATTGTGCAAGGAGTGCCCTATCTAATATCTGGGCAGAGGGAGTGATCACCTGGCTATAGGATCACACCCACTAGTACCTAAACGAATGAGGGGTATTTGTACTCTATTCCCCCCCCAGGCCCAGATACACCTATATATGGGACATAGGTAGTACACCATGTTACGAGGATGGACACCAATATCGGGGCTCACTCTGGACAAACTAATATCCTAGATGGGAATGATTATGGCACTTGGATCAGCACAACGGGTCCAGTCCTTACACAAGCTAGAATAGGACGTCATGTCTGTCACAAATGGCAGATAACCTGCTACATACAGGGGTACTTAAACAAGACTGACCCGGTTCCTTTGGCCAATATTAGAGTTCTGGCCTATCCTGCAGATAGTCGGCCCTGCATAGTGACACATATTTTCCAATATATAGTCACCAAGACATGGGCACGGAGAGAGCTTTCTCATTAGCCATAAATGCCCTCACCTAAGGTCACAGTGCAAACCATATCCAGATGGTTCGGGTGGTATTACGTGCAGTGGTGAATACTAATGTTTCAAATCTCACTCCAACAGGGCTGCATCTACATCGGTCGCTAGGATGATGGGAGTTCCTATGGACCACATCCTTGCCACAGCGGGGTGGAGCAATGAACGCATTCAATGCTTTATAATAAACCCGTGGCCGATCCGGAGATGTTTGCAGGGAAAAATTAAGTTCTGTAAAATAAATTACCCAATGTGGGGCATATTATTTTAGGTATGAATAATACCTTTATTGTTTTTCAGCACAGTGTCGTGTGTGAAATACGTTCATCCTCCGTCCCAGAATGGCAGTGTGTGAGCATGGTCTCGTTCCAGGGCATGAAATCACAGAGCTTTGAAATCTTCACGTAGTCACTCACGTGACTCCGAAGTAAAATAGTAAGATTAAATGAGAACTTACCAGTTTGAAGTTTGATCTTTATTTTATGAGGAGTTACGATGAGGGATTACGTGCCCTCCGCTCCCAAAACCCTCTATTATAAAGTTCAACTGGTATGGAAGTTCTCTCTTATCTTACTATATTAGTCTACTCTGGTATCTGTGATTTCACACCACTGCTTTGAAGAATGTCGCGCATGCGTCCTGGCGGGGTCTTCACGTAATCCCTCATCGTAACTCCTCATAAAATAAAGATCAAACTTCAAACTGGTAAGTTCTCATTTAATCTTACTATTAAATAGACAAGCAAGTTTCAAGCAAGTTCGACAGAACAATTATTTTCATTGTAGAAACCAGGAACTGTAGATGCTAGTTAATTTTAAGAAAGGACTTTGAGTGCTGGAGGAACTCAGTGGGTGAAGCAGCATCTCTGGAGAACATGGATGGGTGACGTTTTGGGTCGGGACCCTTCTTCAGAGTTTATTTTCTTGGCCAGCTTAACGTTTGTCCACTAACTTCCACCAGATGTTGGCGGCACCACTTTCAGACTTTAACGTATTACGCTGACCAATATGTGCCCTCACCAACCTTATATCATCAAAAACAGATTATCAGGTCATTATCACATTCTGGTTTCCAGCCTTCAACTTGCCCACACTGGCTGTTGGGTTGGTTTGAAGTACAACAGTGTCACACTTCAGATGTACTTCACTGGCTGTGACAGACTTTGTGAAGTCCTGAGTTTATAACATCCAGGTTTTTCATATCTTGGTGTATTAGTATGCATGCTATGTAGAAAGTACAAAGGGCAGTATATTTTTTAGAGTTACAGAGCGAAAACAGCCCCTTGGACCCACCGTGTCCGCACCCACCAGCGATCCCCGCACATTAACACTATCCTACACACACTAGGAACAATTTACATTTATACCAAGCCAATGAACCTACAAACCTGTACGCCTTTGGATTGTGGGAGAAAACCGAAGATCTCGGAGAAAACCCACGTGGCCACGGGGTGAACGTACAAACTCCATACAGACAGGCACCCGTAGTCGGGATGGAACCCGGGTCTCTGGCGCTGTAAGTTCTGTAAAGCAGCAACTCCAGCGCTGTGCCACCGTGCCCCCCTACGGAAAACATACCAGAGTGCAGAATATAATGCTACACCATTACAGTGCTAGAGTTACAAAGAAAATGTCCACTTACCACATGAGGTAGATTGGAAGAAGAATAGATTTTTCACTGTATGGTCTAGTTACCTAGTATTACTGAATATAAATTTATTGTGTTGATAAATCTTCTGTAACAATTGAACGACTCTTGACTACTGAGTTGTAACGTTTCAGTTTTACAGAGAAAGTGCAGATAAGTGCAAGAGCCACATGAAGGTAGGTTGGGAGATCGGGATTGCACCCTGAGGTAAATAGTTGCTGAATCTGGTAGTACGCGCTATCGAGCTCTTGTTTCTTTTGCCCTATGGGAGCGTGGTAAAGAATGTCCTTGCTTATGTTAGCTGCTTACCCAAGGCAGCATGAAGTGTAGAGGGAGATGATGTGGGGGAGGTGAGTTTGTGTGATGTACTGGTCTGTATTTATAACTCACTGCAATTTCCTGGGGTCTTGGACTGAGTCAAATGCAAGATAAGTAGTGGTGATTGGCTTGTCGCCACTTTAATCTTCATTGTCGGACCCTTAGCATTAAACCTTGTTTGTTTTATCGTATGAATGTGCTAAATTGGTGAAATGTCAATGTGAAAGATGGTGAGACTAGTGTTGGTGCAGTCTAAATGGATTCCATCGACAGAAGACAGAGCAATATTTTCCAGCATCCATCTGAAGTGATGGCGTTTCAGTCACTGGCAGAGACTGGAGACATTCTGGTGATTTGATTGTAATGGATGCAACCAGCAGGAAAGTGTATTTCTGACATGTTTACATTACAGACTGAGATTACAAGAGTGCTCAGAAATACTTAGCCACGAGTAGGAGAAATCCAGAATGATTCCTTGCAGTTGATAATGTATGAGATTGTGATGTGGAGACGGATCCCAAGCCTAATGCATCGTGGAATCTATTAAATAATAATGTCTGGCTGCTGAGAATGTCCTGAGTGAAGTTTACAAGCCTATCGTTATTCTGCCCAATAGTAAGAAGAAAGGAGAGGCTTTAAAATGTCTCATGCACCATCAGTTCAACACTGCTCTTCCAAGTTGCTCTCTTTGCTCTGGATGGCGATGGATGTCCACATGTCCACCTAGGTCCTCCTTACATCTAGGTCCCCCAACTAGACAGAACATCCCCCAGTGAAGAGTAGCTGAACAGCAGGAGGCCATTGACAAGACTGGCCAGACAACAGGCAGCTTGGCCAAGGCCAGAGACACACCGCCAATAAACATTTGGCCCTTCTCCTCCCAGCCGTTATGTTCTACACGTTTATCCCTCTCCACCTCCACATACTGCGACTGTCACCCACACTGAGCCAACACTTCCTGCCAACCCAGACCCATCAATGCCCATTGCCTGATCTCCCAAATGAAGAATGATCACTCTGGTTTAGGATGCGGGAGTGCCAGGTGCCGTGAAGCTGTGTGCAATGTGGCAGTGATCAGACCTTACACAATGGTGCTGGAACACAGCGACTCTCTGGGTGCTGTCCCAGGAGAGGATCCATTGTACTCACTTTCTGTACTCCAGTAGGATTTTACTGGATGGCATGCAGAACACGTACTGTATCACTGCACATGTGACAATAACAAACTTATTTGTTTGAAGTAGTCAACTTTATTTGTCACATACACATACAAGATGTGCAGTGAAATGAAAGTGGCAATGCCTGCGGATTGTGCAGAAACTATTTTTTGAAGTCTGAAGAAAGGTCTCAACCCGAAATGTCGCCCATTCCTTCTCTCCCGAGATGCTGCCTGTCCCACTGAATTACTCCAGCATTTTGTGTCCACCTTCCATTTAAACCAGCATCACCAGTTCCTTCCTACACAATAACAAACTGTGCTAACACTAAAGGCAATTACTTAATAGAGGAAGAGAGAAAATTTGGCAGAAAATACAGCAGTTTTGGGTTTTTTTTTTAAATTTGAATTTCACATGAACCCATAGAGTAATATTTTAAAGATAGACACAAAAAGCTGGAGTAACTCAATCGGTCAGGCAGCATCTCTGGAGAAAATGGATCGCTAACATTTCGGGTTGGGGCCCCTTCTTCAGAGTAATATTCTAACTGTATTATTTCCACTGTATTTCCACATCAACAGTAAACGTTGACTGGTTTGATGAGTGAGAACATATAGAACATAACAGTTTTTGCGAATGCCTCCAAAAATACTACAAGCATACTCTATATATTTCACAGTGTGTTATACCACCAATTAATGGTGTACATTGAGCATTTTTGTGCAGTTGGGTTACATCCACTGGGAATGGAATCTATCCTGTCAAAACCAATTTAATTTGAAATCTTATTAATGTCAGCTTCACTTAAGATTGCATACAACTTGATAATAATGCTTTGCAGCCTTGTTAGGACGTATATTTGTCTGAACCGGCACGCAAACTTATTTTGTTTGTTTGATGTGAAACCCATCCGCCTGTATAATAAAGTTGCGAGGGATTTTCACACATCTAGGACTTCATTTATATCCAATGCACAACCTTGCTTCTCGTTGTAGGGACAAGCGGCATTAACCAACCTGGAGATACAAGTCCGCAGGATCGACCCCTCACTGTCTATTCAGTGACAGGGTGAGGAGTCCTTTATCACTTTCCTCATCTTTAATGTCAGTACAACTACTTCATTGAAACAACAGTGCTGGAGTAACTCAGCGGGTCAAGCTTCTTTAGTCAGAGGGCGGTGAATCTGTGGAATTCATCGCCACAGATGTCTGTGGAGGCCAAGTCAATGGATACGTTTAAGGCGGAGGTTGACAGACTGGTGATTAGTACGGGTGTCAGGGGTTACGGGGAGAAGGCAGGAGAGGGAAAGATAGATCAGCCATGATTGAATGGCAGAGTAGACTTGAAGGGGCGAATGGCCTACTTTTGCTCCTAGAACTTATGAACTCTCTGGAGGACATTGATAGGCGATGCTTTGGGTCCAGACCCTTCCAGCATCTGCAGCTCCTCGTGTATCTGATCTACGTCAATAGTAGTATAAAATAAAAGAGAAATCAATGCTGTTGAAATAACACTCACACACAGCTGATTCATCACCGCTACTGATCAACAACACTTACAAGTGAAGCCAATTGGGACCAAGCTTTAACCATTGCAGGTGCACGTGCCAACTAATAAAATCATGAATTATGCTAATTTAAATCAATTGAAAGCTGAACCATTTATGGTCAATTCAAACAAACCATAAATTAAATTCCACCCGGGAGACAATTAAAAAAATAATGGCCCCAAATGAGTCTAATTATAGCTGCAACCAATTGGATTCCCAACTTCAAGAGCCAGATCTGATGCCTTGTTGCTCAGGACTAATGAATTCAAATTGATATAATTTGCTGCCTGGCAAATTGGACAGTTATTAGGCTGGTGTTTTCCACACTTTGCTTAGCCCTGAGGCTGTTTCTGGGAAAGGAAAACAAGCCCTTTATTTGTGGGGAGGCGGGGGCCTTTGTTATTTTTAACATCAAAATGTCGTGCGCTTGAAATGCACCTGAATCTGGAATGTAGACTCCGTCTCCAGTTTGGCTCCTAGAGAGCTTGGAGTGCTTTTATCTGTGTTCTGGGGACATAACATGGCGATCTGGGGATATCAAATGGCATCGTCTCCAGGCAGAGCAGAATGTTGCTTCTAATATACACTGCTGAATGTTGATCTCCCAAACACCAGCAGGTGAAGATTATCTGCTCATTGGGCTGTGCGTTGGTACTGGCCCTTCCATCAATCTACCCCAAGTTTCAAAATGGTTTAGAGATTCTGCAAAGTAAATGTTCAACTATGGTTCAATTGAAGTTTATTTGTGAGGGGCTACACTTTCTGTCATAAGATGATGGCAAAAACGATTAAAATTAGTTTGCAGGATCTCAGCTTGCTGTTATCTTCAATTCATCAAAGTAGCAGTGCACAATGACACTTGCAGGAATATGTTTTGGCTTGGCAGACTCTTGCTATGTTACTGAAATCGGCATTGTTTGGCTGCCAAGACCAGAAAAGGAAGTATATTGATTCCCCCTTGCTTTACTTTCCTGCTTAGCAGAAATAGATTGGGAAAGAATGTGGTAATCAGAACATAACAGGGGAAATGGAATTATTTTACCTTGTATAATCCTTGCCAACTTTCTCTCTCAGACCTTTGCAAGACTAAAATAATCCACATGCAGGCACCTTGCTGGCTGCTGATGTCATACCCTTAGACATAGGTTTTATAAAACCCTAACCCAGAGCCACCATACGTTTCCAAATATTAGTATTAAAAAATGGATCATTGAAACAAGCAGGGAATAAAACATCACAGTTTACTTCAAAGAAGCAATATATTTTTAAAGCACGGCAAATTATACCCTTGTAGATTTTTTGTCCTGAAATCCTTCAGAGGGTCTTCCTTTATTTTAAAACAAATGTGAAAGATGAAAAGGCGTATCCTTTCCCTCACACTTGAATGAATGGGTTACTGCTGATAAAACCAGCGCATTTCTGGAAGCATTTGAGACGTAAACCAGCGCCATGTGTTTCCAATCCCAGTTACCTGGTGTTGAAAATAGTTTGAACAAGTGAGAGATCTCCTGACATGGAACATTAACGAGAATTAAATGGCCACGCTCCAACCCACACGGACAATGTCACTTCTGATCCGATCATCACATCAAGCCAAGATCCTATATCATCATAAATAAATATCAACTATTACGTAATATAACCAATGTACCGTTATATCCTTTTGATTATTCTAGTTGCCTACTCTGCAAGATAATATCTGAGATTTTTCTCTGCAACTGATGAATCTGATGCAACATTTAAAAAGAAAAAAAATCATAACTTCCTAAAATAAGACACAGTGCTGGAGTAACTGAGCGGGTCAGGCAGCATCTGTGAAGAACACGGATAGGTGACGTTTCACAGAGTGCTGGAGTAACTCAGCGGGTCAGGCAGCATCTGTGGAGAACATGGATAGGTGATGTTTCACAGAGTGCTGGAGTAACTCAGCGGGTCAGGCAGCATCTGTGGAGAACATGGACAGGTGACACAGAGTGCTGGAGTAACTCAGCGGGTCAGGCAGCATCTGTGGAGAACATGGATAGGTGACGTTTCACAGAGTGCTGGAGTAACTCAGCGGGTCAGGCAGCATCTGTGGAGAACATGGATAGGTGATGTTTCACAGAGTGCTGGAGTAACTCAGCGGGTCAGGCAGCATCTGTGACGTTTCACAGAGTGTGGAGTAACTCAGCGGGTTTGAGAAAAAGGATGGGTGATATTTTGGGGATTATAAACTGTTTTACTCAGCCCAGATTAATATCATTACCAAATTTAATGCATAAAAGTGTGTTTATTCTCCCTTTTATTAATATGAAGCCCATTAATCATGATAAAATCTGCCAGATATCTTGTGTGATTTTTGGTTAGTCAAATGAATTAAAGCAGATTTCTTTCCAAGCCATTGAAGATTTAATTGAGGGTTGTCTTTAAAGTGCACGCATGAACATTTAAGATACGATGTCCTCGTGAGTTAGATGGACATTAAGCCTCTGCAACATTCCTCCTGGGAAGTTGCTGGAATGGATTTGAGCTAGACTTTCATGAAAGAAAACCCACAGATGCTGGAGAACTAAAGGAAAAACAGACAACGCTGGAACGGGGATAGCACAGTAGTGCGACGGTAGAGTTACTGCCTCATAGCACCAAAGACCCGGGCTCGATCTAGACCACAGGTGCTGGCTGTGTGGAGTTTGCATGTTCTCCCTGTGACCGCGTGGATTTCCTATGGGTGCTCCGGATTCCTCCCCCAACCCAAAGATGTACGGGTTTGTAGGTTAATCACTCCTGATGTGTAGGATGCGAAAGTGGGATGACATAGAATGAATGTGGACAGGTGATCAATGATCGGTGTGGCCCAAAGGGCCTTTATCCAAACTGTATCACTAAACTAAATACTCGGCAGGTCAGGCAGCATCCGTGAGAGGGGAAATGATTCACCATTTCACAAGAAAGAAGTTATGACAAAGAATTTCTATGAAGATAAATTCTTTAGAATTGTTTTAATAAAATTCCTGTTAATAACCATGATGTCACACAGCCTGTCTTACTGTTAGTAAGTTGATGCACAGAGGCAGTCTCCGGTATTGAACCCACGCTCCTCACTGAAGCACTTTACTGTGTGATGTCCATGGTGCCCAGTGCCAGGAAATCGATGCAATGTCTCTCCCTCGTCGCCCAAAGGCAACACAACTAAATGTGCATCATGATGCCGGGGGTGATGTCATGACGTATCGACAGCATTCTGAAATATTCCTGGTGTGTACATAAAATAAACTTGCCCAGTGCGTCATCTTTAAACTTTGCCCCTCTCACTTTAATTCTATGCCCTCTAGTCTTTGACATTTCCATCTTGGGAAAAACATTCTGACTGTTTACCACATCTATGCCTCTTATATACTTATTGACTTCTCTAACTTCAGATACCCTTGCTTTCCCTCTCTATCCCCTCCCCTTCCCAGTTCTCCCACCAGTCTTACTGTCTCCGACTACATTCTATCTTTGTCCCACCCACGCTCCTGATATCAGTCTGAAGAAGGGTCTCGACCCGAAACGTCGCCTATTCCTTCTCTCAGAGATGCTGCATGTCTGACCCGCTGAGTTACTCCAGCATTTTGCGTCTACCTTATATACTGTTATCAGATTTCCCCTCAACCTCTGATGCTCCAGTTGTTCATGGAGCTAAAACTCTCTAATCCAGCCAGCGTTCAGCTACATCTCACCAGCACCCTGTCCAAAGCATCTCCATCCTTTTTATAATGGAGCGATCAGAATTGTATATAATAGTCCAACTGCGGCTTAACCGAAGATGGACACAAAATGTTGGAGTAACTCAGCAGGACAGGCAGCATCTCTGGAGAGAAGGAATGGGGAAGGTTTTGGGTCGAGATGTTTCGGGTGGAGACCTTTCTTCAGGCTTAACCAAAGTCCTACAAAGATGCACCATGTCTGACCTATGTAGGCTAACATATCTTGCGCATCCTTCACATCAGGCACCTTGTTGGCCGACCGTCAAATTATTTTAAAAATCATTATGATTCTATTCTCCGATTTCTTAAAACACATTTAGCCTTTTCTTCATTTGAAAAATAGGTTGAAAGAGACATATCTTTAATTTACATTTCTTTTACTTTTCCCAAGTCTGTTAACCAGTGACCATAGGGCAGCTGGACAGCATTGTGCTCAAGGTAAGTAAGTTTCAGAAACGGAAAGGTCTCAAAGGAATATTAAGGAATGAGTCGCCCATCCTGTCGATTTACTGAGACTCCCTCTAGCCCAATCAGAGTTGGTGAGGAGTGGCTTCTGTTAATATAAATGGTGCTTAAGCCACACTGCTTTTAGACAGATTCAACCAGAAATTCTTGTGCAGTGTGAACTTCACCAAACGAGCAGCCATGAGCCTGAAAGTGTGTGGCGTGGTGATCCTGCTGATCGGGGTCCTGTACATCAACCTATCACAGGGTAAGTGACTGCTGCGTATTTTACAGCAAAAGCATTATTTCTTCTGGGCAAGGAGAAATGTTTGTGTCTTGTGCTTTCCTTTATCGAGTATACATCTAGATAGTCTGAGCAGAGTTTGAAATCAGACAAAAGGTTTGGCAATGTGACGTTAATGTAACATTGCATTCCAGACTAAATTATTATTTTTTTATCTTCTTGTCTTGACAAAGGCAGAGCGCTTTGGGGCCAGGTTTTGCCATTTGTTAGGCAATAAAGCAGCAAGTTTATATCTTCTTTGTAAATACAGCTCTTGACATATTCTCTTAAAGGTTCTGCTGATGAAGCGAGCTTGTTTTAATCTTGTGTGAGCATTAGAACAGAGTTGCTATGCAGCAGAGTAGTGAAGAGTTGAAGCTGTTAAAGTGGGCTCCTGGGAGATGGGCAAACCTTTGCCGCATGTCCAATGACACCGATTGATTCCTAATATGTTGGCAGTAACACGTTTGCAGCGGTTTATGCACCGCATACCAATTGTTCACTGCTGAAAATTGCAACAGCATGTTTTAGTAAAGATTAAAACAGCTATCAGATCTGTCCAACATGGCTGTAATGAAAACAGATTGACAGCTGTCATCATATATTAATGAAATGATGGGATCAGTAAACTACAAAGTGAGTGTCAAGAACAATTCGTGCAATGTTCTTTCTGTCTGGCCTTCTCTCAGCTAAGTTCATGTCTGTAGTTGATTGAACTGGGGTCTGAGTCACCAGCTGTTCTGCATCACAAAGCCATGTGTAGGTGGCGAGATTTTCCTCACGATTCCACCTCTCCCTGCCCCATCCAACCTGGCAGTGATTCAAAATGATTCTGATCTAGTGTGTGTGTGTGTATTCCACACACTGGCTCGACGCCTCACGGTACAGCATAGTGCAGGAGCTGGCGAATACTCCGGTGTACGTGTCCGCAAATTATTGGAAGAGTAATATTTATGAATGATAATAATTATTATTACTAGAAATAATAATTTGCCACGGAATACATGTAACAACTGAAACTGGTAAAATCCAGTCGGGAGCAAATTAATCCCCAAACAGTGGTGTTTCAATAAAATACTGCGGGATTTTACAAATAGTTTTTTTCCAAAACCATTTTCTTGGTTCGAAATGATGTGAGGGTATCTGATGCTCAGTTTGATTGGAGTCCATAGAGATGTACAGGTATGAGCACACCTGGCAGATGACAGCCCGACCAACCTGCAGGGTGATTGCATCTGGAGGAACATGGAGCAATTGAGTTAACGTCTTCTCTCTCCCTCTCCCTCTCCCTCTCCCTCTCCCTCTCCCCCTCCCTCTCCCTCTCCCTCTCCCTCTCTCCTCTCACTCCCTCTCCTACAGAGAAGCCAACCGCAGTTTTGAACCGGTGCATGTGCAGAGGGGGAGCAGCACAAATCAACGTGAGGAACATCAAGGGGCTGCAGCTCATCCCCATCCCAAACTGCCCGATCCAGCTTATGTGAGTACACACACCTCGGTCCGTTCTGTGCTACTCATTACTGTCCAAGGCGACCATCACTTTTAAGGGCAGAACTCCTAATAATGGCATCAAACCTGTGCCCACTGTAACAGAGTTTTGATTTCCTGGGGTGCCGGCGTTAAAGGCCGACCGTAAGTTTCTATTTGAAACTAAAGGTTAATTTAATAAGCCAAGTTTATGGTCATATGCACAATATGATGAGGAACAGGTGCGATGAAGATTTGGATGAAGCAGCATTGGCACAAACAGATAAAATATAAGTTGTATATGTAAGTTATATAAGCTAGTGAAAAGGAACAAGACACCAGTGCAAAACTCAATTAGTAAACAAGTGTGTGGGAGTGCAAGAGGTGGTCAGTAGTGTCCTGTTACTGAGGTAGGGTTAGGATTGTGCAGATCGGTTCAAGAACCTGATGGTTGTAGGAAAGTAGCTGTCCCTAAAGCTGGTGGTGTGGGGCTTCAGGCTTCTGTACCTCTTGCCCGATGGAAGCAGTGAGAAGAGGGCACGGCTCGGATGGTGGGGGTCCGTGATGATAGATGCCACCTTCTCGTGGATGTTCTCGATGTAAGGGAGGGCTGTGCCCTTCATGGACCGGGCTGAGTCCAACACTCTCTGCCACATGTAGGCTCCCTGCATTCGATAACTGGGCAACACTAAACTGTGCCAACATTAAATGAGAAGAGGCACAAATAAAGCCTAATCAAATATAATCAGCAGCCATATGCCTGCCTTATTCATCAATTTTAAATCCTGCACAACTCGTTCAGAATAATCACAACACTTAAAATGTTCCCAATACTAAATACTGTTTTGTTCAGATTTATTGTCTAAAAGTTTATTGCCTAAAGTAATTGGCTTAATTCTGTCAAAATGCACAGCACACTTGCAAACATCTGGTCTGTGTGTATTACTAGTCACAGGTATTATACACATGCACAGAGACTTAGTTGAATGGCTGCAGTGGATCTGTGGCGAACTATAGAGTCTGCAGCTTCCTATAAATGCATCTATAAAGTAATGTTATGTTGTAATGAACTGATGGTGTGTTAATGTGACAACTTGAGTGAGGAGCTAAACAGTGAAGGAATGGCTATAATCGTGGACACAAATCCTCACATATCTCCGTTTAAAGAAATATAGTTGAGATATATTTTAGCTGCATGTAATCTGTAGTTTGTGTTCATTAATGCTATAAAATTCCTTCATTAAAGAAATCCGTCAACGAGAACAGAAATATTTCAGAATTCTGATTCAATAATAAAAAGATATTTCTCTCTGTTGTGGATTTGAGCTTTTATCACCTACCAATCTAAATGTTATATTTAAAACCACATGTAATAGTGAGGAAATAATGCCTATTTGTCTCTGAACGATGTACTGGAGTGTGGCGATTGTTTGTAGGATTCCATCTACAGCCCTGCTCTTTCTTTATGTTACAGAGCCACGCTGACGAATGGCCGGAGAATTTGCCTTCATTCCAAATTTTTGTCCCTTTGGAGAAAAAAGGTGAAAGGGTAAGAGTTCAGACATTTTAACTCAAACCCTCAGTCACTGAAAGAGAGTAAGCTATAAAACTAGCAGCTGAAGAAAGATTTGTATTTTAAAGTCACTTTTACAATCTCAGGGAGTCAAGGAGGACTTGGAGAACTGTAGAGTTTCCTTGTGAAATTGGGCCGTTGTGTCACAGAGACAGAGAGTGATACAGCACGGAGCCAATGTTCCCCACACCGGCCAACATGTCCCAGCTACACTAGTCCCACCTGCCCACGTTTGGCCCGTATTCCATGGAGAGAGAAGTTCGGGGAGATGTCTGTGGTGCGCTTTGTGTGGCCATGAAGACAGCCGTTCTGATGAGCCAAGTGAATGAATCTCTTCTGAAAGTTCAATATTTCCTAAAAAAATATGACATGTTGTCGATGTAATTGGAGTCGGAGAATGTTTTTTTAAGTTTTGTTGCTGAATGTTTTGATTAGCGGTATTGTTATATTGGTCCAGAAGATAATTCACTGTAAACATAAAACACACAATGTTGGAGGAACACAGTGGGTCAGAGTAGTGGGAAATTGATAAATGATATTTCATGTCGGGACCCTTCTTCAGACTGGTTGTCCATTCCCTTGCAAAGTTACCTGACCCGAATTTCTCCAGCACTTTGATTTTTGCTGAAGATTCCAGTTCTTTGTGTCTCAAATGTAACCACAGCTGGCTTCACTCCTACATGCCTTTTGGAATCAAATAGTCAGACTTGAGCAATTTGACGTGACTTTCATTGGAACCACATTCCCTTTCTCACTCCACGAGCTGGGTGAGTTTGCTGCAGATTCCTCTCGTTATCCTCACAGCCGCAAGAATGTAGTTGCACATGTAGCCCAGTCCATCACACAGATCATGCTTCCCTCCATTGATTCTATCTACACTTCATGCTTCCTCAGAAAAGCAGCCGACATCATCAAAGACTGTCCCACCCCGGTCATTTCCATTCCTACCAAGAAGTCCATCTAAACCAGTCCCATTTGCCACGTTTGACCCACATTCCTCCAAACCTTTCCTATCCTTGTTCCAGTCCAACAGTCTGGACTTTCCTTCCAATATCTTTGTTTTTACTAAATCTGATTACTGGTGTCGGATTCACTGTAAAATGACCGTTAATTCCTACAGACCAGACCCTGATAAAACACACGTGCACATTATGAGCCTCCAGTTAACGCAGAACGTGAGCCGAGATCTTTTTATTTCACCGTGTCTGCCCTCAATCCCACAACCTGTTTACACGGTTCCCAAACCGGTTCACGATCAGTCATGATCACACTGAATGGCGAGGCTGGCTCAAAGGGCCGAATGGCCCACTCCTACACCTATTGTCTATTGTCAAACGTTAGCCATTTTAAAGCGAATATTTATTCTGTGCCCTGAAATTGTTATTTTTGACTGAAAAGCTGGTCTTTATTTTACAGGCAAAGGAGGATGTGAAGAAATAAAGCCAACCGCCAACGGAAAGTGAGTCAGCTCACAGGGACAGTGCTGCCCGCGCACTTGTTATGTTACTGCCCGTCACCAGCCCAACTGCTTTGCAAGGCTCCAGCCCCAACCCTCAGCATTGTGTGACAATGCAACCTAGCTAGCTGCAAGATGGTGCAAGCACGCAAGCATTTGTCAACGGTGCAGTTGATAACGGAGCTCATCCAACTATATTACTGCTGCCCAACTCCAAGGCAAGCTCACGGGGATAGATGACATAGTAAAATAAAATGATGTGGTGGGACTCAGGCAGCTAATGCAGAATGTGCAGGGAGGAACTGCAGATGCTGGTTTAAACCGAAGATAGACCCAAAAAGCTGGAGTAACTCAGCGGGACAGGCAGCATCTCTGGAGAAAAGGAATTGTTGACATTTCGGGTCCAGACCCTGAAGAAGGCACTCGACCTGAAATATCATCTATTCCTTTTCTCCAGAGATACTGTCTGTTCCGCTGAGCTAATGCCGCTGAGACCAGGTATGTGGCACTAAACACACTGCATAATGACGTCCAGTCTCACAAGCCTGGCGTACACAGCAGTACACTCGTGCTGCGCCTGTATGTTTCACACCGCGCTTCATTCCTGTGTGAACCACTCCATCAAAGAACAATCCAGTCCAGCTTCTCCAGAATGAACAAATTCACGCAGCTGAAGATTTGGTGATTTCTGAGGCTGAGTCCGTCTGGCAGGTCTACAGCTGGTAAGGTAAATGAAAATTCTTCCTTGCTTTTGTGAGGAGCCCAGTCACACCTGCAGCACAGGTAACCACTGCCAGGGGACGTCAGCATCTGAACAACACCTTCAAACTCGGTCAAATGGCCAGACCTCGGGTCAGCCTTGCTGGAATTTTCTTTCCTCCAGACTCCAGTTGTCCACATGGATGGTCAGAGCCTTATCTTGGACTCTGCCCAGAGTCACCTTACAGCAGGTTCA
>CM069165.1:28616584-28776584 GCA_035221665.1 Okamejei kenojei | reverse complement strand
GTTCATCATAGTTGACTGGAAGAATGTTCTCCAGCATGGAATGATCACAGAATGATGATGCTGGAACTGCGTTGAGAAACCAGCAAAACCAACAAATGAGCAAACTATTTAGTTGTGGTGACAAAAAAAACATGGTGTCAATGGTCTCGACAGAGGTAGAAGGCCTTGTCATCTCTGCAGGAATACAGAAAGATGTATTTAACATCAAACTTTCAGAATCCTTGGCTAGCAGTGAAATACCAAGGTGGGAAGCTTTGCTCACGAGACCCGCACGAAGAAACCATCAGTAAGTCGAGTCAAGTCAAGAGAGTTTTATTGTCATGTGTCCCAGATAGGACAATGACATTCTTGCTTGCTGCCGCACAACAGAATATGTAAACATAATACACAACAGGAGATAAAAGTTCAATGTATCTATAAACCATAGACCATACATGTACACAATAAGTAAACAGATAAAGTGCAATAGACTGTTATTGTTCAGCAGTTTGTTTGATGTCGTGTTTAATAGCCTGATGGCTGCGGGGAAGAAGACAGAATGAGGACACAAGTTGAAGAGGCACAAGGAAAGGAATCATTGCAGGAGGTGTTTCCATGAAGGGCGATTTGAAGATCAGGTTAGATCAGGAATGCTAACCGGGGAGTAGGTTCTTGTCCCATAATATTGAAACCTGCAAATGAGTATGTTGGAGATGAGCTGGGGTCACGCATAAGATGTAATGGACTCTTATATGTGAATCTAACCATCCAATTTTGCATGTTATAATTCAAGCCCATATTTCAATGAGTCAGCACATTATCCAGGGCAATGCTGGAAGGAGCCAACTATAATTTATACAAATGCAGATGAAAGATTTCTTTCACACCAACATATGAGTAATTGATATGTAGGAAGGAACTGCAGATGCTGGTTTACACCGAAGATAGACACAAAATGCAAAATTCAGTGTGAAGAAGGGTCTCAACCCGAAACTACACTCATTCCTTCTCACCAGAGTTGCTGCCTGAGTTACTCCAGCAGTTTGTGTCTATCTTCGATTTAAACCAGCATCTGCAATTCCTTCCTACACTAAGATAAAGGAGCAATTCTTAAATATTTTTTCAGTTCTCTGAAGTCAAAGTGAATTTTATTCATCACATGCACCCATAGGTGCAGTGAAATGAACTTGCCAGCAGCGATACACTTGAAGGAGTTATACGTGCCAAGGTGTCAATCCTTGAAGGGGATTATTTCCTCCTTTCATTGGTGTTTTGCTCAAGATTGTCGTATCTACACTTCGAGCTTCCTCAGCGAACCTTGCTTACATTGGTCGATGACCCACATGAGATGTTGGTAACTCGAAGCGAAGGCTTTTGGAACGATCCAGGCACCGTTATATGGTTGAGCAAACAGTATGCATTACCTGTCTCCACATTAAGTCTCTTAGGGTCATTTATCACCATTTGACTCTCAATTAGTCATTTTCTTTACCTAGACGACAGAAGTTTAAAAGTCTGAAAACTTCATCCATTACTGCTTGTAAACAATGCACAAAATCAATAGCCACTGACATCAATCAAACCAAGCAGCAAATGAAGCGAGGATTTGAAACTTTAAAATGTTCTGGCAACTTTCACCGTTCAGTTGTTGACAGCTGTTCCTTAATCTTCATTGTGATTGAAGGCATCCCATACAACCTTATCTTTTATTTACCATAATTATGTTTTAACAAGCCAGCAGCCCCAGATGCACGGATTCTCACGAGAGCTGTGACATTATTAATCAGCCTGTGTGTGAGCTGTGGGAAGGTTTGAAAGCCTGGGTTTTACACTGGCATCTCTCACACTCGCACACACTCTGGCCCAGCAAAGGGAACGCAACAAACCTGCAGCTCCATCCTTGGATCCGGTGGAGAGGAGATATTCTTCTTCTTCGGTCATGGCTGGCCATGGGTGTCTCCAGGGTGCTATTCCCTATATGGAGGACGCCCGTGCGTGACTTTGTTTAACGTGGGGAGACTGGTGCACTGACAGCCACCCCATGGTCCTTGACAGATCTGGGTCAGGATCCAGTGACATGGAGTCCAAGACGACCGGAGACCCTTTTCTGCTGCAGCCTTCATCCGCCTTCCCAGCCGTTGTGACGCTCCACTAAGATCAGCCATCATCCTCCGTCTGTTTCACCGTTGAGGTCTTGGTTGGATTACTCTTTGTCAGAGACCTCCCCCTCGACCTTACCGCCACGGGTGGCCCTACCAGGAGCGTAGCTCTCAGGATCTATGCTCCAGACGGCATCGCTCTCAGGATCTCAGGAGCACACAAGCTTCTCCACCACGACAAGGTGACAATCCCCGGAGAAATCAGCGTAAACGTGTTGTGGAGGTGGGAGTTTCCTTGTCACTGTGCTTGCTTTGAAGCTCACGAGGTTTTGAGAATTAAATGCCTGTTTCCCCAACAGGAACTTAATTTGCAGAAGATGAATGAGTTAGTCCTTTGTTAAATAGAATTTATCATGAAAAAGATGCAGCTTCCCAAGTGAATTATTTGGTAACCAAACTACCTCCTTTCATTGTGTAGGAACTGCAGATGCTGGTTTAAACCGAAGATAGACACAAAATGCTGGTGTAACTCAGCGGGTCAGACAGCATCTCTGGTGATGTTTCGGGTCGAGACCCTTCTTCAGACTGGCTAGGGATAATGGAAACAAGAGATCTAGACGGTGATGTTGGGAGATGAAGAACAATGAATGAAAGATATGCAAAAAAGTAACAATGCTCAAGGAAACAGGCCATTGTTAGGTGAAAACGAGAAGCTGGTGCGACTTGGGTGGGGGAGGGATAGAAAGAGAGCGAATGCCGGGGCTACCTGAAGTTATAGAAGTCAAGATTCATACCACTGGGCTGTAAGCTGCCCCAGCAAAATATGATGCTGTTAAGGGTTATGGGGAGAAGGCAGGAGAATGGGGTTAAGAGTGAAAGATAGATCAGCCATGATTGAATGCGGGGTAGATGATGGGCCGAATGGCTTAATTCTGCCCCTATTACTTGTGGAGGCTAAGTCAATGGATATTTTTAAGGTGGAGATTGGCAGATTTTTGATTAGTAAGGGTATAGGGGTTATGGGGTGAAGGCGGGAGAATGGGATTGAGAGGGAAAGATAGATCAGCCTTGAATACATTGCGTAGGGTTGATGGACCGAATGGCCTTATTCTAGAACTTATGAACTTATGAGCTTCTGGTGGCAGTGAGTAAAACAATGCATTGACTCCGGATGACGAGACTTTCACAGCTTCAGTCTGTAGATATAGAGGGGCAGAGGAGGGACAGGAGGATAGCAGATAGTTACAATATCAACGAAAGATCACATCTTCAAAGGAAATGCAGTCAATATTGTGACAGAGCCTCACAACTCTGGGACCCGGGTTCAATCCTGACCTCCGGTGCTGTCTGTGTGGAGCCTGCACGTTCTCTCTGTGGCTGCTGGAAGCTCCTATTTCCTCCCACATGAGAGGTGTGGTTTCCTGGGTTAATGGCTGCTCTAAATGAACCCTATTGTGTCAGTGGGTGGTAGAGTCTGGGGCGCTGGGAGGTTGGGATTGGTGGGAATGTGGGAACGCTGGAAACTATTGAACAAAGGCACTCAGGGGCTGAAGCTGTTTGATGATTCACCAAGAAAAACAGACATCCTCCAGCAGACCCCCTGGGTGGAATCTCCAAACTCAAAGCAAATCAGGTTTACAAAAAAAAGACCGCGTGCTGGAGTAACTCAACTGGCCAGGCAGCATCTATAGAGAACATGGATAGGTCAAGTCTGTAAAAGTCCTGACCCGAAACGTCACCTATCCATGTTCTCCACAGATGCTGCCTGACCCGCTGAGTTACTCCAGCACTCTGTGAAACGTCACCTATCCATGTTCTCCACAGATGCTGCCTGACCCGCTGAGTTACTCCAGCACTTTATGTATATTTCTGGTTTGATATAGGCCAATCAATTGTCGTGATAGACAGCCCATGAATTTGCAAAACTGTTCTTTTAATTTTAAGCTGATCACTGCTTTCAATGTCCAGGAGAAGATATATTCTTAACACTGGCTCTTGTTTTGAATTAGTGGCTGCTCCTTTCAAATAAGTTTAATCCCTGACAGGGTGAATCATACTTGCAAAATTAGCGGGAAATGGGATTGTTCAGAGTGCTAGGATAGACTGG
Source organism: Okamejei kenojei (assembly GCA_035221665.1). Taxonomy (NCBI): domain Eukaryota; kingdom Metazoa; phylum Chordata; class Chondrichthyes; order Rajiformes; family Rajidae; genus Okamejei; species Okamejei kenojei. The sequence goes on along the minus strand of CM069165.1, from coordinate 28,772,399 downwards.
ACGGGCAGAATGGTGTAATTTGCCAGAATATATGGGATAAACGTGCATGCATTGCAGGGTAATATGTGCCCGAATGATTGGTGAAATCAGCACTGTTTGTTTTGTCTAAATGAGTAACCTGAATGTCTATCAACACTGTCTCGTGGGAGCCAATCACAATTACCCAGGCCATGGAAACAATCATCGTTGCCCAAGATGTTGGGACGGACGGTGTTTGGTTTCAGGGCAGCGATGCATTGTGCGGCCTCAGTAATCTCTAACACATGGAGATTGGTGTGGGTGGGGAGAGGGAAGCAGTGTAGCCGAGGGAACACATGTTGATGTGTGCACTCAGCGGGCAGTGGCACTGAGGCCAAGAGGCAGCTGATTGGCCACTGCACACTCGAGCGAGTCGTTACACGTACGTTCCAGCGATAGATGGAGAATGTCCCCAAAAATCAAAATAATTTGTTGTATTTTCAGCAGGATATTACGGCGTCCTGTGTTTCATCTGTGACAAGTGCGCACGTATGACAGTCCTTGAGTGAAGACAGACATCAGTAAAAGTCATTGGTAGCATGGAATCACTTTGCAACAAGATACATTGGCAAACCTCTTGACCACTGATGGGCACTGATGGAGAAGCTTAATAGCAACAGTCAGCAAAATATTTCCATTATCCAGCAATCTATCACATGAACGAGTGCCTCGTATTCCTCTTGTGTAGCCGACAACGCAATGGTAATGACATTGAATTCCCCATTGGAGTAACTAACCTGTAAACATTCCCCTCATTTTTCCAGTGTTCTGTTTGCCCTCTGAGTCCCACTTGGATGTTGACAAATCTAATGTGCTGAAGGTATGAATGTCATGGCTTTGTTTCAGGGCATATGACAATGAAACACTATTGTCCCGACTCCTTTCTCCCCTTTCCCCTCGCACCTCCCCTGCCGCCTGTTTTCATTCTTTTCCACCTTCCACGCATCTTTTCTCATCTACTTATCTCCACTTTTTACCTTTTCATCTCTGGCCATTATCCAATCGTCTGCCTATCAAAACCTCACTCACCTGCATCTACCATCACCTGCCAGGCCTAATCCCACCCCCACCTCGCTTTTCCAGCTTTCTCCCCCTTACTATAATCAGTCTCAAGATGCACCTTGACCTGAAACGTCACCTATCCATATTCTCCAGAGATAGACACAAGATGTTGGAGTAACTCAGCGGGACAGGCAGCATCTCTGGAGAGAAGGAATAGGTGATGTTTCAGGTCGAGACCCTTCTTCAGCGTTCAGTCCAGAGATGTTGTCACGTGTACAGAGATACAGTGAGCAGCTTGTTCTGTGAGCTATCCAGTCCAATCCCACTGTACATGAGTACAATAGATCCTCTTCTGGAGCGGCACGCAGAGAGCCTCCACGTTCCAAGCACCATCTTGAAACTTCCAAGTCTCCAAAATTTCTCATCTTGGCCCAAGGAGAGATGCAGTTTCTTATTTTCCCATATGTTTATAATTCACCTGCACATCGACTCAACAGGTCTTGAATAGGTTGCATACACAGGTAGGAAAAGGCACAAGTCTTGTTACTATTTTCATATTTTTATGTTCTTTGGAAAGCCTGAAGTGCTGCACTTTTGACAGTTTTATAATGGTAGTAGATGGAGAGAGGAATCTATATGCAGCACCCCACTGATGGAAGGCAAAGCAATCCACATCCCAAACTATCGCAATCCTTCCTCAGCAACATGCAAATGAAACCAGTATTGATTTTTTTTGAACCATTGCTTTCCCATAATGTAATAATAAATCTTTCACAGGAATGTTGAAGGGAGAGTAATAGCTCGGAACCGTTCCAATAACCTGTCAGCTGGCCAAGTGGTGAACGAGCCTGGTTCTGTGCGTGCTTCCTCTCAATGAGCAGGTTGTCTATGAACTGGTGATTGCTGTACATCACATGGTTAGAATTCTCCATTAATTTCACAGCCTCCAGATATTGCTAGCCAGAATGTAAGCATCAGGGTATCACGTTAACCCAATAAATGGTGGAATTTTCACATGACCTTGTGTGATTTAGCACTCAGACATTGATTAGCTGCAACTGCACCAACATGCCTGGATGAAAGTTTAAATTGAGAGAGTGATGCACAGTCCATTACTCATACTAATATGCAGACTGAAGCTTTGACACAAATCAACAATACCTTGCATTGAGAACAACTATGGGAAGGCATCAGTTAAGTGACTGGGCCAGTTCACTGCTGCTTGAGTTTGGATCTGTGCAGGTTCTGAAGAGGACAATTTGGCTTAAGCTGCACAAGAGCTAGAAACCATCTCGAGTGCCAACAGGTTCCCATTTGTTAAAGGGGAACGATTTATTGTGAACCAGAGGGGTCACTTTTTCCACACAGAAGGTGGAAGGTATATGGAGCGAGCTGCCAGAGGGGGTAGTTGACACAGGTATAAAATGTCTTTCAGCATTTGAAAGACACCTGGACAGGTACATGGATGGGAAAGGTGCCAATCATGGGCAGGTGTGACTAGCGTACTTAAGGAGTCTTGGTCATCATGGACTTTGGGCCAAAGAGCTTGTTTCCATGTTATATGACAGCGATCTATGTGCAGGTTATTGAATTAGTTCTGCTACAAAATCTGCTTCACATGGGCAGTTTGTAGTGATGGCCGCTAATGTCGGCAGAGTCTTGCAGTTTGATCATTTACTGCCTCATTCCAAATGTGAATCAAGAGGTGACCTTGGCGTTGGTGTGCAGTATAGTTCACCTTTCACACTGCAAGAAAGTGCCAACAGTCCGAAGAAGGGTCCTGAAACGAAACATCATCTGTCCATACCTTGCACAGATGCTGCCTGACCCGCTGACATCCTCCAGCGCTTTGTGTTTTGTCCATGGCTACTGTTGGAAGCCTGGTCCATGGTATAACTCGCTGGACTGCCCTTCCATAACTAGCAAGGTGCAGATCCTAAACCTCCAATGTGTATCTTGACTAAACAGTGATGTTGCTGTTAACATAGAAAGATAGAAACATAGACAATAGGTGCAGGAGGAGGCCATTCGGCCCTTCCAGCCTGCACCGCCATTCATTATGATCATGGCTGATCATCCAACTCAGTATCCTGTACCTGCCTTCTCTCCATACCCCCTGATCCCTTTAGCCACAAGGGCCACATCCAACTCCCTTTTAAATATAGCCAATGAACTGGCCTCAACTACCTTCTGTGACACAGATTCCACAGATTCACCACTCTGTGTGAAAAATGATTTTCTCATCTCGGTCCTAAAAGATTTCCCTCTTATCTTAAACTGTGACCCCTTGTTCTGGACTTACCCAACATCGGGAACAATCTTCCTGCATCTAGCCTGTCCAATCCCTTAATAATTTTGTAAGTCTCTATAAGATCCCTCCTCAATCTCCTAAATTCCAGCGAGTACAAGCCGTCTATCCAGTCTTTCTTCATATGAAAGTCATGCCATCCCAGGAATCAGTCTGGTGAACCTTCTCTGTACTCCCTCTATGGCAAGAATGTGTTGCTACTTTGGTTGACATCAGTTCTTTCCTCTGTAAATTGTGGTCATTGGACCATAAACCTCACCTCCGTTGAAATGATCTCAGTCCACCTGGCGTCTCACCTCTCGCTCAATTCACAATTAACCCATCATCCCTCTTAGAATCTGATGACTTCTCTTCCCACTTCTCCCTCCAACCGTTTCCCTTCTATGGCTTTCCTGACTTCTAACTCCTGATAAATGTCCCTGTTCTGTGGACACTCCGCCACAGGGAGTATTAGACGTCCCACGTCTGAATCATCATCTAATTTGGATTGGTTTCTCTGGGGTGTAGGAAGTTGAGGGGAGTCTTGGAGATGTGTATAAAATGATGAGAGACGTAGATAGGGCAAACAATCAGAAAATTGTTCCCAGGTGGAAAGGTCAAAGACTAGAGAGCACAGTTTTATGGTGGGAGGATGACATTTTAAAAATGTGTGGGACATGTATTACCCAGCGGTGGGTGCACGGAGCACACTGCCAGGGATGGTGGTGGAGGCAGATATGACAGAGGCTTTCAGATAGACACATGGAAATCGAAAATGGAATTCTCTGCCTCAGAGGGCGGTGGAGGCCGGTTCTCTGGATACTTTCAAGAGAGAGCTAGATAGGGCTAAAGATAGCGGAGTCAGGGGATATGGGGAGAAGGCAGGAACGGGGTACTGATTGGGGACGATCAGCCATGATCACATTGAATGGCGGTGCTGGCTCGAAGGGCTGAATGGCCCACTCCTGCACCTATTGTCTATTGTCTATTGAAATAATGCAGAGGGATGTGGATCAGGTGCACGAAGGGGAGATTAGTTTAACTTGGCATCATGCTAGGCACACACATTATGGACTGGAGGACCTGTTTCTGTGATGTACTGTTCTGTGTTCTATGTTTTCACAACTTGGCGTTTCTGGTAACTCCCATTTGATCACCTCGGCGTTCATTATTTATTCGTCTGTTCGATGTTCTTGTTGAAATTAAAGAGACTCCTTTTGAGGTGGCATTTGGTGATGGTTTACCTTGGCCCTTGCCGTGTAACCCAATGAGCAGTCAATGTTCTTCTAGAGAGTCTAGGGTGCCTGACGGACGCTAGACAAGATGAAGGGCGATGTTTGTTGGTAGTTACATCCAAACAAGTTGGGTTGGTGCCACTTGCAGGGCCAGTAGCTCTTGACCATCTCCAGTGTAAAGAACCACAGAGATGAAAAAGTGTCAGTGTTCAGACAAGGTACAGATGGTAGACTGAAGGACTAGCTTTTTTAATTTGTGATTTATTAGTTAGCTTAGTTGAAATTCCTCAGCTGACAGGAAGCTAGGCCAATACCCAAGTCAATTACGTTGGAAAGGATGCAGAGTATATTCATGAGGACGTTGTTGGGCTGGAAGATTGAGATCGTCTGGGCTGTTTTCACTGGAGCGTAGGAGGTTAATGGTTGGCCTTACGGAGGTTTAGAAATTGTGAGGGAAAAGGATAAGGTGGATTTTTTACAGTTGTTTTCCTTGTGTCTAAAAGGGATGCCTAAAACTAAACAGCATAGGTCTAAAGCGAGAGGGGAAAGATTAGAAATGAATCAGATGGGGGCAACATCTTCACACAGAGGGTGTGAGCCTGTGGAATGAGCTGCCAGAGGAGGGTATAATTACAATTTATAACACATTTAGATAGGTGAATGGAGAGAAAATGTTCAGAGGGATATGGGGAAAAATGGAGGTGAATGTGACCAGCTCAGGTAGATATCTTGGCCAGTATGGACATGTCGGGCTGAAGGGCCAGTTTCCATGCTGTGTAGTTTTAGCACTCTGCAACTAATTCACCACACTATTGTACCACTTGTACCTGATGCCTTGCCTCAGATGGGGTTACAATCGGACATGGTGGCTCTGCAGACCAAATGTAAGGATGGCTTTAGTTTAGTTTATCATCACGTGTACAGTCACAAGCTTTTGTTGCGTGCTAACCAGTCAGCAGAAAGACAATACATGATTACAATTGAGCCATTCACACTGGACAGATACATGATAAGGGAATAACGTTTAGTGCAAGGTAAAGCCAGTAAAGTCCGATCAAAGACAGTGCGAGGGTCACCAATGAGGTAGATCGTAGTTCAGCACTGCTCTCTGGTTGTGAGAGGATGGTTCAGTTGCCTTAAAACAGCTGGGAAAAATTGTCCCTGAATCTGGAGGTGTGCGTTTTCACACTTCTGTACCTATTGTATGATGGGAGAGGGGAGAAGAGGGAGTGACCGGGGTGAGACTGGTCCTTGGTTATGCTGCTGCCCTTGCCGAGCAGCGTGAGGTGTAGATGGAGTCAATGGCTTGCCACTTTAGGATGCAGCTGCTGATCCCTGGACAGTGGGGGGTAGGCTTTGGATTGGTTCACGTGCCGTGGGCTCTCACAGGCCACTTCATCCTCTCCCTCCACTCATTACTTCAACACATCCTGACTTTACATATGTGTAGGAAGGAACGGCAAATGCTGGTTTAAACCGAAGATAGACACAAAAAGCTGGAGTAACTACGCGAGACAGGCAGCAACTCTGGAGAGAAGGAATGGGTGACGTTTCGGGTTGAGACCCTTTTTCAGACTGGTGAAGGGTCTCGACCTGAAACGTCACCCAGTCCTTCTCTCCAGAGTTGCTACCTGTCCCTCTGAGTTACCTCAGCTTTTTGTGTCTATTTTCTGAATTTACATTTCACGATTGAAAACAGAGCAAGTTTATTTTTGTAAAAAGAACAAATTAGATTTGTGTTAGTAAAGCAGTGGGAGACTGGAGTGATACAGGAGAAAAATAAAATTGTAGTTATGTAAAAAAAAGTATATCTGTCAGTGAAACCAAATACAAATTGGAGTAGCAAAGAAGGGCATTAAAACAGACCTGGATTCCATTAGCTCTTAATATTGTAATGTTTCAACTCTGTGGCTGACAGGAATATTCAATTGTGGTCATAGATTCATAAAGCTATACAGCACGGAAACAGGCCCTTCGGCCCACCCTGTCCATGCTGACCAAGCTGGAATATTGGGCTTGCCCATATCACTTGACACCCTTCCTAAAAGTATTTTAAATATCATAATTCCATCTAATTCCAAAGCTTCTTCTGGCAGCTCATTCCAGTTACCGGCTGAGAGGGAAGATTGTCCCTGAATGCTCTTTCCTCTCACCTCAAGCCACTGCCCTCTAGATTTAGAATCCTCTAACCTGGGGGTGAGATTGACAAAAGACTATAGTATCAAAGCAAAGGATGATGCGTACAAAGTAGCCAGAAAAAGCAGCATACCAGAGGACTGGGAGAAATTCAGAGACCAGCAGAGGAGGACAAAGGGCTTAATTAGGAAAGGAAAAATAGATTATGAAAGAAAACTGGCAGGGAACATAAAAACTGACTGCAAAAGTTTTTATAGATATGTGAAGAGAAAGAGGTTAGTTAAAACAAATGTAGGTCCCTTGCAGTCAGAAACAGGTGAGTTGATCATGGGGAACAAGGATATGGCGGACCAATTGAATAACTACTTTGGTTCCGTCTTCACTAAGGAAGACATAAATAATCTGCCTGAAATAGCAGGGGACTGTGGGTCAAAGGAGGAATTGAGTGAAATCCAGGTCAGTCGGGAAGTGGTGTTGGGTAAATTGAATAGATTAAAGGCCGATAAATCCCCAGGGCCAGATAGGCTGCATCCCAGAGTACTTAAGGAAGTAGCTCAGGAAATAGTGGATGCATTAGTGATAATCTTTCAAAACTCTTCAGATTCTGGAGTAGTTCCTGAGGATTGGCGGGTAGCAAATGTAACCCCTCTTTTTAAGAAGGGAGGGAGAGAGAAAACGGGGAATTACAGACCAGTTAGTCTAACATCGGTAGTGGGGAAACTGCTAGAGTCAGTTATTAAAGATGGGATAGCAGCACATTTGGAAAGTGGTGAAATCATTGGACAAAGTCAGCATGGATTTACAAAAGGTAAATCATGTCTGACGAATCTTGTGGAATTTTTCGAGGATGTAACTAGTAGCGTGGATAAGGGAGAACCAGTGGATGTGGTATATCTGGACTTCCAGAAGGCTTTCGACAAGGTCCCACATAAGAGATTAGTATACAAACTTAAAGCATACGTATCAGGGGTTCAGTATTGATGTGGATAGAGAACTGGCTGGCAAACAGGAAGCAAAGAGTAGGAGTAAACGGGTCCTTTTCACAATGGCAGGCAGTAACTAGTGGGGTACCGCAGGGCTCAGTGCTGGGACCCAGCTATTTACAATATATATTAATGATCTGGATGAGGGAATTGAAGGCAATATCTCCAAGTTTGCGGATGACACTAAGCTGGGGGGCAGTGTTCGCTGTGAGGAGGATGCTAGGAGACTGCAAGGTGACTTGGATAGGCTGGGTGAGTGGGCAATGTTTGGCAGATGCAGTATAATGTGGATAAATGTGAGGTTATCCACTTTGGTGGCAAAAACAGGAAAGCAGACTATTATTTAAATGGTGGCCGATTAGGAAAAGGGGAGATGCAGCGAGACCTGGGTGTCATGGTACACCAGTCATTGAAAGTAGGCATGCAGGTGCAGCAGGCAGTGAAAAAAGCGAATGGTATGTTAGCTTTCATAGCAAAAGGATTTGAGTACAGGAGCAGGAGGTTCTACTTCAGTTGTACAGGGTCTTGGTGAGACCACACCTGGAGTATTGCGTGCAGTTTTGGTCTCCAAATCTGAGGAAGGACATTATTGCCATAGAGGGAGTGCAGAGAAGGTTCACCAGACTGATTCCTGGGATGTCAGGACTGTCTTATGAAGAAAGACTGGATAGACTCGGTTTATACTCTCTGGAATTTAGGAGATTAAGAGGGGATCTTATAGAAACTTACAAAATTCTTAAGGGTTGGACAGGCTAGATGCAGGAAGATTGTTCCCGATGTTGGGGAAGTCCAGGACAAGGGGTCACAGCTTAAGGATAAGGGGAAATCCTTTAAGACCGAGATGAGAAAGACTTTTTTCACACAGAGAGTGGTGAGTCTCTGGAACTCTCTGCCACAGAGGGTAGTTGAGGCCAGTTCATTGGCTATATTTAAGAGTGAGTTGGATGTGGCCCTTGTGGCTAAGGGATCAGAGGGTATGGAGAGAAGGCAGGTACGGGATACTGAGTTGGATGATCAGCCATGATCATATTGAATGGCGGTGCAGGCTCGAAGGGCTGAATGGCCTACTCCTGCACCTAATTTCTATGTCTATGTTAACATTCACTTCATCCATGTCTCTCGTGATCTTGTACACCTCAGTGGGGTTACCTCTCTGCCTCCAGTTGTCCAGTGTGTCTTGCGTTGGCGAGCCAGCAACTGCAGGTCCTTGTTTCTACAAGGTGCTTTTGAATCTGGCCAAACGTGTTTTCCAGTTTTTGTACCTTGTGCCCAATGGGAGAGTGAAGGAGAGGGGATGACTGTAGTGTGAATGGCCCTTGGTTTTACGTCTGCGCTCCTGATGCAGCATGCCTGTGGGAAGTGTTGTGAAGTGGGAAGGTGTAGGAATACTGGACAGTTTCTTGCAGCAAGAAGAGAACCAAAGATGGTGCTGACCAACACCCACGCACCACTTACAGTCATCGCAAAGGCAGACTTGTTTGATGCTTCTTTGCTCTGATCTATGGCAACAGCCAATTCCAGGAATCAATGTAAATCGCTGCCAAGTTCAGAGCATTAGTGGAAAGAACAATGTGACCAACAACAGGATGTGTGGCCAACCCATGCATTCAGCGTTAGTCTGGGAGAACGTGGGACAGCTGATGATGTTCTTGGGTTTGGGGATCAATAGACTTTGCTCTTTGGAAACTGTTTCCTCTAAATGTTGGTGAAGTTTCACAAAGGATGTAACGTTCAGGGAGTGTGACACAAGCCGCACTCTGTGTATCACATTTCTCCCCAGTTTTATATAAACAGCTAAACACTTAACACAAGATATGTGCACTTTCAAACGATGAATCATAAAATCAAAGCAATGCTGCTATTCCATTGATGCTTGGAGCGGATTGATTCAATTTAAAGAGTAATTGGAGTCAAAGCCCATTGGAGAAATGTGGCAACTGTGTTTAATGCAGATCACCTCGCTGAGATTTGAGTTATGATATTGAGCTCTTCTTTCTATGAAAGCATACTTTTGAGTGTATGTAATAAATAGCTGGGATTAGTTATCTCCAGGGAGTTGTGCAAAGTCTTGAGAACCTTTCTGATAGCCATAAATCATGTTCATTTATCTTGCCCTATTTTTAGCAGATGTAAGAGCTCTTAATGGATGGAAATGCACCTTAGTTACATCCTGAACAAAGGCAGAGAGATGAGAGTTCTCCTGTTATACCCTATTGTTCCATAACTTCACAGCAGCATGTGTTGAGATGTTTCAACTTGCATCTTACTATAGGATATAAATAACCCAACATTCTACATTATCAGGGAGACCATGACAATGCCTGTCACTACTGAAGTGAGTCACTTCTTATCCAATGTCTATGGTTCCTTTGTAAAAAATTATTTTCTTTCCCATTAGTTCCAAAGCTTTTGCAGTAAGTGGTGGAGATGACTTCTTGTCTCTGGAGCTTCCTCCTGCTCTGTTCATGATGCCACTCTCCAGGATGGAGGGGTGAACATTTGAAGTTCTCCCCCTTTGTGTGAAAGGCTTGTCTGCCTTCTACACTGTGGGCATTCCGAGTGTCTATGTACACGAGGCTTTCGAGTCTTCATTGAACTCGTTACCATTGTACCTCTGCTACCAAAAGGCATGGTTTCTTGCCCAATGTTCAAAGATTTAAGAAAAAGATCTGAAGATAATCTGTTCCCAACCAACTTTCAATAGGAATTTAGGATAGAAATCAAACACAAGATATGTTAACTTATTTCCTGTTTCAGTCCATATCATTGAGACTAATTGGACATCTTGACTGATACCAGACCAGTCATCCTCTTTATATTACTTGACCTCCAGGGCAGGCCAGAGGTCGGGTTAGAGTTGTTCTATTGCAATGTTGCGTGAGTTCTGCTATTTAGGGCTAGTCTTGGGACTGCACCATCTTTATAAATCCTGGTTTATAAAGCAGGCAAAGCATTTACAAATTGAGGCACTGGCGATCTCTTTCAGTGATGATTGAAGAATGCAACCTGCTGTCATCACCGTTGTAAACGTGCACACCGGCTGATTCACAGGGAGGTCCCACAGCTCCAGGTTCATGGTTCACTCCCTGCCACTCCAATCCTACTTGTACTTCCAAACAATTAAACCTGAAGTCAACACTGATCCCCCAAGTGACTGATTCATGATCCTCGTATTTACATGTCACTAATCATGAATTTTTGGCATCCTTAATTCTACTTTCATTGATTGAATAAAGATGTGAAAACATTTCCAAGCATTGTTTATTAAAGTGGGAATCTTGTAAATGTCCCAGAGGTCCAAGAGGCTGAAACAGATGATACATTTATAAAGCCACAACTGGATTCACTGTACCTTAATTGGTACACGTGACAATAAGCAGACCTTTGAAACCTTTAATATCAAAATCAATAGCCTTTGCATTTCTTGAGTGAAGCTTGTAGCTTCCCCTCGTGCAACATCGAACCATGAGCTGATTACATTCAGTGTTCATGATTTACCAAATTCAGAACTACACCTTTCCTTGATTTTTTACAAATAGTTTGATGGAAAGTAATGTTTAATTGAACCTCCTGTGCCATTTCTCTTGCAGGTTGTAAGATGGCTAATAAGGTTTTGCCTTTTCCCGCCACTCCTTGAGTGTTTCCTGACAGGGGCTGTAAACTACCTTGCAGCTGTTTACAAAGGCCTGATGCAAGGTGGATATCAGTAGATCGCCTGAAATGTTGATGTTCGACGTTTCTACTTACATCTGTAACAAAGTGCAGGTTGGGGGTTTGTGTGACGTCCAAGTGTGTTATGTGATACGGTCTAGGAAGTGATCCATGTTGTCTGGACAGTAGCAAATTACCTTCAATGCTAAAATCATTGTCCCTCACAATGTTGCCTCAACTCCAATAGACATGCTGCTATTCTTGATTCCATGGTAACTGCGTTTGAAAATCAAAAGTCAATGGTTTGTAATCCAGGAATTAAGAAAGTATGGCCAAGTGCAATGAGTCATTTACTCTGAAGAAGGCTCTTGACCCAACAAAAAAGTTGACATCTATCCATGTTCTCAAGAGATGCCACCTGACCCACTGCGTTATTCAGCACTTCATGTCCTAATGAGTTATTTAGATTGTGAGATATTTATAACAGTGATAGTACTGTGAAAGCATGGTTGACGGAGGGCTGTTAGTCCACGCCAAGCGGGTGGATGGCATCTCCTGCCTTGTCCTGATGCGATTGATGACTTGTTGGTCTAGTGGAGTAGGGCACTGAAGACAAAACAAGGAAGGAGCTGAGAGCAGGAACAGACTAAAGGTAACATTCTGCAGAAGTTAGAAACCTGAAATAAAAATGAAAATGATGGGCGTATTCAACAGGTCAGGCAGCACCTGTAGAAAGAGAACCACCGCCGACATTTCAAGTCAATGAGCCTTCAGTTTGGTGACCCACTGACCACCATTGCCTGTTCCATCCCTTGATTACTAAAGTGGATTATCTGTGCCTTAACTTCATTAACCAGCTTGGCTCCATAATCCTTAGCAACCTTGCCCATTGAAAATCCTAATAGCCCTGTCCCACGGTACGAGTTCATTCCAAGACCTCCCCCGAGTTTTAAAAAATCAAACTCGTGGTAAGCACGTAGAATGAACGTAGCGGGTACGTCGGAGCTCGGGGACGTCTCTTAGCGCTAACGGCAGGTACTCGGGAAGACTCGCTAACGGCAGATAAGCACGGGAAGACACGTGAAGATTTTTCAACATGATGAAAAATGTCCACGAGAGCCCCGAGTACCAACGAGTGGCCATTACCGTAAATCTCCGAGTTCGGATCAGGGCAAACTCGGGAGAACTCTTGGAATGAACTCGTACCGTGGGACAGGGGTTTTAACTAACTCTGCTTGAAATTGTCAATAAATAACCCTCCTTTACTCTAACCATAACAACTTTAGGCGGGAGGCGTTTTAGGGTTCCATCGCACGTTGTATTAATAAATGTTTCTTAATGCCCCCTGAACAGCCCAATCATCCATTTGCTCCCACAGGTGCTGCCTGGCCTGTTGAGTTCTTCCAGTACTTTGCGCTTTACTCAAGATTCCGGCATCTGCAGTTCCTTGTGTCTCCAACTTACTTGTAAAGTTATATCATGGCATCTTTGTCTGGATTTCCCCCAATCAGAGGAGGTGCGGTGGAAGATTGCAACCTTCACGTGGTCCGCCCTGTTTCGACTAATGCAATCAACTCGACGTGCACAAACAGAAGATCAATTAGAACAAGTTGTCCAACAACTTCAGGCTGTGCACTCCACATGAAAGAAGAAGAAGTGGAGGTTATTCATGGCAATATTCACGCTAACCACTAACATCATCTGCAAGCCAAGGGTCCAGGAGACCTCTACTGAGTGTGGGCCTGGTGAGCCACTGGGTAACTCCAACACTTTGTGTCTTTTTTTGGTAAGCAAGCATCTGCAGTTCCTTGTGTCAACAATGTCATTGTTGTATACATATGACAAGTAAACACTCTTGACTCTTGTGATTTTTTCCTGCATTCCTAACCTCCCAGCCATGGGTTTCTGAAGTCTTGTCCCAGTTTATATTTCACAAAATTAATAAACATTGCACAAGACTCGCAGCTTGTGGGACTATTGTGAGGGGAAGAGGGTACAGTGAGGGGGATACCCTCCTTCAGTCGCTTCCTGGAGAGGATGCGACTATTATTCGATTCGCGCCCTCGTCCCACCCCCCCCCCACCCCCCCCGCGGCCTACCTACTGGATTGGCGCGGCCTTTCCTGCCGGGACCGACCAGAGCTCCAGCAGCAGCGGCGCAGTGTTGGAAACATCGAGGGGCCGGCGATGCCTCACCGGGGATCGCCGTTTGGAGCTCCGGAGTGCTGGGCCCGCTGCACCAACATCGCGAAGCTGTGGTTCGCAGAGCTCCCAACGCGGGCAGCGCTGACCAACATCGCGGAGTCCTGCCACTCCGCTCGGCTCGGCCTGTGGACTTTGGGAGCCGCGGACTCCGGTGGAAGGTGGCTGACTTGGAGGTCCGGGCCGCTGAGAATGTTCTCCGTCGGGGTTCCATCGTTCCCAGCGAGAGGGCCAGAGCATCGGGCCGCCCGTGGCGGCGACTGCGGGTGCTCGGGAGAACAGCTGGGAAGATCGGCGGGGAGGCCGGCCGGACTATGGTACCTTCCTTAACTCTGGTGCTGCTGTGGAGTTGTGATATAATGACCATATAACAATTACAGCACGGAAACAGGCCCTCTCGGCCCTTCCAGTCCGTGCCGAACATTTGTTTTCCCCATATTTGTGTCGTGGACTTCTGTGTTTGTTCTTTTAATTATTATTTATTTATTTATTATTTATTTTTATGTTACATGACTGTAAGGAAAATCCATTTTGTTGTCTCTTATGAGATAATGACAATAAATTGAATACAATACAATATTCATCACAGTAAACGAAGTCTAATATTATCTGATATTATACTGCAAGTTCCTTGTGGCTTTCAGCTTCTGTGCATTTGCTCTCCATCTGAATGAGTTTGAATGGACTGGCTGGATGGATGAAGTGTGTGAGTGTGATGGGCTGTGTCTCAGGGCATTGGTCCATGGCTTTGTTAGTGATTTGATACACTGTCCCATTCAAAACATTCACAGAAGATCCAGGCTCCATTTTACACAGTGTCTGGTGTGTGTAGAGTGTTGGGAGCAAGGCCAATTCATAACAATTACCTTCCTGGTCTCCCATGTATAAATATGGTTGAGTTTTGGGGGGTTACTGTAGCAGTGAGATTGCAAACTCCCTAGTTTATATTGTGTGCTAATAAATTATTATCAGCATTAATTCAAAAATGTATTGCCACAGGCTATGTTACAATAATCTTTTACAGATGTGCAGGATTCAAAATAATTAATAATGCTTATCCATTCTCTGCACATTTCCAGGCTGGGTTTATTAAATTCAAATCCATCTACTTTACCTGTGAAATTAATGGTTCAGTTTCCAAGTACTCGCTTGTGACAAGCTTCACAGAATCCACTATCAGGAACTTATTTTCTTTATTACTCATTCTTTGATTCAACGTTAAGCATGTTGCCAGAAATATCATACTTATTTCATACTAAAGTATATATTTGTCAAAACTGAAACAATTAATAAATCAAAATTATATCCTTGTTTTTAAGCAGGGCAATATATTGGCTGAGTTATTAAGATTGGTTAGCATGTATAGTATAACTAGTCCTGGTGGAATTGTAAATTTCATGGGTTAGAACATAAGACAATACAACACAGGAACAGGCCCTTCAGCCCACAATGTCCATGCCAAACTTGATGCCAAGGTAAACTAATCTCATCTGCCAGCACGTGATCCATATCCCTCCATTCTCAGCATGTCCATGTGCCTGTCTCAAAGGCTCTTATATTGGTAATAAATCAGAAAAGGAGACGAAAATAACATTGTTAATTTAACTTGTTCAACTTTTAATTTTCATTGGGTGTTTCACCAAGAGTCTGTTGAGCAACGCAGCTTCCCGACACCAAGACTGAGATGGGTGCCATACGTGGGAGCCAAATAATCTTGCAATAGCCTCCAGATTTCTAGGCGTTAGTGGACGATGATATAACTACATTGCAACCAGGTTTCCCTGATCTTTTACCTCCATCCATCAAATTTATCACCACTCATGAAGCTGCCTTTGCCCATATGCTCAATTGCAAGATTCTTCCAATTGGGCCACTTGAGTCATGAACAGTGACAGACATTATTTTTAGGGGTGAAGGGGGTGGGGGGGGGGGGAGGAGAAGGGAGGGGAGGAGGGAAGGAGGGAGGGAGGGAGGGGAGGTGTCAGAGTCCACCGTTCCTTGATCATCAGTGCTTCTGGCATATCTATCGTTCATTTGTTCTATGTACCTCCAGTATCTTGTTTTTGCCCCTGATTCTCAGTCTGAAGAAGAATCTTGAGCCGAGACGTTATCTATTCCTTTTCTCCAGAGATGCTGTTTGACCCGCTGAGTTGCTCTAGCGTTTTGTGCCTGTACTGTTCTTATGTTGTATGTAAGAAGCAGAAGAGACTGCAAGGATACACGCTCCAGTGTACATCTGCAGAGAGTTATTTAGCCAACACGGACACAAGGAGAGGTTTCCAGCTCTTTAACTAAGTAGCTGTCAAGAACGGATCCTTAGTTGGATGTGGCTTTAAGCAAGTAATGCTGGGAATGAATCTGCAGGGGCCTCACTGTGAACAATAAAAACATTAGCCTGCACTCTGGGAGAAATGCTTCCCCCAAATCGAGGAAGCGGTGCAACATTTATCAGTAGTTTTTAAACCCTGCTGGAAAGAATAAGGCAACAGCAAATATCAATTTTACATTGAAGGCGATGACAGGTTCAGTGAAATATTTGTACAGTATATATTATACAAACACATATATAACACATGCAATACCCTCCAGCCGTTGAACATGATGTGTCAGACTAACTGGAAGTAGAGTGAGTCTCAAGACATCAGGTTCTGTGGCTGGACATCAGAGAACACGTTTGGTTTTATGTCTCTAAGGTGAAAGATGACAGCAAGTAGTTTGTTTGAACATAATAGTTGTTATAAAATATTGGAACAGTCTGTAAAGAGACGGCCCTAATGGAGAAATCAGGCCTTGGCAGCGGGTTGAGGTTTGTTTTTGTGCAAACGTCGGGAAATGAGTTAATGGTTTCTTCTGACAGGAATGGTCTTTGCTTCTTGCCCGGGGATATAACAGATCCTAAATCCAATGTTTTATTTAACTTGCTGTTATGAAGCATTGGATGAGATACAGAGTTCAGGCTGCTTTTCAGATTTTTATTGGTCAGGGAATATTTCTATTAAAACAAATTCCTAATTTCTGGTTATGGTCTGATGAATTCCAGCCTAAACCCATAAAGGAAAATACCTCTTGAAGCCAACGCCAATAATGACTGGTCCTTCTTAGCTCCGTCATTGACAATGTGCTCTTAATGTTTGTCATCTCTTTGGCAAAGCGTCACCTGTGAATATCTGGCTTTGGCAGACTGCATCTCTAGTGCTGAATGTTAAAGCTCTATGATCAAAGACAGCTGTGACTTTGTCGTCTTTTCACCCCACCTTAGACTCCAAAGATCCAGGATTGGAAGACCAATTAGCTGGGAAATGTCACGGAAACCAAGTCAGGAAACATGTTTTGTAGGAAAGAACTGCAGGTTACCCATTCCTTCTCTCCAGAGATGCTGCCTGTCCCGCTGAGTTTCTCCAGCATTTTGTGTCTACCTTCAGGAACCATGTTCACGCATTCAGGGGCTTGATAGCTACTGATATTGAGGCAGAATATACTACAGCCAGCTTGCTCTTCCAGCGCATGAAAGCCATGCTCAATGTGTGACATCCAGTTATCGAGAATGTGATACATATAATGACTAGTTGGACATTTAATTGAGACCGCACCCCCTGGTATGAGCTGTCCCTTGTGGAGTTGACAATTACAAACGGCAAGCTGTTGGTGAATTATTGTCACAGGTACATTGTCAAGCCATGCACAGGTCAAGGGCAGTCACTGAACATGTTCAATGAAACAGAATTTGTGAAGCACCTTTAGAATGGGGACGAGGAAGAATTTCTTTAATCAGAGAGTGAATCTGTGGAATTAATTGCCACAGACGGTTGTGGAGGCCAAGTCAACTGATATTTTTAAGGTGGAGATAGATAGATTCTTGATTAGTACAGGTGTCAGAGGTTATGGGGAGAAGGCAGAAGAATGGGGTTGGGAGGGAAAGGTAAATCAGCCATGATTGAATGACGGAGTGGACTTGATGGGCCGAATGGCCTAATTCTGTTCCTACAACTTATGAACTTAACGGGACCCCTGAAATATTACCCTGATCATTAAACCATACTCTGTGAGTATCTCATCCATTGCTTCATCCAGTAAATTCAATAATGTAGACACAAGAAACTGCAGATGCTGGTTTACAAAAAAAGACACAAAGTGCTGGAATAACTCAGCGGGTCAGACAGCAACTCTGGAGAACATGGGTAGGTGACGTTTCTTGTTGAAATCTTCAGTCAGTTAGCTCCAGAGCTTTGTGTTTTTTTAATTAAATATACATTTGCTCTAGGATCGATGATTTAGTTGGGCACAAGGTTTCCATTCCAAGCTCCTCTTGATCGTAAAAATGATTTAATTCATGAGTAAAGCTACAGGTATAAGCTACCATACTAATTTATTACATTTGTGGCAAAAATGTCACTGGAATCAGCATCCTTCCATTTGTAACGGAGTTTAAACTGATTTATCTTTTGACTGACGTGCTTGAAAAGCACAGTTCGCCTTGTGTTTATTTATAAAATTCTAAGGTCCTGGAGATGACGGGAACTAAACATTCCCGCTTGCGAGCTGCATGGTTTAGTTTTGTTCACCACATCTTGGTGCTTTTTAAGATAAAATCTCTCCAAATGGGCCATTTTGTTAATAGAGAAAGGAAAAGTTCAATCACCAATGGCATCTTTGATGCCCCTTCCAAGATTCCTTATAGCTACTGAAGTTCTCATTCAGTGCGGTCACAGTTATAATATAAGAACATCCATTTAAAGTCAGTTTTTCCACAAGACTCCCAGTTTAAAACCTACGCTACATTTCCAGGATTAGATTCACCAGGCTCACCCCCAACCTCATCGACCCACGAGGACACCAGGCCTTAACGTGAGAAATACAACAACTTGTACGTCACTTTGGGGCACGATCGGACTTTTTAGAGACTTAGAAGTCACAAGATGGAGCTGGAAAGTGGTGTCTCTCAGCGTGATGTTCCAGAAGAGGTATATTGTACGCATGTACAGTACGATTGGACTGGATCAAACAAGTTGCCCCACAACTTTAGGCTGTGCACGCCATAAGCAAGAAGAAGGACTAGAGAGCACGCAGAAGATGCATTTCACTGTGCCTCGACACATGTAACCAAACCAAACGTACACAGGCTGATCTGTGCCAGCGAGGTTGGAAGGCGTTGTAGACTGGGCAAGTCAAGAAGCCATGTTACTCTTGGGTAAAAGCATCCAAATAAGAGGCAAAGTGAGGAGTTCAATCAATCTGAGCAACAAGGAAGGGTAGTGATTGTTGTTCTAATCTTTACAGATGTATAAACGTAGCAAATAGTTCAGGTTCAAGTTTATTGTCGTGTGTCCCTGACAGGACAATGACATTCTTGCTTTGCTCCGGCACACAGAACATAGTACGCATTTACTACAAAACAGGTGAATTATATAAATACATACACACATGAATAAATAAACGGATAAAGTGCAAATAACAGATAACAGATAATGGGTTATTAATGATCATAGTTTTGTCCGAGCCAGGTTTAATAGCCTGATGGCTGTGGGGAAGTAGCTATTCCTGAACCTGGTCGTTGCAGTCTTCAGGCTCCTGTACCTTCTACCTGAAGGTAGCGGGGAAATGAGTGTGTGGCCAGGATGGTGTGGGTCCTTGATGATGCTGCCAGCCTTTTTGATAGCAGCACAGTGTTGCTGCCTCACAGCACCAGAGATACCAGAGAATCCTGATTACGGGTGCTGTCTGCACAGAGTTTGTACGTTCTCCCTATGACTGTGTGGGTTTTCTCCGGGTGCTCTGGTTTCCTCCCACACTGCTATTAAAAAGATATGCAGGTGTTGAGGTTAATTGGCTTTGGTAAAATTGTAAGTTGTCTCTAGTGTGTGTAGGATAGTGCTAGTGTAGGGCGTGCTCACCACGTTTAATACTCCCAACCACTTAGAATGATATTTAGAACTTCAAAAAGGGAGGGAGCAAAGACTTTGAAAGGAATGTCCAGTGTTACTGAATTAAATCAGTCCCCAATGCAACTGTTGCTGACTGACATCGGGATTTCAGTAGTCAGTGTTGCCACACAAGATTACAAAGAGCCACAGTCTCATTTTTTGACTTGGCGAAATGCCATTCATATATGGCTATTTTTCAAAAAAGGTCTATTGCAAGATTGGACTTTTGAGAGAATTGGATGTAGGAGGATGATGTGGGAAGTGGCATGTCTGTGTGCTGTTCATGAACTCAAGCCTGTTCCAGTTCACATCTTGGTCAATCCTTTCATCCGTTCATCCTTTCCAACTTATAGACATCCTTCTGATAGCTGGGCAACCAGAACTGCACACATTCAGTGAAGAACTCTTCAATCTCCTCCAGAAATCAATGTCATCAGTGAAGATTCCAGTGCTGTTTCTGTTTGCATCTTCACTGATTGACAGAGTATCTCCAGTGGCTTCTGTCTTCAGGTCAGATCTTCAAACTAGCACATTTGCATGTGTTTGAGATCCCACTAACAACCAGCTGAAGACTTGAATCTTCCCTGTGTTTCACAAGGAGTGAAGACTTTGTCAGAGTGTCTAGGGTTGGTAGGTTGGAAGTAGCGGTGAGTGGCCGAGTGACACTGGGGGTGGGAGGTGGAGGAGGTTCTGGAAGGGTGAGGAATGAGCAAGGGCAGCTTATTGTGGTTTTGGGATCAGACGTTCAAACATGTCTCATTGCTAAGCACTGACTTGCACCATCTTAACGAAGAGAAATACACAGAGGGATTAAAGGTCTATCTTTCAAGTGGTTGAACAGTTTTTGTGTCAATCACAGTATGTGATCTCTGCTCTGTATAATGTAACATGAAGGAGTGCAGGGCAGAGAGAAGTCTTTCCACCAGCTGGTTCTGCTGTCACTTTCAAAGAGATACTCAGTTCCCTTTCGAAAGTGATTATTGAATCTGCCTCTTGTATTCCCCCAGATCCCAGCAACTCATTCTTGATGAGCAAGGGGCCCTTCGGCCCACCTAGTCCATGTTGTCCTCATAACTGGGGAAAGGAGAGAACATAGAGCTGGGGTTAGAATCGCTGGGATTAGCCGCTGAATGGGGACTCGGTGGCACACTCTCACCTCTGGTTATTGAGTGAATCCATCATCTCCTGCACTTTGTTTGCCCTTTGTCTTGACAATCCAAGGCCTGAAGGACACATCCCTGCAGTTAGCTTTAGATGGTTCAGGTGGTGTCCATACTCTGAGGCCTTGGTCTGATCATACACCAGTGGTAACCCGTCAGTTACCCACGGCTCTCATTGTGGGAGGTCTCCAACGAGAGAAGCTGCTTACAAAATGTGTGCAGTCAGTTAAAGTTGAGGTGTGGAGGAACTTCATTGTGCACGGGTGGTGAATCTCTGGAATTCTCCATCACAGAAAGTTGGGGAAGGCTAGATCATTGGGGTATTTAAACAGGAGATACGTATATTTATGAAAGATCAGGATATGTATGGGTCACGGAGACCTGACGTAGAAGTGATGTTGAGGCCTGGGGCAGATCAGCCATGATCGTATTGAATGGCGGGACAGGCTTGAGGGGCCAAGTGGCCTATTCCTTTTTTCTGTATGTTTTTGTCCCATAAAAAAACAAAAACTACTAACTTAGCGTCTGAGTGGAGAATTTCGCACCAGAATGTAACCGATAAATCTTGAATGGAAACATGGTGTTATAGAATCTTTTGCACTGAAGGAGGCCATTTGGCCCATCATGCCCCTGATAACTCATTGATTCATCCTATTCTCCAGCTGTATTGACCAATTCCAGCAAATGGTCCCTGCTTATTCAATTTCCTTTGACATTTGCAATCAGATATGCCTCCACCCTTTCACAATGTGCATGGCAGCTCATAGCAACCAACCTGCCATGTCAGACAAGCCATGGGCAATATGCCAAGTATTTGAGATCTGCTTTTGCTAGTTAACGATTCTTTAGCTGGTGGAAGAACCTTTCCCCAAGAAGTCAAACAGACACTTATAACTTACTAAGTGGAACAAAGAGATGTGTGAGGTTGTGTGGATGAGGTTGTCAGCAATCAGACTATATGAACTCTGCAAGATATTTTTGCAATTATTCATAATTTAACCACTGCTATCAGTTGTAATCTTTGGTTTTAGTTGGAAATAAATATCTCCATTGTGTTTTTATTGAATTATAATTGGATTTTCTAATTGCATGGATAGTCAGCAGAAGCTAACCCAGCCTCCCTGGTGTAATAGGCAGGGTGAGGGGGTGGGGAGACTGTGAGACAGATGGAACATTCAGGAGCCTTTGGGAATAATTATTTTCAGGTGAGATTCTATTTTTATGAATACACTTGCCTCCATCCATTACATTACACTTTGTTTTAGTTTAGTTTATTATTACCACGTGTACCGAGGTGCAGTGTAAAGCTTGTTTGTTGCGTGAGATCCAGTCCGCAAAAAGACATCACATGACACCAACAAGCCAACCGCGGTGCATGGATACAGAGTAAAGGGAATAACGTTTAGTGCAAATTAAACTCCAATAAAGTCAGACTAAAGATAGTCCAAAGGTCTCCAATGAGGTAGATGGGAGGTCAGGACCGCTCCCTAGTTGACGAGAGGAGGGTTCAGTTGTCTGATAACAGCTGGGAAGAAACTGTCCATGAATCTAGAGGTGTGCGTTTTCACACTTCTGTACCTCTTGCCTGATGGGAGAGGGGAGAAGAGGGAGTGGCCGGGGTGAGACTGGTCCTTGGTTATGCTGCTGGCCTTGCCGAGGCTGCGTATAGATGGAGTCAAGGGAAGGGAGGTTGGTTTGCGTTGATGGTCAGTGTGGGCAAAGGGCCTGTTCCAATGTTGTATCTCTCTGTGCCGATCATTGCCCAGGTACTTGCGTGTTTACTGTACTGTGGACGTCAATGCTCACTCCCAACCAGTAGCCCCTGGCGTGAATCAATCTCTTCAGCTTCACCAGTAAAGTGAGAAATACAGCATGGAATCTAGCTTCTCTCTCACAACCTTTGATCTAAAGATGGATTGGTATTTTACTGGGAAACCTCTTTAATGTACACTCATTAAATGCATATGATTTTTCATGTCCGTTTCACCAAAGTAATGGGGATAATTGTTGCTTAATGCTTAAGAGAATGTTTCATTTCAAATAAAAATTGTTGGAAATGGCATATTTTAATATGGAACATGTAGATTTCTAATCAGATTGAACACTTAAATGTGTCAGAAGCATTTATAATTATAACTGCTATGTGTTTAAAATAAATCTTATTTAAAAAAAACCCTCAAAAATGAGAATAAAATTGTTGACCCAAAAACTAAACTTGAAATTGTGCTTTCAGTCTGCTGGTATGGGATATAAAACACATGTGCTGGAGTCTAATTTAGGAGTTTAAGAATGTGGTTGAGTAAACTCTCTTAACTGAAGTGATTTCTTTGCGAGCCGTGATGTATGAGCTGAGCCAATCTCCAGACATGCTGTTCCCAAAAACGCCACTTGTATTATTCGAGATGGAGTGAATATTGATTGGCCTATTAAACTTGTGCATTGATAACATGTAGTATCTGTTTACGCTCAACATAGAGAACGTACAGTAGCTTATGAAATACAATGGGTAAGGATGATTAACAGATGTTTGGACACAGCACACTGTGAGAAGTTCTGCTCTCCCGTTTCTCTCTTTCACAGCCATTCCCAGGAGCCACGTGGTTCTGAGTGAATTTTATCAACATTCCTCAGCCCTCACAGCGCAACAGAGCCGGGTTCGATCCTGACCATGGGTGCTGTCTGTGTGGAGTTTTACGTTCTCCCTGTGACCATGTGGGTCTCCTCCAGGTGATCCGGTTTTCTCCCACATCTCAAAGACGTGCGAGCTTGTAGATTAATTGACACTCTGTAAATTGCCCTTAGTGAGTACGGAGTGGATGAGAAAGTGGAATAACATAGAACCAGTGTCAACGGGTGATCAATAGTTGCCGTGGACTCAGTGGGCCAAAGGGCCTGTTTCCATGCTGTATCTTTCAAGCAAAACATTAAATTACTACACCTTAGTGTGATACAGCACAGACCCAGACCCCTCCACCCAACTCGTTCATGCTGACCAAGAATCTAAGCTCATCCCATTTACCCGCTTCTAGTCCATATCCCATTAAACGTTTCCTATCCATGCACCTATCTAAGTGCCTTTTCAATGCATCTTTAAACTAAGTGCAAGCTGCTATTCACATTCTACCTGATGGATTTCTAGTGGTCACCTGGACACATGCATGCACCCAGCACACATGCATGTACTCAGCACACATGCATGTACCCAGCACACATGCATGTATCCAAACACACATGCATGTACCCAGCACACATGCATGTATCCAAACACACATGCATGTACCCAGCACACATGCATGTATCCAAACACACATGCATGTACCCAGCACACATGCATGTACCCAGCACACATGCATGTACACAACACACACATGCATGTATCCAAACACACATGCATGTATCCAGCACACATGCATGTATCCAAACACACATGCATGTACCCAGCACACATGCATGTATCCAAACACACATGCATGTACCCAGCACACATGCATGAACCCAGCACACATGCATGCATCCAAACACACATGCATGTACCCAGCACACATGCATGTATCCAAACACACATGCATGTACCCAGCACACATGCATGTATCCAAACACACATGCATGTTCCCAGCACAAATGCATGTATCCAAACACACATGCATGTTCCCAGCACACATGCATGTACCCAAACTGTACTTATCTGCTGTGACCAGCTTCTCATAGACTAGATTGTGTACAAGAGCTGGCAGTGACAAGGCAACTGATTGACACCTCTCTGCATTGAAGTCATTCGGACAGACGACGTGGCTCGTGACAACTCTCACACTTTTGCCTGAAGTCAGAAAGCCACCTCTTCCCCAGCCTACTTCTTCTTCTTGCGAATGAAACATAAATAAGCCAAATAAATAGTTAGATCTCAAGCCGGGTGTTGAGCAGCCAGGTTGTTGTCTCTGCGTCAATGTCTGCCAGGCCCTGAGCTCCATTTGGTGGGTGGTAGAGTGGGCACCCAGAGATGACATGGTTGGCTGTCTGTTGTTCTGCTCCGCATTCACAGGCTGGGCTTTGGCGGAGCCCCCATCTCCACATGCTGGCATTGAAACGCCCAACTCCAGTACCAAGTCTGTTGAGCTTCACCCATGCTCCACAGGGGAGGTCAGACCCCAGCCTACAATGGGCCATCATAGCCACCACCCTTCCTTGGTCACCTGTTGCCAGCGCAGCTTTGTTCTGGCCTTTTCTTACCTCCAGTTCCCTCTCCTCTACTGTCAGTCGGAAGAAAGGTCCCGACCCGAAACGTCACCCATCCTTTTTCTCCAGAGATGCTGCCTGACCGACCGGCTGAGTGACTCCAGCATTCTGTGTCCATTCCCTCCAGCATCCGCTCTCCCTGCCCTCTCCACGGTTCCTATACTTTGTGCTGATAATTCCAATGTTCTCCACTCCATCCTCACAACCACACATACTCAAGAGCATAAAATACTTCAAGCATCTGTCTTTTGAAGAAAAGCGTTTATTTTTTAATCAACCCTTTGCTTGGTCTGCCTTCACGGGATATATCAAGACATTCCTCTTGTCAACATGCATCAGTATTGGGGCTTGCCTTTTTTCAGTCAGATTATAGTCACCAGTTGGTGAGAGGGTGAAGCGGCTCCACTCTCACTTGCAGTCCCTGCTGCTCTTTGATGTGTTACTGAGGCCATGTGCACAATGAACAGCCCCGTCCATCAATACTAAAGATTAGCCTCTGACATCCAAATTAATAACAACACCGACCAGACTCGTTCTTGATGCTAAAGATAAGCTGTGCTCGCAGTGATCTTGGAAATGTCCACATCCTTCAACGGCAGTGAGAAACTTCCAGGGCCAGCCTGACACGGCAAGAGGCAGTGCTTTTCCCACACCACCAGAGTAGAGAGGGCATGTCTGCCCCTCCTGCTCCCTGTCTCTCTCAGGGCTGCCACTTCCACTGTGAAGCTAAGTAGCTAACGAGGGATGCTGGCACAGTTCAGAGGGGTAGGGTACGTCCATGCAGTCCGTGCCGTGGGAAACAGAGGCAGCGTTGCAGGTCTCTCATCAGACACAGTGATTGAAGATGGAACAGGTTTTAAAACACAGAGAGCAGAGATGGAAGCAATGCACAGTCGGGAAAGTGACGGAGAGACAGAGGGGGTAGAAACAAGGAACTGCAGATGCTGGCTTACCAAAGTGCTGGAGTAACTCAGGGGTCAGGCAGCATCTCTGGATACGTGGTGTTTCGGGTCGAAACCCTTCTTAAGACAAAAGAGATTGGGGTGTAGGATGAGGGAGACGGAAGGTGGGGATGCAGAGGTGTAGATGTGAGGAGCAAAATAATTATCTGGACTGTTTAAAATATTGAGCCCCAAACACGACAAACACTAACTAGTTGGGCCGAACCGTGTGTTTATTATTAATGTTTAATGTTTTCTGTGTCATTCTTAATTGTTACTGTATGTCTTGTTGCCACCTGCGAGCGGAGTACCAAGGCAAATTCCTTGTATGTGAACATACTTGGCCAATAAATTAATTAATTAATTAATTAATTAATTCATTCATTACCATGCTATATGACTCTAACGAGGTACTAGCTAAACTAGGAACTACAAACTGTCTTGGTTGTACTAAGGACTTTGGGCTTTTTGGGTTTTTGTTTATGTTAACTTCGTGTTTATTATGTTACCTGTCTGACTGTGTTTACGGGCATGTTATGCTGCTGAAAGTAAGAATTTCATGCTTCCATTTTCAGCACATATGACAATTAAACGCAGTTGGCTCAAAGACTAGAGTTGCTCGGGAGAGGAGGGAGAAGGTCTTTCAGCTAAAGTCATAACATTGAGGAAACAGGGATGTGACAGGCACAAACTGTAAATACTGTCACGCCATCTCTCTCTTCAACACTGGCGACACGTCATATCGCTTGAGAACAATAATTGTTGCTTTATGCCTGTTACTACATTAAGAATTGTGCCATGCTTGTATTATTCACACGTGTACCGAGGCACAGTTTGTGTGCTGTCCGTTCAAATAAAATCTTATTAGTCATGAGAACAGTCAAGCCCTTCACAGGTACAACAGATAACGCAAATACCAAGGGGCAGAATATCGCATGAAAGTGCTACGGTATTACAGTTCCAGAGGGAAAACTCCCAGGGAGGTAGGTCGGAAGATTGGGATTGCACCCCAGTTTATGGGAGGATAACATTGGGGAAGAAGCTGCTCCAGAATCTGGTGGTGTGCATGTTCAAGCTTCTGTACCTTCTGCCTGAACAGAGAGGGGAGAAGAGGAAATGACCGAGGTGTGAGTGATCCATGATAATGTTGGCTGGTTATCTGAAGTGTAGATACAGTCAATGGTGAGGAATGTGGTCTGTGTGATGGACTGGGCTACATTCATAACGCGCTGTTATTTCTTGTGGTCTTGGGCAGAGCTGTTGCCAAACCAAGCTGTGATGCTTTCTATGGTGCATCTGTAGAAGTTGGCAAGAATTGTTGCAGTCATCATGAATTGCTTATTCTTCTGATGAAGTAGATGTGCATTCTTGGCCGTAGCGTCATTGCCGTTGACTGATACATCTCTGGGCTGCCACAAAGCCTATAGAAAGTTCCAACGAGGCAGTCTGTAGGGAACCTTGATGTCAGAGATGTTTTACAGATACAGCGTGGCAACAGGCCCTTCAGCCCATCGAGTCCGTGCCAAGCTGCGATCACCCTGTGCACTAGTTCTATCCTACACACTAGGAGCTTTTTACAGAGGCCAATTAACCTACAAACATGCATGACTTTGGAATGTGGGAGGAAACTGGAGCATCCGGAGAAAAGCTGTGTGGTCTGTCATGCGTGTGTGTGTGTGTTGAGGTTCTGACTTTGTGTGTGTGTGCATGGATCCATGCATGGGTGCGTGTGTGCGTCTGCTTACGTACGTGCGTGTAACCATATGTATGTGTTGAATTTGTCTATGTGTGTGTGGATGTATCCCCCCCATGGGTGTGTCTGGCATGTGTGCAAATGTATGTGCGCGGGTGTGTATGTGTGCGTGTGTAAGTGTGTGTGCGTGTGTGTATGTGTGCGAGCACGCGTGTATCCATATGTATGAGTGTTGAGTTTGTCTATGTGTGTGTGCATGTATCCCTGCATGTGTGTGCGTATACACCAGTGTGTACTGCATCTGTGTACCTGTGCGTGGCGTGAGGTGTGGTCTAGGGGCCAGTTAGTGAGGGACAGTTGACAAGGGGCTACAGGCGGGATGTTCAATCCCCGGATAAACTCCTATTGTTCAGCGCACAAACCGGGAAACACTCACTGGTCTGTCAGCTCCATGTTCATTTCCTGATGACACTTCTCCGTGAGTCATTGGAACAACATCCCTCTGCTCTCCATGACCATGCTCTGCTGCTTCTTGACCCTGTCCATCTGAGCTCTGCAGCCCACCTGCTCCAGCTCAGTCCGATCCCAACACTCCTCTTCCGTGCCCTCCAGTTGCCCCTCAGGTTCCAATAGCATCTTTCCGCCAACTAAACCAACACTATCCCACGCTATGCTATACGCTACGATATACACTATGCGATATACGCTATGCTATACACTACATACTGTGCCATACACTATACTATATACTATCCTATGCTATATTCAAGTTCAGGTTACATTTATTGTCACATGCACCAATTGGTACAGTGAGATTTGAGTTGCCCTACAGCCATACGAATAAAAAGAACACAATACACGATAGAATTTAACATGAACATATTATATACTATACTACATTAATGTCCTCTGGTTCTCAATCTCCCTCTCCTGGATAAAATACTGTGCATTCACCCTGTCTATTCCCCTCATGATCGTATACACTATGAGATCACCCCTCAGCTTCCTGCGCTCCAAGGCATAGAGTCCTCGCCAACCCAACCTCTCCCTCTAGTTTAGTGTTGTCTTGTTTTTTTGCAGTTTTGCTTTTTTACTGTCTTGCAGTATTTATGTATAATTTATGTGTGTTATGCATTGTCTAAATCTATCTGCCCGTTACACTATCACAAGCAATATGTTCACTGCAGCTGTATCTCACAATAAACTCAACAGGAGCGGTCCCGGCTGGCTCAGGGTCTAGTGGTGTGTGTACATCAAATAAGGTGGGCATTCTGCAAACGTGACACACACGAGATTGGAGACCTTCAACAGCCGTTAACTAGACTTTACTGAACCGTATCTTGCACTAAACGTAATTCCCTTCATCCTGTATCTGTACACTGTGGATGGTTGATTGTAAACATGTATGGATGTAATCACGATGTTTTCAAGAGAGAGTTAGATTTAGCTCTTAGGGCTAATGGAATCAAGGAATATGGGGAGAAAGCAGGAACGGGGTACTGATTTTGGATGATCAGTCGTGATCATATTGAATGGCAGGAGCTCGAAGGGCCGAATGGACTACTACGATATCTATTTTCTATGTTTCTGTAGTCTTTTCACTGACTGGTTAGCACGCAACAAAAGGCTTTTCACCTTACCACGTTACACTTGACAGTAATAAACCATGCTAAACTAATTCCAGCGGTCGGTGCAGTCAGACGAAGCTACTACGGGACTCGTGCTCAACTCTCCCCGATGTTTATGTCGGTCATCAGATTCTCTCCCCAGTATCTGGTCTAATGTTTATTTACAGCCCACTAAATATGGACCGTCCCATTGGGATTGGATGGAGATTGACTGAGGATGTCAAGGGCAAAGCAACAGAAAAAATCATGACAGTTTTAGTGCAACTTGCCTCTGTTGGTATAAAACAGGAATGTTTTTCAAAATATTTCTCCCTTTATCTACAGTACATGATTGAAACCTACATCCTCTCCTTGCTGTTAAACCCTCTGCTTTTATTTTAATGCTGACAGATTCCCAAATGAAGAACAGCAGGCATTCAGGATCTATCTCGGACTGATTATTCCAGTGTAAGGCTCTCGCAGGATCAATTCCAGCTCCGAGATGGCTCCCCATTCCTGGAGACCTTGTATTGTTAGTCACTGCCTGTCACATGCGTGTTCTTCAAGAGAGAGTTAGATAGAGCTCTTAGTGCTAACGGAATCAAGGGATATGGGGAGAAAGCAGGAACGGGGTACTGATTGTGGAAGATCAGCCGTGATCATGTTGACTGGCGGTGCTGGCTCGAAGGGCCGAATGGCCTAACTCCCACACCTGTTTTTATATTTCTATATTTCTTGTTCAGCACAGGTAGCGTTGGATAGATACAGGTCTAATGTGTGAAAATGGGATTAACATGGGAAAGCAGCACAATTAACATGGGCGAAAAGGGGCCGAAGGTCCTGTTTCAGTGTTGGATAATTTAATAATTCTATGATTGTGTTCAGTGGGCCCTGGATCAGTATGTGCGAGGAATTTGTAGGGCTTTAGTTTAGTTTAGTTTGTATAGTCACGTGTATTGAGGTACAGTTGAAAGCTTTGTCATGGTTATGAAGTCTTTACGTGATCACAATTAATCTTGCAGGGGCGGGGGCGGGGCTGGGACTTAGTTGATGGCTCACACATAACTGTTATTCAACGTTTCCAAATACCAAAAGGTACTGACAAAGGACAAAGGACATTTATTGTCACATACACCAATTGGTGCAGTGACATTTTAGTTACCTTGCAGCACACACATAAGACAAACACAACACTATAGAATTTAACAAAAAACATAAAACATCCCCCCACAGCGGGATCAACGTTTCCCACTGAGAGGGAAGGCAACAAAGTTCAGTCCTCTTCCTGTTGTTCGCCCGTGGTCAGGGCCTATCGAAGCCTCCGCAGTCGCCGCACGGCGGCCCGATGTTTCAGGCTCCCTCGCCGGGATGATGGAACTCCCAAATCGGCCATTTCGGAAACTCCAAGGGTATTCTTCCGTACTGACACCGGGGTTCCATCATTCAAGCAAGAGGGCCTGAACCTGTCTCCCCTAACTCTGCACTTCTTAATTTAAAAACCGTCTATCTTGCCGTTTCTCAGCCTCCGACGCTCCAGAGAAAACTAGCCACGTTTTCCCAACCTCGCTTTGTTAAACCCCTGTAATTTGGGCAGTGTTCTGGTAAACCTGGTCAGCAACCTCTCCAAATCCTCATCCTTTCTGTTACGGTGTGGCCAGAATTTCACACTAATGACAAATATCTCGAGCTAACAATTGCCACTATGATGTTCTGTGCTTTTTATATAAATTCACACATCTCAATAGACTGGTAATTACTTCTGTAAATCATTTAAAATGCCACAATTACTGCTTTGAAAGTAATAAAATGCCTAATTATAATCTGGAGAGTAAACAGATTAGACCGTCTGGCCTTACGTTGTATCATATATTAGTTGTGGCTGACTTCTCTCTCTAGTTAAACACTGATTGATGATGTTTGGTCACCTGAGGCAGTGGCAATGTCCAGAGAACCAATGGGAACATAGACCACTGGAGTGCCGGTGAGTTGCAGCAATCAATAGATTGCAAGTTGAATTTCTGGTTCATGTTAATCTTTGACTGGGGATTTGGGAAAAAAGGCAGAGTTCCTGTTATTTGGCAATGCTGGAGAGTTGACCAAGAGAGATTGCGTTTGCCATTCTCCAGTCAGTCAGCCTGCTTATAGTACAGAGTGATCGTCAATGATCTCTGGAAGTGCAGGAGAACTCTGGTAGTCATGGAGACAGCTTCATAAGACGTTGGTTTGGCCGCATCTGGAGTAACGTGAGCAGTTCTGGTCACTCCATTACAGGATGGATGTGAGGTTTTGAAAAGGAGAGGAGATTTACCAGAATGCTGCCAGGATTAGCGGGCGCCTACCACAGGGAGAGGATGGGCTGACTTGGATTGTGTTCTCTGGAAGGCCAGAGGTTGCGGGGAAACCTGATAGAGGTATATAAAATTATGAGATACATAGATAAGGTAGACGGTCAGAATCGTTTTCCCCACGGCTGAAAAATTAAATGCAACAGGGCACAGCTTTAAGGTGAGAGGGGCAGCGTTTCAAGGAGGTGTGCGGGGCAAGTTTTTTCTTACACAGTGGTGGGTGCCTGGAACGTGCTGTAAGGGGGTGGTGATTGAAGCAGATACATTAGAGACATTTAAAAGATGTATTGTTAGCCACATTGAGATGCAGGAATGGCAGAGTGTGGATTCTGTGCAGGCAGATAAGAGATGGTCTTGACATCATGTGTGGCAGATATATTGTGGGCTGAAGGGCCTGCTCCTGTGCCATATAGTTCTATGTCAGCCCTAATCCCAAAATACAGAGTGGATTTTAAAAGTAGATCAATGAAATCAGGATACCATGTAAGATTCGGGAACAAGTGTTTGACGTGGGAACAGTGCATGCAAGGTATTCAAACAATCAAGGCAAAGAGAAATGGGGAAGAGGGGACACAGATCTAGGCTGCAATCTCACATCCCAGAGACGTGTGGGTTTGTAGGTTAATCAGCCCTCTGTAAATTGCCCCGAGTGTGTAGGGAGTGGGTGAGAAAGTGGTTCAGCATAGAGCTAGCATGAGCAGGTGATGGAGACCGGCTGAAGGGCCTTCTTCCACGTTGCATCTTTCAAACAACCGTCAACCTTTTGTGTACATTTTAAGCAGAGAGTCACTTCCATTCAATGGTAATTTTCTTATTTTTTAAATATAAATTATATCAAAGGAATGAAAAAACATTTCTTATGTTCAGCTTGTTTAAATGTTATATCACCTCTCTGTCCTTTCTCTCTGCCTTCAGACCAAGCCATTTTAGTTTTAGTTTAGAGAGGGAGCGTGGAAACAGGCCCTTCGGCCCACGGGGTCCGCACCAACCAGCGATCCCCGCACACACACACTGGCCAATTTTACACTTAAACCAAGCCAATTAACCTACAAACCTGTGCGCCTTTGGAGTGTGGGAGGAAACCGAAGATCTTGGTGAAAATCTGTACGGTCATGGGGAGACCGTACAAACTCCGTAGGCAGGATCGAACCTGTGTCTCTGGCACTGCAAGCGCTGCAAGGCAGCAACTCTACCGTTGTGCCACCGTTCCACACAATCTCCCTCCACATTGCAAGTAACCCTTTGGAACGTAACCACAATTTAATATGAAGAATTGGTCTACAATCAGCAAAGTTTAGTTTAGAGATGCCACGTGGAAACAGGCCATTCGGCCCATCGAGTCCACACCAACCAGTGATCACCCATACACTAGTTCTATCCTACACATATCAGGACAATTTTACAGAAGCCAGTTCACCGACAAACCTTTGGAATGTGGGAGGAAACCAGAGCACCTGGAGAAAACCCACATGGTCATAGGGAGAATGTACAAACTCCTTACAGATCTAACCCAGGTTTCTAGCGCTCTAGGTCATTAACTCTACCACTGCACCACCACGCCGCCCTGCAGTGAGTTTAGAGATGCATGGAGAAAGGCGCTTCAGCGTACCGGACAAACGCTGATCATCGACCACCCGTCCACGCTAGTTCTATGTTATCCCGCTTCACATCTGCTCTGTGCAAACTCAGGACAATTTACACATGGTCACAGGAAAACGTGCAAACTCCACACAGACAGCACCCGAGGTCAGGACTGAACCCGGGTGAGAGAACAGCTCTACCCGCTGTATCGCCCCTGGATGTCCCTAATTTTGTCTAGGACTGAAAGAGACGAGGTGACACATTGAATGAGGAATGTGTGCAGCCACCAATGGTCTGTGCAGATTTGTAAACATGCAGCGAGTTGTGGAGTAAGGGCAGGGGGTTATATCTAATTGCTGGCAGCTGGTGAAAGCAGACTTTAACAGCGAGCATAATTCTCAACTTTTGCCGCTCTTTCATGAATCATGGAGTGTTTGGAATTGTCTCTGCATTTCCTTCATTGGGAGATTTATCGTGGCTGAGATGTGTTGGGTAATTCATATGAAATGGAATCAGTCTCAGCAGAGTGTCGCTGCCAATTATGCGCCTAACTAGACGGGATTCCCAGGCACCAAGTCATTCCTCACTCACTATTTGTCCGTAACCGGTCACTGCCCGATCCCAGGGTGAAGGTTCGCCTTGTTGACAATGCTGTCACCATCTATATTACCGCAGCCTGTAGCACAGTGAATGGCCAGGGTCAGTGTGTGGGCCGGGCCCTGTTTGGCAGGTCTGATGAATTCTACCAGGGCGACACAGTGGCGCAGCGGGTAGAGCTGCTGCCTCACAGCGCCAGTGGCCTGGGTTCAATCCTGACCTCGAATGCTGTCTGTGTGGAGTTTGCACATGCTTCCTGTGACTGTGTAGGCTTCCTCCAGGTGCTCTGGTTTCCTCCCACGTTCCAAAGACGCGCGGGTTTGTAGGTTCATTGGCCCTCTGTAAATTGCCCCAGTGTGTAGGGAGTGGATGAGAAATTGGGATTAAATATTGAGTGACAGGTGGCAACTGGAACTGGTGTGGTAACAAAACATAAAGACAATGCTTTAGGTGTTGGGGGATATGGGTCAATCGGCTGCAAATAAGACTATCTTCGATTGTCAATGTGGTCGGCATGGATGAGTTGGGATGAAGGACCTGTTTCCGTGCTCAATGACTTCATGACAATCCTCAAAATACTGAGCTAATGGTTGTGAATTGGAACCAAGGATGAAGGTTGGTTTCGGATCTGACCCATTAGAGGTCACGTCAATGTCACGTTGACCATCATTTTTGATTCTCTCACTTTGCATTCATTGTCAGTTGTAGATGTAGCCCAGTCCATCACACAAACCTGACTTCCCAAAGAGCTGGAATAAACATAAAATACTCAATGGAACAAACTGAAAAAGATTGAAATGTCTATTTCTTGGGAAAATTCCAGAATTCTAAAAATTTTAATCACACTTCATGAATAATATTAATCCCCAAAATATCTCCACAATGTGTTTCTGATTTTGTTAACAAATTTAGTTATAGCGTGGAAACTCAGTCCATGCTGACCATCACTCACTTATTCACACTAGTTCTATGTAATCCCACTTACCCACTCTCTGCACACGAGGAACAGGTTTACAGAGGCCAATTAACTATTATTTGTTATTTATTATTTTTATTATTGTCTGTTTTTCTGAATATCTACTCATTTTTGTGTGTGTTTATTGTGGGTTTTACAGAGTACTATGTTTACATATCTAGTGTGCTGCTGCTAGTAGGAATGTTATTGTTCTGCTGCTAGTAGGAATATGACATTATTACACTCTTGACTGTAAACCTACAAACCAACATGTCTTTAGGATGTGGAAGGAACTGAAGCACGCAGAGGAAACCCACGCAGTCACGGGCAGAACGTGCAAATGCAGACAGCATATTGAAAATGCAGACAATATTTTCTGCAATATTGAAAATCTAGTTTTAAATGTTTTGGAGGTTAATGTGAGGTATTCATACCCGTGAACAATATCACAAACTAAGCACTAATTATGAATGATGTGCATTGTCTCAGTGCTGACATAGGATTCAATATTTTGTTTGGATTTTGAGGAATCCTTTTTGATAAGTTCCATATGAATTATTTATAATTAAGTCAAAAAACTTGCATGAGAATCCAGAGGAGTATGCTGCCCTGGATAAGGAGGTTAGGTTAAAAAGGGAAACAGAGTATTTATGGGAAGACTGTAGTTGAGTGATATCGTGTGGAACTAGTGTTCGCTGGTGTTTACGCGAAGATCGAGGCTAGTTAAGAGCCTCTTCCTCTGGCAAAGCACAGACAGCACTTGGAGAGTGCGGTGGGAAAAGGACTGACGGATTTAAATCACATGCATCGAATGTGGAATGGAATATGGGCATTGGAACTTATTGTCACGCGTACCGAGGTACAGTGAAAAGCTTTTGTTTGTCTGCTCCTCAGTCAAATCAGGTGCGTACAATGAGAGAGAATGAGTTACAAATAAATAATCGGATGAGTGTGGGTGATGGGATTGTCCTGAGATCCTTAAGAGTTTATTTAGTTTAGAGATACAGCATGGAAACAGGCCCTTTGGCCCATCGAGTCCACGCCGACCGGCGATCACAGTTCACAATGCTATCCCACTTTCACATCCGCTCCCCACACACTAGGGGCAATTTACAGAGGGTCAACTAACCTGCACTCCTGCACACCTATGGCAAGCTGGAGGAAACCAGAGCACCCCGAGGAAACCCAGGTGGCCGCAGGGAGAACGTAGAAACTCCACACAGACAGCATCCAAGGTCATAAGGTCTGACTCATAAGTGATTGGAGCAGAATTATGCCATTTGGCCCATCGTCCATTCTGCCATTCAATCACGGCTGATCTATCTCTCCCTCCTAACCCCAATCTCCTGCCTTCTTCCCATAACCCCTGACACCCGTACAAATCAAGAATCTATCTATCTTTGTATTAAAAATGTCCATTGACAACCTCCACAGCCTCTGCGGCAAAGAATTCCACAGATTCACCACCCTCTGACTAAAGAAATTCCTCCTCATCTACTTATTAAAGTAATGTTCTTCTATTCTGAGGCTGTGACCTCTGGTCCTCGACTCTCCCACTAGTGGAAACATCCTCTCCACATCCACTCTATCCAGGCCGCCCACTTTGGTAAGTTTCAATGAGGTCAGCTCAGGATCAAACGCGAATCCCTGGCAGCAACTCTACTAGCTCAATGGCTGGAATATCAGCCATGATCACAGTGAAAGGCGGTGCTGGCTCGAAGGGCCGAATGGCCTACTCCTGCACCTATTGTCTACTGAATATTGTCTAATAAATTCCTTCCATGTGTAAATAAAATGTGAAAGAAAATGAGTAGAAATAAACTCGCGCTCAACGGAGAAAGAATGGAGAAAGTCAGGTAGATGGCAAGGAGGACAAACAGCAGAGCTGGGCTGTGTCCAGACCACATCAAGATTCATCTCCATGTGTTGTGTGACGTGGCCTCATGAGGAAGACTGCAGCCAGGGAGGGTGCACAATAGTAGGAGAAAGCTGCAGGGTGGAGCGGTGTGGCAGGAGCGGAGATTGCTTCTGTCAAGCTGGACTGACGAGTGTGGAGGCAGCTCTAGGTCAGGTACATGGTTCACAGAAGGTGAACACAAGCCCTGTCCTGAAGGAAGGAAGTCCGACACAAGCAAAGGAAACCTAGAACAACAACAGAACTATTTGCCCGAGGTCTACAAAACTGGAATGATCTGTCCTGCAGACTAATAGATCTTGACATTTGCAGATTCAAATGTATTAGACCCTTAACCATTTCATTTAAGGTTGAATGTGTTGGAAGGAACTGCAGATGCTGCTTTGAACCTGGTTCATGTTCGACGCAATTGTCTGAAGAAGGGTGCCGACCTGAAATGTCACCTGTTCCTTTTCTCCAGGGATGCTGCCTGACCTGCTGAGTTGCTCCAGCACTTTGTGTCTATCTTCATTTAAGGCTGCACATTTAAGGTTTTGAAGCTGACTGAGGAATCTGCCATGGTCCGTCTACGTTTACTGAGGCTTGTCGAACACCAGACACGCACAGTGGAAGTTACTGCAATTGGAAACGCAGCGCTAACCTCATCGAGGACGCCTTCAGTGCTGGAGAGGAGCTCTGTGATCCGGGGTTAATGAGTTCCAGACAATCGCAGTTCAGAGGGCAAAGTGAACTTAGACGTGGCTGTGGCATCTCCTCGATCTTTGATACTTTAATGCTTTTTTTGTTGTATCCATTGGTGGTTTAAAGCATTGAGTGTTACTGCAGATCCATACTGGTTTAACGTCTGTTATTGCACAAAGTCGAACATCCTGTCACTTATGTAAATTACCTGTGAGAACTTCTTATTGTCAATATTTAGCTTGCAGCTGGTTTCCTTGGAGCAGGGAAAGTGATACTTTAACCCAGTTGCCTCTTACCCTGACAAAGCGATTAATAGCAGACAGGGTCACCATCTGTAGGAGACTTCCCTGGATGTCTTTGCCCTTGCAGCCACGTTGGTTCTTGTTTCCTTTCGTCTGATGATGGTTCACAACCCTCCCGTCCCCAGGAACTTAGGCACGGGGTACTGATTGTGGAGGATCAGCCATGATCACAATGAATGGCAGTGCTGGCTCAAAGGGCCAAATGGCCTCCTCCTGCACCTACTTTCTATGTTTCGCTGAGTGAATTAGAAACATGAAGTGCATGGGAGTTTCATCTCAGTCTTCCCTCTGCAAAGACTCTCTTGTCTCATCCGTGTTATTCTACGCCCCTCCTCCAAGTGCTTCAGTATACTGACTGGTGTAAACCATGTATGTTGGCCAGAACTGCTGCCTGATTATTGTCCACACCCCTGTTGCCAACACTGAAGGCATAGCCTAGGAAGGACTGGCAGCTTGCCCTGAGCCTCTTCCCAGCCACTCAATGACATCCCATATGCCTGGGACATGGACAGAATGCAGGCATGATGTGTTCAAGAGAGAGTTAGATTTCGCTCTTAGGGCTAATGGAATCAAGGGATACGGGGAGAAAGCATAAACGGGGGACTGATTCTGGATGATCAGCCATGATCATATTGAATGGCAGTGCTGGCTCAAAGGGCCGAATGGCCTGCTCCTGCACCTATTGTCTATGTTTTCTATGTGAATCAGTCTAGCCCTGAATGCCAACGGCAGCATGGACAGGGTGGGCTGAAGGGCCTGTTTCCGTGCTGTACAACTCCATCACACTATGGCTTTCATTAGCCTTATCCAAAGAAGATTCAAGTTCTAGGTCAAAGATCTCTCACTGGGCAGGAAATTGAAAATCAGATTGGTGCTGATGAAGAACAGCAGCTTCTCCTTGTCTTGAGCAGCTGTGAGATGCCATCACAACACCACTGGTTGTCGTGACTATGATACAATATTGTGGCCATGTTGTGAGATAAACAGGAATGCAACAATCTAATCCCATTTGTTTACCACATTCTCTATCTCCGAGCCTTTTTTTAGCTGCAGCTAATGATTAACTTTCCCATAAATTAAAAAACAAAATAATATTCCCCAACCAGTTCACGTCAACTAAACTGTCCTCTAAAACAATGCACATCAGAGATGTAGAATTTCTAAATAAATCAACAGCTCCCACACCGAATAAATGCCAAGGTCACGGGTCAGACATTCTTTCCGAGGAAGCTTGGCAGCATCTGATGTTCCCGTCAGTGGAGATCTGTGTGGCTTCCGGACGTTTGCAGAACCTGCCCGCTTTACAAATTGTTTGTGGGTTTCTTAAAGTAGGTCACTGGGGCAATAACAAATCTTTGTATTTTCTTGTTTAAATGAAAATTGTAATGTTTGTTGATTTTAGGTTTATCATTATCACGTGTGCTGAGGTACAGTGCAAAGCTTTGTTTGCCTGCTTTCAAACAGATCAGATATACCATGCATAAATATAATCAAATCTAACTCGAGTACAACAGGTAGAGCAAAGGGGAAGATACAGAGTGCAGAATATAGTTCTCAGCATTGTAGCGCACCAGTTCCAGAGACAAAGACCAATGTCCGCAATGGGGTAGAGGTGAATCAGACTGTACCCTGGTTTATGGAAGGACCATTCAGAAGCCTGATAACAGAGGGGAAGAGGCTGTTCCTGAGTCTGGTGGTGCGCGCTTTCAAGTTTCTGTACCTTATGCAAGATGGAAGCAGGGAGAAGAAGGAATGTCCGGGGTGGGACAAGTCTTTGATAATGTCGGCTGCTTTGCCAAGGCAGCGTGAATGTAGATGGAGTCAATGGTGGGGAGTGTGGTGTGTGTGACGGACTGGGCCACATCTACAATGGTGGGGAGTGTGGTGTGTGTGACGGACTGGGCCACATCTACAATGGTGCGGGAGTGTGGTCTGTGCGGGACTGGGCTACATTCACAACTCTGCAATTTCTTGTGGTCTTGGGCAGAGCTGTTCCCAAACCAAGCTGTGATGCAACCTGACATGATGCTTTCTGTGGTGCATCTGTAGTAGTTTGTAAGTGTCACTGCGTATATGCCCAGAGACCCGGTTTCAATCCTGACTACGGATGCTGTCTGTGCGGACTTTGCACTTTCTCCCTGTGACCACGAGGGTTTTCTCCAGCTGCTCAGGTTTCCTCCCACATTCCAAAGACTACAGGTTTGTAGATTTAA
The DNA here is from genome assembly GCA_035221665.1 of Okamejei kenojei. Classification (NCBI taxonomy): domain Eukaryota; kingdom Metazoa; phylum Chordata; class Chondrichthyes; order Rajiformes; family Rajidae; genus Okamejei; species Okamejei kenojei. Next base: position 28,732,742 of record CM069165.1, on the reverse strand, counting down.
TGGGTTCCGTAAATTGTCCCTAGTGTGTAGGATAGAACTATAGTACGGATGTATGTTGGTTGGCATGGACACGGTGGGCCGAAGGGCCTGTTTACACACTGTATTTCAAAACTAAAACCTAATTTCCTCAAGATTTGGTGCTTCTGTAAGGTCCAGATGTAAAAGATGGTCACTATTGGACAGTGCAATATATTGAAAGGTTGTTAGAATATTTTTTTATTCAGTGAATTGTTTTTTTTTCGTATTTCCAGACTTCTGATTCATGATTTCCATTTAGTTTTTGGAAGCCAATCTTGCAATCTCTTGTTTTAATTGGATCAGCGCTTTCTTAAACTGAGCAAGGGGAAGTCGGAATTTTGGACAAAGGTGTCAGTGCCAGGAACAAGGCCTGACTATTTGTCGCAGGAATTGGAAGACAGTTTTTATAAATTGAAGACTACAAATTTTTGCCTTTTCACTGGAATTTATTACTGGAACTCAGCGGGTCAGGCAGCATTTGTGGAGGGAAATGGACTGATGATATTTTGGGTCGGGGCCGTTCTTCAGATTGATTGTGTAGGGGGGGGGAAAAGCCGGGAAAGAGATGTGTAAACGTCGACCTCTGGCTCTGTGCAGTGAAGTGTCTCAGCTGCATGTCAGTGGTACTGGGCTGACATCAACAGAGCGGGTCCACAATCTAGCATCCCCACTGAATTCACGCTTGATTTAAAATTTATGCTTCGAATGAATTTCTACAACTTTATATAATGTACTTGTAAATTATTTCCATACTTTCTCTCCAGTTAAAGATTCTAATTGCAACCTGACTGCACTGTGTTCACAGGATGCCCTTGTTACTGGAATGTGAAACCCAACATATCATTTTGCTTGTAAGGTCACCAATGCTTGCAAATAGAGTACAGATTGCTTTTCTGAGATACGCTCACAGTTAGATTCCTGTATGGTGGTTAGTATATTGTTACAAGTTTCAAGAGAGACAACCTGGCTACACAGTTGGTATTGGTTTATCATGGCCATTTGTACCGAGTTACATAGAACAGTACATCACAAACAGGCCCTTCGGCCCACAATGTCTGTGCTGATGTATTCAAGAGAGAGTTACAGTAACAGTAGATATAGCTCTTCGGGCTAACGGAATCAATGGATATGGGGAGAAAGCTGGAACGGGTTACTGATTATGGATGATCAGCCATGATCATGTTGAATGGCGTTGCATAGCTCAAAGGGCCAAAAGGCCAACTCTTGCACCTATTTTCTATGTTTCTGAGTTTCTATTGACATTATTCCAAGACCACCCTTATCTACCTGCATATAATCCATATCCCTTCATTCCATTCACATCCATATTCCTTTCTAAAGTCTCTGAAACACTGCTATCATATCTGCTGCATCCACTGTCGACCCCACTGCCAGAATGCTGTATGACTCTATGTCTCTATGATCTTGTTACGTCTCTATTCCAGAATTCCAAGAGTGGTAACAGGAAATGCTGGAGACATTGAGCAACATCTCCCAAGAGAACAGGAGCCAGACCAGGAATTGGACCCAAGTTATCAAATCAGTAACTGGAAAAGACGTATCATTATCTCTTATTCATCATCGTTGAAAACATTAGCGACGCAGTGTTGCCGGTTTCCAACGGGAACGGTGACGGACGCACCACACATCCCCGTCCTCCAGTTCCTGCGGACTTCCGCCGCTGGAAGTATAGGATGTTGGTGGGTGTGCTTTATCATCCTTCCTTACAATGCCGGCAGTGATCGCAACTTCTACTGAAGTGCGGATGGCCGTTGGCTCGCTAGGAGCTCATCCGCCCTTTGGCAGGTCTTGTTTCTGGTCCTGCTGGGGGTCCACAGCCCCCTCCTCACCTGGCAAACCAGGTGGGGGAGACGGTTTAGTCGCCGACTATCCGACCATGGAGCAGGTAGCACGGGTTTCATGGTACCCGTGGCGGGGGGAACTCCCCCCGACCTGATCTGGATTTATCTCTTAACGGTCTCAAAACATCTGTATTTCTGAGAGAAATAAGGAATTGCAGATGCTGGTTTACAAAAAAAAAACACAGTGCTGGAGTAATTCAGTGGACATGGCAGCGCTCTGGAGAACATGGATAGATGATGTTTCATGTCAGGACCCTTCTTCAGAATTACTGCTGAGTTACTCTAGCACTGTGTCTTTTTTTGTAAACCTAAATCTGCAGTTCCTTGTGTCTCCATTTTACTACTCCACTGTGAAATCTCCTCAAGGTGAACCTGAAGAAGTGTCCTGGCCCACGGTATCATCTCCCCATGTTCTCCAGAGTTGCTGCCTGACCCCGTTCGATGATTCAATGATACTTTCAATGATACGAGTTATTTTAGCACTTTGTGTCCATTTTTGTATTCCTGGGAGATTTGGAACCATTCGCGTTCCTGGAAACGGCATTTTGGTGACCTTATAATATCTCACCGACACACAGAACAGGCTATGGAACATGCCCAGATCCATTGGCGCCTTGTGCTGGGTTTATTTGGAATTCTAAAATTCCAGTTAATCCAATAATTCCAGTAAAAAGATTAAAAAAGATATCGTCATCATTTTATAAACACTGTCTTAAATGGCACTATGTTCCTGATGTTGGGGGAGTCCAGAACCAGGGGCCACAGTTTAAGAATAAGGAGTAAGCCATTTAGAACGGAGACGAGGAAACACTTTTTCACACAGAGTGGTGAGTCTGTGGAATTCTCTGCCTCAGAGGGCGGTGGAGGCAGGTTCTCTGGATGCTTTCAAGAGAGAGCTAGAGTGGTCTGGGGATATGGGGAGAAGGCAGGAACGGGGTACTGATTGGGGATGATCAGCCATACTCACATTGAATGGCGGTACTGGCTCGAAGGGCCAAATGGCCTACTACCTATGTCTAATGTCTTCTAATTTCCTGTGATAAATGGCGACCCAAACTGCTGCAAATCACTGTTTCGGGTCGAGATCATTCTTCAGACTTGACCCGAAACATCACCCGTTCCTTCTCTCCAGAGAAGCTGCCTGGCCCGCTGAGTTACTCCAGCATTTTGTATCCACCTTCGATTTAAACCAGCATCTGCAGTTCTTCCCTACACATAAATGGCCGCCCCTTTTTCTCATCACCTCTTCAGAACAGCTTGGACAGGTGTATTGTCCAACTGGGTCGCCAGTGTGTGAATGTTCTCACCTCTGGAGGATCGCTGACCCTTAATCACGCAGCCTCTTGATCTTCACTGTGTCTGGGCCCCACTCTGGAGGCTCAGCTTTGTGTGTGTTCACCAATGTTCAACATTAGTGTGAGAGGGGTCAATGCAATGAGCCAGCCAGCAACAGCTATGACCAGGAGCATCCAGTGATGGCTACCCCACAGCTGTTGGTAGGAGTTGTTAAAACATGGAACATAGAACAGTACAGCACAGGATCAGGCCCTTCGGCCCACAATGGGCATGATGCCGAGTTAAACTGACCCCATCTGTCTGCACGTGATCCATATCCTTCTATTCCCAGCACTTCCATGTGTCACTTAAAGCCTGTAAAACACCACTAAAGTACCTGCCTCCACCACCACTCCGGGAATGTGTTCCAGGCACATCTCCATTGAACTTTCCCCCTCGCTTCTGACAGCTATGCCCACTAGTGTTGGACACTTCCACCCTGCGAAGAAAAGGTTGTGATTGTTGGTGAGGTTGGTGTGGGCATGATGGGCCGAAGGGCCTGATTCCACATTCTTGTCTACACCATCCATGCCTCTCATAATTTTGTAATCTTCTGTCAAGTCTCCTCTGAACCTCCAGCATTCCAGAGGAAAAAACCATCAGCACAGGTGAGCGAGCGGTCACTGTGTGTGTTTCAGATGATGAGGACTGGACTATCTGACACATCGGACCGTACATGGGGAGGTAGTGTTGGGATTTGTTAAGAAGGAACTGCAGATGCTGTTTCGGGTCGAGACACAAAATGTCACCTATTCCTTCGCTCCATAGATGCTGCCTCACCCGCTGAGTTTCTCCAGCATTTTCATCGACATTGCTGGAATTGCTTCTTTCCAAACTGCATAATTTCCCAACAACAATCAAACGATGGGAAGTTAGTGTCCACCTTGGACATGCTGACATTGGCCAAGGGGGGCCTGGCAGGCTTTGTTCAGGGTGGGTGGCCAGTGGACCGGGGGTCAGTCGAGGGATGAGACCCTCACCCATGGTTGGATCAGGACCACCAAGTTATGGTACAAAGTCTGTGCCAACTACGGAGTCATAGTCCTACCGCAGAGGCAAGGGCACGTTGACCAACCCATCCACGCCGACCAACATGCTCCATCTAAACTAGTCCCATCGGCCCATGTTTGGCCCATATCCCTCTGAATAGAGTCGAGTGATTTCCCGCTGGACGGCGGACTCAGCTTCTGTGCAGATACCTCCCACCTGCCTCTTGATGCCTCCAGGTAACAAATCCCCAACCCCCCCCCCCGGTAGAGGGCAGGAGAAAGGCCAGGACAGGCAGCAGGTACACGCCAGACCAGCATTTCACACATGCTGGCTGTATACACTGAGGAATCCTTTACACCTAAATATTCCATCAGCCACCTCATAAATAACAATAACTAAAGTACTCAGGGTGTTTGAAGGTGTGCGTGACATATTTATTTGAGATTTGGGGATCTATATTAGACACAACTGGAAAAGGGTTAACCCTTGCTCCCTGCCCTGATGCAAAACCTCTCACACTTTAGTCTCATAGCTTGATGTTGTGTCTTTGCTATCCGGCAGCAGGAAGCACCCTAATAATGATCCCAGTAAACCCACAGAGCCCCAGTTGCGAGGCGCACAAGAGGTGAAGCCAGCTCATGCAGACAAGCACGGTACGGGAACAGCTCCACCCAAGACCGCAGAGAGTTGTGAACGCAGCCCAGACCATCACACAAACTAACCTCCCTTCCATTGATAGACACAAAAAGCTGGAATAACTCAGCAGCTCTGGCAGCATCTCTGGAGAAAAGGACTAGGTGACGTTTCCTCAGTCTCAAGAGAAGTTACTCCAGCTTTTTGTGTCTATCTTTGGTTTAAACCAGCATCTGCAGTTCCTTCCATTGACTCCATCCACACTTCATGCTGCCTTGGCCGCACAATAAATGACCAGTCTCACCATCGATCATTTCCTCTTCTCCCCTCTCCCATCAGGCAAGAGATACATCAGTGTGAACATGCATACCTCCAGATTCAGGGACCCAGTTGTTCATATCCCCCTCTCAAATGATGCTAAACATCATCCGATCATCTCTCAGTCACCTTCGTTGGGACAATTCTCTCGCTTGGAGAAGGTCCAGAGGTTCAGAGAGCAACACATGGCCTTGGTGGGTGAGGAGGTTGGAGTTTGAGATTCTCAGAGACCCTGGAGGGTGAGGGAGACAAGGGGGATGATCTTTGGTAGTGATGTGTTCAGGGCGATGAGCTTTGGTCAAAAGTGGGAAAGTCAAGGATGAAACCAATTTAACATCAGTGGCTGTCCATGAATATATAATGCTTCAAACCCAAGGCAGCAAACTCTTTATTGCCTCACCAGGTCCCTCTAGTGCCCACTGTGGAAACAGCAGAACCAAGTTCCAGAATTTCCTTTTGATTTCAAGCTCATGGTGCCTGTAATTTTCATTGAGTTGTAGAGTTTGTTCAGCGCTGTTACAGGTCTTCCAGCCCACCACATCCATGCTGTCTTTTTGTTTATCTACCCTAACCCCCATTAGTCAGCATTAGATCTGCATCATACTTAGCTATCACTACTCTCTGAGCAAAGCTTCCCGTCAATGCCTCTTGTTCACAGGTTGAAGCGTTTATTCCCAATGTAGGCCGCAGAGGCCTTGCAGCAGCCTGGGGCTCCATTAGATTGGGCACCGCTCCAAGAAGCTGAGAGCATGCATGTGTGAGCTAGCGTGCGGATCGGATGCGGCCTGCAGCTGCATGGAGCAGTGGAGCGGCGCTGGAGGTCACCAACAACGTCGCCAGGCCGGGCCGACCCTGCAACTCCAGCCCAGTGCCGTCGCCACGACACCAGGACTTAACTTTATGGCCAAGTTAAGGTAGACTCATTGTTAACAGCTTGGTCTTGAATCACACAAAATGCTGTCTGAAACGTAGTGCACTGGTGCACAGTCTCAGTGTGCCTACACTCATGTACGTGAGTATAATTGTGCCTTTGTACAATCACGCTTTTACTGAGCTATATGCAAAAAAGGAATCTCAGTGCACCTAGGTATGTGACAATAAGTTGTCGCAGAGAGTTGTGAGTCTGTGCAATTCTCTGCCTCAGAGGGCGGTGGAGGCAGGTTCTCTGGATATTTTCAAGAGAGAGCTAGATAGGGCTCTTAAAGATAGTGGAGTCAGGGGACATGGGGAGAAGGTGGGAGCGGGGTACTGATTGGGGATGATCAGCCATGATCACATTGAATGGCGGTGCTGGCTCAAAGGGCCGAATGGCCTACTACTGCACATATTGTCTATGTATCTATAACTTTCTAACCACATTTTCTTTGCCAAAATGGACAATATTACACTTCCCCATATCATACTCTATCTCCCAAGATAATTACCAGGTTTTTGTACAACCAAAGACATCAGAGAATGTGAAAAAGAGTAAGTCAACAAAGAGGGCATGTAATCCTCAGCGCTACAATAACCCAGCGTTTACTGTTTGATGAATTATTCCTTGACCCTGCCAAGTAATACAGTTTCCTATTATCCAGATGTGGAAGTCATTGGAGAGGAAGTGTTTCTTCATCACATACTCTACACGAAGACATTTGTAACCCGCCCGCAGGCTCGCCGGCCGCTCAGCGGTGTAACTGGGAGGAGTTGGAGACATCGGACATGAGGGGCAAGGGCCGGTGGGAGGGTGAACCAGGGTAATACCTCCAACGCCTTCAAGGTCGGCTGCAGGAGGCTTCCCCCTGGACAAATAAATGGACGAATGAGGAGAAGAGAGGGACGTTGGCTCACGGGAACGGCTTCTGTGCATCGAGCGGGCGAGCCGAGCCGACTTTGGACTTTGAATAATGGCAGCGCCCGCATGTGTGATATATGCAGATGAATCTCACTGCGCAGTTGCACGTGTGACGAATAACGTTCCATTGCATGTCGTCATTCATCACCTGACACCGGAAGTAACTGATTAGATCGGTAAGGTCAGATGTAAAGAGGAGTCTGTAAATGGGCAACAGCAATGAGGGAGGCAAGGACCAAAGAGAAGATGCTGAGGTTTCAGGAGTGTGTGAATATGGAGTGAGCGAGGAATGGAATGAGAGATTTGTTGGCGTGGGGGTGTGCGGAGGGTGCAGAGAGGCTCTGGGAGTGGGGGTGTGCGGAGGGTGCAGAGAGGCTCTGGGGGTGGGGGTGTGCGGAGGGTGCAGAGAAGCTCTGGGGAATGGGCCGGGAAAGCGAGGGGCACACCACAACAATCTGGAGAAAAAAGAGAGCCACAAAGAACTGCAGATTCTGGAATTGTGCGCAGAATGTAAAATGCTGGAGTAACTCAGTCATATGGTCATTGAGCAGGGAAACAGGCCATTCAGCCCAATTTGCCTATGGCTAACCAAGATGCTCCGTCTACTCCAGTACTACCTGCCCCATTTGGCCCATATCTCTCTAAACCTGTCCTATCCACATGCTCACCACTCTGTAGATTAGTGGTTCCCAATCTTTTTCGTCCCGTTTACCCCAGGCAACTATAAGAGCACATAACAATGTTATTTCACTTATTTATGAACAACTATTGATGAACAGATACCGGTATACCAGAACCAAACACAGTCAGTCAATGAAAAAAATATGTACAAATCCAGAATCAATAAATGTACCCCAGCTTGGGGACCCTTGCTGGAGATGAAAAGATTGGTTCCTATTAAATATTTCCTTTTCAACTTAAACCTATGCCCTCTATTTCTGGATTCTCCTACTCTGGATAAAAGATTCACTCGGTGTCTTTCCCACATAATTTTATACCTCTATCCATGTTCTCCAGAGATGCTGTCGAACGTGGAGCTGGCGGTCACTTTGTTAGGGATCAGCTTCGAGAGCTCCTGTTACAGGAGCTTAAATCGCCCTGATCACGGGAGCCTCGCTCACCCTGTTGCGGGGGCTTCGAACGCTGACTGCCGGCGCTTCGATCGCCTCCACTGCAGATGTTTCAATCCACCCGACCGCGGGACAAAAGAAGGAATGAAGGTATAAGTTTCATAAAGTATTTGTCTTCCATCACAGTGGGGAAGGTGAGGTCGCTGAAAAACAAGCTGGACGTGCTTCCTGCTCTGGTGGGGGCTCGGTGTGAGTGCCGTGAGTGCGGTGATCTCGGTGTTTGCGGGACATGGCTCCAAGAGGACATCCCGGAGTCTGGTGCGAGTGTGGACGGCTTTCTGACTGTTCGGGTGGACAGGGACTGCAGAGAGAGTGACAGCGGTCAGTACAACTCTGGTCACAACACGGTGAAGGAGCATGTGTGTGGCCCGGACATTGAACTGATGGTTGTGGGTCTCCGCTTATGCTGTGTGCCCTGGGGATTCTCACACACCGCTGTGGTGGCTGTTTATGTTTAATCTTTATGTAGTTTTATATCTTGTTGCTTTTTTGGTGTGACTGTATGGTAAATTCATAAGGATAAAACCTCGGTACACATGACCATAAAAGACCATTGGACCATTGGACAGGCTTGTAAATATATAATAACACAAAACTCAATAAATCAATAACCATAATACTAGTACAAAATGCCTGGTTCATAGTGCAACCTACACAGTCCATGGAAGTTCATAGTTGAGGTTAGTGTTGTGTAGTGTGCAAGAATCTGATGGATATTGGGCAGAAGTTGTTCTTGACCCTGGAGGTCACAGTTCTCTGACTCCTGTATGTCCTGATGGTAGCAACGAGATGAGAGCGTGGCTGTGAGAGTGTGGGACATTGGTGATGCTGGCTGCCTTTTAGAGGCAGCCCCTCCTGTAGATCTCATAAGGATAAAAATGTTGTGTGTCGTCAACAGGATGCACTGATCTCCACATTTGTAAACCAGCATCTGCCGTTCCTTCCTACACATCCCATCCTGGTTGTTCAGTGCTGATCTGTGGACATGGACTGTTGGCCACTCGGGCTGTTTGGATTGTGGGATATTTATTGAATTGAGGTAATTAGCTCGACTATTTGCAGCCTGGAGCAATACTGGGGGCAGGAGAACGAAACTTGATCAAACCGGCCAATTTAGAAATGAAACTGGAACGATGGGGAAATCAGACCGAGTTGAATAAATGTTCTGGCAAAACAAAAATCAACAATTGACTGATTTTAAAAGAGATTGAGACAATTACCAGAACTTTGACAATTGACAGCTGGAAGCGATCACATAAACAAGGATAGGAATGAGGCGCAGACTCCTTGATCTCACGGATGGGGCGATGTGGAGGAGAGGAATATTTAATACAATACGTTCCCAGACTCTTTCAGATGCAGGGTGGGGAGATCAGAGGTCCCTTTATAAATAGAAGTTGATGATAAACCAATCTGTAGTTGAGGGGATGGGTCTGCTCCAGAGTACCACAAGCAGTGTTACGCTGTTGCATGCAGTATAACGTTGATTTAATAGGTTGTTGTGTATCTGCTGTGGCAAAGATATATCTTTAGACCTCCATTAATGCTCTTGCCAAAATACTGAATGCAGCTTCATCCATTCCCACAGGCATCTTTGAACCAGGGTCATTGGGAAAAAAGATAAATATTTGTTCTGTCTACAGCTTGGCACAGGCAGCACATCGCAAAGCCCAAGTCTAAGGTCTTTACTGAGGTTGCTTCATTTCATGAATATAACTTGTTTATTCAAGAATCAATCAGATACTATAAACGTAAAGAACAAAAACAAGATGACAGCTGCCTTAACACAGGAAGTATAAATGGTCTAGCAAGTATTCCAATAAAGCCTAACGAAGGCTGTACACTTTTACTCCATCAGTCATTTGTTAATGAACGGTCCCCATTGTCTTGCTTGAGCCAACACTAAGGGCAGTCTGAGCTGTCCAAGGTGGCATGGGCAGTGTGGAGGGGAGGACCAGTCCATCGGGGTCTTGGGTCTGAATGCCGACATCAGGTGTGGAGCAGAAACGTTCTCACACAACACATGGAAACGTGGAAACCGCCAGCACCTGTGGAGACATAAGGAACTGCAGGCGCTGCAATCTTGCTCAAAACTCAAAGTGCTGGAGGAACTGGGCAGATCAAGCAGCATCTGTGACGGGAATGGACAGACAAAGTCTTGGGTCGCGACTCTTCCTTGGAGTAATGAAAGATGGACAAGAGAGGTGGCGGTGGGACAAATCCTGGCAAGTGATAGGTGGATACAGGTGAGTGGGGGTGGGGGGCAGGGTTGATTTGCAGATGGGTGGAGTATGAGGCAATGGATAACGGTGGAAAGGAGACAAGGTATCAGATAAGGAGAGGCGAAGTGAAATGTAAAGCTGTGGATAGAAGGGGAAAGGGGGAGGGGAATGAAGGGTATAAAAGGGAACAGGAGATGTGTACAAAGAGGCCAGGGAGATGGGGTGGGTGTTGGGGGTGCCCCAGGTTGGTGCAGGCGCAGAAAAGACAAAGGGGGGGGTTATTATTTGAAGGTTGAAAACTCAAAGTTCACAACTCTGGAATGGCAGAGGCTGATGGGAGATTTGGTGGAAGTATATAAACTGATGAGAGGGTGGACAGACAGAACCTTTCTCCATGGGTGGAAACGTCAAAGACTAAAAGGAGACTTTTAACTTTGTGGGGTAATTTTATTTACACTGAGGGTGGTGGGTGCCTGGAATGAAGGTGCTGCCAGGGGTGGTGGTGGAGGCAGATAGTGGCGTTTAACAGACTTTCAGATAGGCGCAAAATGCTGGGGTAACTCAGCGGGACAGGCAGTATCTCTGGAGAGAAGGAGTGGGGGATGTTTCAGATCAAGGCCCTTTTATATCGGCACGTGGAGTTGCAGGGAATGGAGGGATGTGGATTACATGCGGGCAGAGGAGGTTAGTTTAACATGGCTTCATGTACAGCATGGGCAGTGTGGGCTGAAGGGCCTGGTGCTGTGCTGTACTGTTCTATGTTCCATACCATCGGGTTGCAAGATTTTTGTCATCCTTGTGCTGTGCAGAAGGTGAACATGAGAGCTCTGTACCCCCGTACCCCATCAGTCCTCCCCTCCAGCCAGGCTCACCAGCTGCACACCCAGCCCCAGCTAAGCCCAGAAACCTGGCCTTCCAGCTCACTTAACACACAGGACCTATAAACTTCACCATTCATTACTTAATTATTCCTTACAAATATCCTGGAGCCACCAGGAATGTTTCATCTAATCCACCCACTTTACCACTGCAATGCAGGCTTGAGAGTCAATTATATGCACCACTAATTGGCTGGAGTTTACAGTACAGAGCAGACCATTCGCCCCAGCCGCTAGAGTCTTGCCCTGCAGGAGTCTCCCCTTCTCCCACAGTCAACGTGTACACATCTCCTTCACATCAAGCAATCAACTTCCTCTTAAACAACACAACAGAGACTGCCCGGTCCATCACGTGCACTGACCTCCAGGTTCAAGAACAGCTTCTTCTCAGCAACCATCAGGCTCTTGAACACTGCACAACACTGACATCACTATTGTTTCCACCACCTGGTTTGGTTTTGCATAATTATGGTTACTTAGCATTAGGATTATTAATTTATTGCATTATAGATGATTATACATTTACCTGTGCTATTGCGTTAAGCTGCAGCAAATAAGAACTTCATTGTTCTGTTGTTGGTACACATCAGTTAAACGCTTAGCGGTACAGCGCGGAAACAGGCCCTTCGGCCCACCGAGACCGCGTCGACCAGCGATCCCCGCACATTAACACCATCCTACACATGTTGGGGACAATTTGCAAATATACAAAGTGAATTAATCTACAAACCTGTTTTTTGAGTGTGGGAGGAAACAGGAGCACCCGGAGAAAACCCACCCAGGTCACGGGGAGAACGTACAAACTCCGTACAGACAGCACCCGAGGTCAGGATTGAACCCAGGTCTCTGGCGCTGTGAGGCAGCAACTCTGCCACTGCGCCAACAGGTCACCGCTCAACGTGAATGACAAGACTTGTCACATCTCTGCTTTTTAGTCTCACCTACCCCACATTCTATGGGAGTTCCTCCAGAATTTTACATTAAATGCCTTGGATCAAAAGCTTAACCACAAGCATGAGGATATTGTTGCAATATTGGCCAGGAGATTAAAAGTTGATTGGGTGATCTGAAAGTTTGTTCGAAGATAATGAGAGCCAGACCCCAGCATGTGTGAACCAGTGCATGATTGTTTCATTTATCATTAGTTCTGCTTCACTAGGTAGGGGCATGAAGTATTAAAACGTTACAGCGTTTACAGCAGGGAAACAGACCATTCAGCTACAGATCTGTGCCAATATTAACACTCACACAAATCTCCTCTCACTCTTATGCATTTAACTGTCAACTATTCTTTTAGAGTATATAACACGGAAACAGTCCAACCCATCCATGCTTAGTTAGTCCCATTTGCCTGCATTTGGCCCATATCCCTCTAAACTTTTCCTATCCATGTACCTGTTCAAATGTTGTCACAGTACTCGCCTCAACTTCCTCCTCCGGCAGTTCGGTCCATATACCCAGCACCCTCTGTGTGAAAAAGATGTTCCTCAGGTTCCTATTGAATCTTGATCCCCTCACCTTAAACCTACGTACAACTACTGTAGAGTGAGGTAGAGCATTGAGGAGGGTGATGAGACTGAGGGAACATGGAAACCAAGCTCAAACATCACAGGCCACGTAACTCATAACCAAGAGACACGAGAGACAAAAATGCCCGTATCTTGAGCAAAGCTGTGGAGGGAATGGACACACAATGTTTTGGTTCAGGACCTTTCTTCAGACTCAATGGGCAGGGGACAGTCCAAGTCTGAAAAATGGTGCTCATCCCAAAGGTCGTCTTTCCACTTAGAGTGAAGAAGTGTCCTGAGCAGAAACTTTGTCTGTCTATACCCTCCACAGATGCTGCCTGGCCCGCTGAGTTCCTCCAGCACTGTGTGTTTTGATCTAGATTCCAACATGTCTCCACCCTCAGATCCCCAGATCCCCAGACTTCAACTGAATTTGAGCAATACTTCAAAAGAATAAAGCACTTTAGGCAACAAATTAACATGGAAGGCTGCCAAATGATGAAGCTATTATTCCTCTAAATGTAGACAAATCTTCACATCTGTTATGCAATGCTAAGGATTTTGTTTTTTGAAAAAGTCCCTTGTAGTTTATTGTGAATGAGAAAGTTGACCTGATGCTGTTTCACTTTATATTAAAAAGTTGGAGAAAGCAAATATCAAAATAAATACTCACGGGATCAATTGCAAGATACAGAACATAGTCTCGCTTTATGGGATGTGATTTATAATCTGCTTGTGAGGAAAAATACAAAATATATTACACAATCTATTATTTATTATTCTGCTTAAAATGAATTCAAATGCCCCTTGAACTGATTAATGTTTGATTTGATTTATTCTAATGTTAGATTTGTGGAGGGGGGTTGGGGAGGGGGGGGGGGGGGGGGGGGTTGATGTTGTTATGAAGTGATGTCTGCTCTGGGAGATTTTTCCTTTCATGTGGCAAACATCAATGTAAATCATTCCTGGATTAAATACAACACAAGTGAAAGATATGAACATGTCTATATTAGCGGCACACAATTCCAAGCCAAAACTCAATCAAAATTATGCCAACATCTTTAAATCTTTTAGATTGAGATTTAATGTGGATTGTGTTATGGATAGATTGGAGGTGGGGGAGCAAAAGGGATGAGTTCACACAAACTTCTATTCCCACTCTGGTGTATTGTTTAATACAGCGGTCCACCACTCAATGGGTCCAACAGAAGGAGGAGCTGCAGATGCAGGTTTACACTGAAGATAGACACAAAAAAGCTGGAGTAACTCAGCGGGACAGGCAGCATCTCTGGAGGGAAGGAATGGGTAACGTGTCGAGTTGAGACCCTTCTTCAGACACGAGTTGCTGTTAAGGTCAATGCCACGGGGGGGATTGGAAGCAGACCTGCCGCAGAGACCTGGTGGTACACAAGGGGAAGGACTTTGTTGCAGGACTTTACACTCCTCCGGCTAAACGTCACTCCATGATATGTAAACTATTTGAGGCCAGTCCTGTCAGTGACTCCTGTCAGTACTCAACTTTAGGATTTATTTTCATGCTGGATTTTTAATGTTTATTTCAGGAGCTGGGCCTAGCTGCCAGGCCAGCATCCAATGGCCATCCCTAACCGCCCTTGTGGGAGGCTGGGGGTGAGCTGCCATCTTGTCCCACTCTGCCTCTTTGGGTGAAGGAGCTCCCCCAGTGTTGCTGGGGTGTGGGGGCTGGGGGGTGGGGGGGGGGGGGGTTGGTGGTGGGGGGGCTGGATTAACCCTTGCTCCCCCACTCCCATCCATCCTTGTCACAGCCCGCATCAAATCCTAATCCAAATTATTTAAAGATACTAATGTGATGTTGATAGAGGTTTGGATTGGAATTGTGTTCTGACAATATTGATCTGATCACATCTCACTTTTATTGTATTTAGCTGGAAGCTATTTACGTTGATGTTTATATTGATGTTAGAATGTAGCCATGGCAATTTATCCATCAGTAGTCTGTGCAACATGGCATGGAATTTACAGGCACTGGTGCAATGGCCAGGATAATGAGTGAAGTTAACGTTATAGATAGAATAGTTACTGTGTGTCTGGGATGGGGGAATCAATGTTTAGGGTGGTCTGGGGGGGGGGGGGGGTGTAAATAAAGTTGGCAGCTTTTTCCTGAACAGTGTTGAGCTCTTTGAAAATTGCTAGAGATGAAATCTTCCAGGGATATGGAGAGCATTCCTGACCTGTGGCTTGTGTAGTATGTAGAGCCTTTGTGGTAAGAGGAGGTGCAAGATGCCAAACATCTGACACACTCTTGTAGCCATGGTGTTTACGTTCCTGGTCGAGCTGATCTTCCGCTCATAGTTTCTCTGGAAGTAACAGCAGGGGACTTGGAGATGCCAATGATATGTCATATCAAGGTTAAAGTTTGGACTCTTTCATATCAGAGGTGAACTCTACCTGGTGAGCACACAACAAAAGGTTTTCACTGTAACTCGGTACATGTGACAATAAACTAAACTGCCTGCCTGCATCCCCTCCTGCATCTGACTGCCCTAGCGTCCCCGCGCCTCCAACCCCACCTGAAGATCATTCAATATCTGCTGGGTTTATAAACTCTGGGTTTAGATGGGGCAACTTGGTCGACGTAGACAAGTGGGGCCAACTGGGTCATCCCACTGAATCCGACCTCAATAGGAGTGTGGATGTTGGTGTTAGATCCGTCAACTCCTTCACTGCTCGGAATAATTATGGAGCCTGGATTCTAACACCGGTCTGAACAATCGCAATAACTTGTAGCTGGTCCAAGTGCCCTTGAGGTTGTCTATTTACAAAAAATAAAGAGGTGTAAGTTTATGTGCTTTCATTGTTTAATGTTCCCCACTAAATATAGAGCAATACACATTGCCAATTAGTCCCAAATTATGGACGTCTAGTGTTGTGAATTTATACCCCAAGGATTTGAACTGCTCACATGGATTACGTGTGGGCTATCACAGCTGTGATGGCAAAGACCTTTCATCTCATCCAACGAGGCTGCGTTGAGAATTGTATTGACATGATGAAAGGGCATTGTGTTAGTTCACTGCATGCCCCGTCCTTATCTCAGATTAATGCTACTACATGTGTTATTTTATATCCATTATTAAAGCTCTGTGCTTACATTATTTTTATAGAGCCACTAACTTTTATGATGGGAAACTGAATGTTTTTATGGAAACATTTTCTATCCAATTTAAATCAAATCGTTGTAGACTCCTCTCGTGATTTTCGCAACTTCCACAAGGTGCACAGATATAGAATAGAATAGAATAAAGTTTGATTGGCCAAGTATGTATACATACAAGGAATTTGACTTGGCACATGGTATAAACACGATATACAGCAGACAATTAAAAATAAAACATTATAACTGAAACGTGGAAATAAAGTACCAGGGTAAAAAGAGGCCACAGACATTTGGCTGTTGGAAAATGGAGATGGAGAGTAGTGTAAAAATGTTGAAATTGGAGATTTGGTTAATCAGAAACTGATGGAAGTCAGTTGTTTGAAAAGGTCTCAATGAGATTTAGGACATGCCTGTTCTCCCTGGGGGAGGTGCAATTTAAGCAATTCAGTATCTCAATGCCCCCCCCCCCCCCCCCCCACATCAATGTGCAATTGTCATAGGTCCTGAAACAGAACAATGAAATACTTGCAGCAGCACAGCACACATGTAATTATAGTACTGTAAAAACCACATAGATGACCGGGTTTAATGTACACACTGAAGTTTTTAAACAATATTTTTATAACCATCATATACACATATATATACACGCACACGCACGCACGCACACACATATATGTATATAAAGTGATGAATTATAAAAATACTATTGAGGGTGTGCCCTGATTCAAACATTATACAATGAAAGTGCAGTGTTTCTCATTTTATGATCATGTTATCCACGTATTTCAATGCCCCATTAGCTTTCACAATACCATGACCTGAATCGCTGCAAGACATGTTTTCACCATTCCTTGGACAACCCTCTAAAGGAAATTAAGGATTGTATGCCAAGGATCCTGACATGTGATTATTTTGACATTTTGGCAGCATGACAGCACATAAACGCAAGTTAGGATGTGTGTTCAGATAATTTACCACTGGCCATTAAAACCTATTTAATTCTGATACTGTATCATCTAACTTCAGTTGTAATGAATAGAATTTAAAACCAATACACTTTATGATCTATACAGGGCAGACAGTAACTCATATAAAGTAAACACATTACAGGTAGTTTGATTTAAATGCCATGGCAATATTACGATCAGATAGAACGGGTAAAAATTACATAAGATTACCAGTATTTATTGCAGTATTTATCATTACTGCATGTGTGCTGTTTGCTCTGTCAGCTTCATGTGAACAAGGAATTTCACTGCACTTTGGTGTAAATTGCAGTCAACTAATCTGAACCGGACATGGAGTCATAGAGTGAAACAGCAGGGAAACAGACCTTCATTAAACTCATCCATGCTGAATAAAATGCTTCATCTAAGCTCATCCCATTGGCCTGCATTAGGCACGTTTCCCTCTGAACCTTCCTATCAATGTATTTTAAAGTTTATTTTAAATGTCATTATTCCTGCCTTAACTACCTCCTCCGTTAGTTCGTTCCATATACCCACCAACCCTCTGTGTTCAAATGTTCCCCCACAGTTTCCTATTAAATCTTTTCCCTTTCACCTTAAACCTGTGTCCCTTGGTTTTGCTCTGGGTAATAGACTCCCACTGAGTAATATTCCACTCATGATATTCCACACTGCCACAAAATTGCCCATCAGCCTCCTGCACTCCCAGGAATAGAGACCCAGCCTGCTCAACCTCTCTTTATAGCTCAAGCCCTCGAATCCTGGCAACTTGTTTCTTGATGTTGGGGGAATCCAGAACCAGGGGCCACAGTTTAAGAACAAGGGGGTTAGCCATTTAGAACGGAGACGAGGAAACACTTTTTCTCACAGAGATTTTGTGGAATTTTCTGCCTCAGGCCGGTTCTCTGGATACTTTCAAGAGAGAGCTAGATAGGGCTCTTAAAGATGCAGAGTCTGGGGATATGGGGAGAAGGCAGGAACGGGGTACTGATTAGGGATGATCAGCCATGATCACATTGAATGGCGGTGCTGGCTCGAAGGGCCGCATGGCAACTATTGTACAAAAAAATAAATAAAAAATAAAACATTCTTGTACATCTTCTCGGCACTCTTTTCAGCTTTATGATTTGGAAAACTTTTAGATTTCCATCCTGTGAAAAAGATTCAGTCTACCCTCTCTTTGCCTCTGATAATTGTATATACTTCTGGTAGAAGCATTATAAATTATACTCCCCTCCATCTCCAGCATTCCAGAGTAAATAAACCAACCTTCCCTTATAGACAATACCCTCTAATCCAGGCAGCATTCGGGCAAACCTCTTCTGCTCCTTCTCCAAAGCCTCCACTTTCTTCCTGTAATGCACACTATTCTGTTACCTCTCTTCCTTTCTCCTTTGCAGATGTTGCCCTAAGTGCCGGCTGCTTCCAACACCTCCAGCTTCCCCCATCATCTGTCTGATTCAACATTTGACTGCAACCTTGTCAACAGATGGAGTGGACTTGAATTTGGAGATTCAGGCGTTCTAGTACTGAATGGACAGAACTCTCTCTCCATGGGTTTTACAGGAGATGCATTAATGTCAAGGAGAAAAGTGAAATGAAAGCAGTGACCTTGGAGACCAGGGCGAGCTGATTGACCTTCCATTCATTGCTCCCTCTCAATAGGTCACTGCAAGGATGAGGTTGAGTGTAGCAGCAATCAATGTCATATTCTGCAACTGATTAATATCATGTGCCCAGGTCTGCATGGACAATAAATCAATGCGTGCTGCTCGCAAATAGTATTTTTGGAACTTTTTTCTCTTTGGCAAAGGTCAGAGTTTGCATCTTTTAATGAGTCATGGTGTCAGGTGATACCAATCTGTATAACACCAACATCTGTGCAAACAGCAATTAAACTCTGATGGAGATAACCTCAATTTGTTGGTGGCAACTTCGCAATGAATCATACATTTGCTGAAGCAATAAATTTTGTGCAAAGTCTCTGATCTGGTTTGGTTAAAATGAGTTTGAATATTTCCTGACGGGACTTCATCACGGCAGAAGCAGTAAAAGTCGAATCAGAATTAGATTTCTGTCAGCTATTTCTTGACTTTAATCACATGTTTTTCATGAAGATGCAAGAAGGGAAAAGCGTGAGCGGGGATGGTGACATCTTGGGTAAATTGTAAATTGTCCCTAGTGTGTGTAGGATAGTGTAAGTGTGCAGGGATCGCTGGTCGCAGTCTGTCTGAAGAAGGGTCTCGACCCGAAACGTCACCCATTCCTTCTCTCCAGAGGTGCTGCCTGTCCCGCTGAGTTACTCCAGCGCTGTGTGTCTATCTTCATGCTGAAGGGCCTGTTTCCATGCTGTATCTCTGAACTAAACTGAACTGCATAGGTGTTCAGTCACAGTATATGTGACGTGTGGTAGTTGTTTGAATGGGGGTGAGGGGGGGGCTTCACTCCTTCACGCACCAACTCAAGGAATTTACTAACCAAGGGATAACCGGACATGCATTACTGTCTGGGCAAAGCGGTGGGCTTTCAGGTTAAACATTGCCACAGTGGCACAGTGGTAGAGTTGCTGCCTCACAGCGCCAGAGACCTGGGCTCGACCCTGACCACGGGCGCTGCCTGTATGGAGTTTGTACGCTCTCCCTGTGACCTGCGTGCGTTTTGTCCAGTGCTCTGGTTTCCTCCCGCACTCCAAAGATGTACGGGGTTGTAGGTTAATTGGCTTCTGTAAATTGCACCTTTTCCTCGGTGAGTAGGATAGTGCTGGTGTACGGGGCGATCGCTGGTTGGCACAGACTCGGTGGGCTGAAGGGCCTGTTTCCATGCTGTATCTCTAAAATCTAAAGTTTAAATCTGCAGACTGTGCGCTGAAATTTCAATTCGGTGAGATGGAAAAATCAAATACTAGAGGGCATGGGTTTCAGGTGCGAGCGGAACAGATGTGGAGTAAGCTTTGTTACCTCGAGAGTGGTGGTTCCTGGACCGAGCTGCCTGGGGCGGTGGTGGAGGCACATACTACAGTGGCAGGTTTGACAGGCAAATGGATATGCAGGGAATGACGGTATATGGATCACGTGCAGGCAGAGGGGGTGTGTTTATCTTGGTATCATGTTTATCATGGACACTGTGGCTGAAACGTTCTAAGAAATAAAAATAGATCACAATCAAAAGATGCCCACTTCTGCTCAAGGGACAACAGTGAGAATTGGGGGAAATACATCATTGATTCCAACCGTCTTCCCAGCCAGAGGCTTTGACATCATCAAGCATTACTGAAGCCAATTCCTTCCCCACACACGGGAGCGCTGAAGGCATGGCCTTGAGCTGATGGCACACTACCTGCTGTAGTCCATTTACCATGTGGGGGGTGGTTTCCAAACCCCTGAGGGGAAGGACATGAATGAGCTGGAAGCGCTGTGATGAGCAGAGCAATTGGCACCCTGTTGGGTTCAGTGAGTCAGTCTGTGGAAGGGGAGCTCTGCTGAAGACATGGACTGCCAGCGTTCAGCAGCATCTGCTTCCTCAACCTCTTCCCGTTGAAACTGGGCCAAACTCCACCAGAACCGGCTCAGGAGACCTCGTTTCCATGCCAGCTTTCTGTTACAGATTGTTCTTTCATCTCCAATATTCCTGGTAATTTTGATTATTTAAAATGTCACTACTGTTTACTGTGGAAGACATTTACAAGATGTCGATGTTTCCTTTATTTAGACTCCCTGGAAAAGTCTAAAAATGTCAGGTTTCAAGATTCAAGAAAATGTTCAACGTGTTGAAAATCCAGCGGCGACCAGAAAGACGCTACGATTCTTTGGGCGACTGAGGAGACGACTCACGACCGTTCAGGCGACACCCTGGCGACATGTTGCGGGCTGAAGCCTGTATGGTCGCCCAAAGAGTCGTACCTTGTTCTGGTCGCCGCTGGATTTTCAACATGTTGAACATTTTCGGCGACCTGCATCGACCTATGACGGGTGCCGGCGGTCCGACAAAGTCGCGTAAGTGGGACAGGCCCGTGAATATTATTTTTCACTGCCGGTTTCAGACTGCAACCTTGCATCAACCACTCACCTGTTCTGCACGCGTTGCATTAATTACACAGTGAGTGATGGGTGTGTGGAACGTGTTGTGACAGTGGCATTTTAGAGGCTTTTGGACAGGTACATGATCATGCAGGAAATGCAAGGATACGGATCAAGTGCAGGCTGAAAGGATCAGTTTTGAAAAACAGCGCAGAAATAGTCTCTTTGGCCCATCGTGTCCACACCGACCAGCGATCTCCCGTACGCCAGCACACGTTTACAATGTTAACCAAACCTACAATAAACAATAGGTGCAGGAGTAGGCCATTCGGCCCTTCGAGCCAGCACCGCCATTCACTGTGATCATGGCTGATCATCCACAATCAGTACCCCTGTTCCTGCCTTCTCCCCATATCCCCTGACTCCACTATCTTTAAGAGCCCTGTCTAGCTCTCTCTTGAAAATATCCAGAGAACCGGCCTCCACCGCCCTCTGAGGCAGAGCATTCCACAGACGCACAACTCTCTGTGTGAAAAAGTGTTTCCTCGTCTCCGTTCTAAATGGCTTACCCCTTATTCTTAAACTGTGGTCCCTGGTTCTGGACTCCCCCAACATTGGGAACATGTTTACTGCCTCTAGCGGGTCCAAACCCTTAATAATCTAATATGGTTTCAATAAGATAACCGCTCATCCTTCTAAATTCCAGAATATAAAAGCCCAGCCGCTCTATTCTCTCAACATATGACAGTCCCGCCATCCCGGGAATTAACCTTGTGAACCTACACTGCACTGCAAGAATGTCAATAGCAAGAATGTCCTTCCTCAAATTTGGAGACCATAACTGCATACAAGCCTGTACATCTTTGGAATGTGGGAGGAAACCGGAGCGCCCGGAGAAAACCCATGCAGTCAAGGGAAGGACATACAAATACTGTACAGACAGTGTCGTTGGTCAGGATGAAACTGGGGCTCTGGCTCTGGGAGGCAGCAGCTCTACTGCACAACCCTGCACCACTGGGCCACCCCTAAGTTTAAGATTTATTGAACTTGGCATCACGTTTGTTGCTGACATTATTGACTGATGGACCTGCTCCTATCCTTTACTCATCTATGTTCTAAGTTATGTTGTTCTCAGCCTGGCTGTTTGTGTCGGGGCCTGGAACATAGACCATAGCTTGGCCTCATTCAGACGGTTCTGGCTGTCACTGTTCCAAGTTCCACTGGTGATCCAACACAGCTGGCGAGTGAAAGATTCTGTAGACGCGAGGAACTGCAGATGCTGGAATCTTGAGAAAGAAACCCAATGTGCAGGAGGAACTCTGCGGGTCAGGCAACAACAGGACTCAGGAATAGGGTGGCATGGCTGCGCAGCGGTAGAGTTGCTGCCTCACAGCTCCAGAGATCCGGGTTGCATCCTGATTGCGGGTGCTGTCTGTACGGAGTTTGTACGTTCTCCCCGTGACCACCTGGGTTTTCTCCGGTTTCCTCACACATGCCAAAGACGTGCAGGTTTGTAGATTAATTGGCTTCAGTAAATTGTCCCTAGAGTGTGAGATAGAACTAGTGTACAGGTGATCGCTGGTCGGCACCGGCTCTGTGGACCTGTTCCCATGCTGTATCTCTAAACTACACTATCAGACCAAGGAGCAGCTTCTTCCCCTCTGTTATCAGACTACAGAACGGTCCTTTACCAACCTAGCTCACCCCAGACATTGGACTCTGTCTCTGGAACTGTGACACTACACGCTGACAACAATGTTCTTCACACTGGCATTATTCTCTTCACTCCACCTGTACAGTTTGATTGTATTATCTGATCTGGTTTGATAGCATATATAAAAAAGCCTTTCACTGTACCTCGGGGCTCAAGACTATAGTAGTAAACCTAACCAAACCACCTGTGGAGGGAATGGACAGATGACGTTTCAAGTCGGGACCCTTCTTCAGATTGAAGGGGTAGGGGGAGAAAGCTGGAAAAGTGAGGTGGGGATGGGACAAAGTTTGGCAAGTGATAGGTGGATACAGGTGAGGAGGGATGATTGCCTTAACTTTCCCCGTTCCATTCTCGCCTCCTCTTCCGCCTATATCTATCCCTCCAGCTTCATATTTCACTCCTCCTCCTCTGTCCTTATCTGGCACCTTCATGTGCCCTGTTCACCTCCAGCCTTTGTCATTTACTCCATCAATCCCAAATCAAACCCCTCATCACTTCGCACCTCTTCACCTCTTCACCAGCTCTCTCCCCACTACTCCATCAGTCTGTAGAAAGGTCCCAACCTGAAACGTCGCCTGTCCATTCCCTCCGCAGATGCTGCCTGACCTGCTGAGCTCCTCCTGGGGCTTGTTTCGCTGAGGGCAGGGTTGTGCTAGGTGCAGTCTCATTACTTGTGTTAAAGTTGTTACTTAGCTCTGGGTATATTTCAGAAGCAGACATTTCCCAAGCCGTGTGAATAGCAGAATCTACTAATTGGAATGCAGCCTGAATCAATGGTTTCCCACCCACCGCCCGATACGTTAGTCGCTGTGTGCTTCACATTCTGTTGTGTGGACCTTCCTGTTCCTGCTTGTTATATTCTGAGGCTTTGTTTAGCAACAGGAAGATATGCAGCCGGGGCTGACTACAGCCGATGGCGTCAGGACAATGAGAAGTGTACCTAGTGCATGGTCCAAGACCGAGACGGCAATCCTCCTTACCCACCAAGATTAGCCCCTTGAGAACCCACATCTCTCTACTTCGACGACTTTTAAAAATACTTCATGGCATTGAAAATGTTTTTAAATATTTGTATCGTTAATCTTTTTTGTTTTGTGTTTAATTCGTCTGTTTTCCACATTACAGGTTTGCTTTGGCCAGGACAAGGCTGTTTCCAATGTACAGCTAAGCCTGGACATTGAACAAAGACCCAGCAGTGGTCAAGGCTTGTCTTGTTCAGTGACACTGCACACTCACTCAGCCAGGTGCAGGCTTGAGACATCAAGGTCTGTCCAACTGCTCCATGGCAATGTGAGGGGCTGCTGCATGCTCTAGGTTGGGTGTCACATGTCCCAAAGACATAGATAGTCAAAGAGTGATACAGCGGGGAAACAGGCCCTTCGGCCCAACTTGCCCATGCCGACCAACATGACCCATCTGCCTATACTAGCCCCACCTGCCTGCGTTTGGTCCATATACCTCTAAACCTGCCCTATCCATGTACCTGTCTAATTGCGGTAGTCCGTGCCTCAACAACCAGGTGCAGTGAAAAGGCAAAATGCTGGAGTAACTCAGGACAGAGATGTTGCCTAATGGGCCTGTCCCACGTGGCGATATTTCAGGCAACTGCCGGCGACTGTCATAGTCGTAGCAGGTCGCCGAAAAACCGGCGACAACCTACATCACCTGGCGACAAGCTACAACAGAACCTACGTCAGGAGAAGTCAAGCGACGCTCATTGGCGTCAAACCCACTGTCGCCGAAAAATGTTTCAACGTTGAAAATTTAGCAGCGACCAGAAAGACGCTACGACTTTTTGCGCGACTGAGAAGCGGCAACCACCAGCGAAACATGTGGCGACAAACTAGTCGCCTGTAGTTGCCTAAAAAATCACCCAAGTGGGACAGGCCCTTAACACCCTGAGTTGCACAAGTATTTTGTCTTTACTTGGTAAACCAGTACCTGCAGTTCCTTGTTTCTACAGTGAGAAACTTTGTTTGCATGCTATCCAATCAGATCAGAAAATACATAAATACAATCATTAATCTCAAGTGTAATAGATTGAGCAAAGAGTGCAGAATATTGCTCTGAGCATTGTAGAGCACCAGTTCCAGAGACAAAGGGGGTAGAGGTGAATTGGACGGGCTGTTCAGAAGCCTGATAGCAGGACAGCACAATGGCACAGCTGATGGAGCTGCTGCCTCACGATGCTGGGACTGGGCGGCAGGATGGCGCAGCGGTCGAGTTGCTGCCTTACAGCGTGCACAGCGCCGGAGACCCGGGTTCGATCATGTCTACGGGTGTACGGAGTTTGTACGTTTTCCCCGTGACCGCGTGGCTTTTCTCCGAGATCTTCGGTTTCCTCCCACACTCCAAAGATCTACAGGATTATAGGTCTATATCCGCGCTGTACCTCTAAGCTAAACTAAACCCGCGTTCGATCCCAAGCTTGGGTGCTGTCTGTGTGGAGTGTGCACAATCTTCCTGTGGGGCTCTGGCTTCCTCTCACATCCTAAAGACCTGCAGGTTTTAGGATAACTGGCCCTCTGTAAATGGCCCCTCGTGTGTAGGGAGTGGATGCAGAAGTGGGTTAACATGGAACTAGGCTGACCGATGGTCAGCATGGACCCATTAGGGCCGAAGGGTCTGCTTCCGTGCTGTACCTTTCAATCAATTCAATCAAAATGGCACATCTTTGCTGGAGGAATATAGTTCCAATGGCCAAGGATGGGAGTAATGCAGC
The DNA here is from genome assembly GCA_035221665.1 of Okamejei kenojei. Lineage (NCBI taxonomy): Eukaryota > Metazoa > Chordata > Chondrichthyes > Rajiformes > Rajidae > Okamejei > Okamejei kenojei. The sequence goes on along the minus strand of CM069165.1, from coordinate 28,707,455 downwards.
AGAGGTTCACGGGTCAGTTCCATTGCAATGATGGATGGCACGAACCAACTCAACTTGCGTCATTGCGCGTTGCGTTGGAAGCAATCTACAAAGCCTTTGCCAAGCCCTTCATCATCTTCCCTTCACATCCCCATCTCATTCCCTCTCCTGGGATCAATTGTGGTTACAAGGTCCACCTGCCTCTTTCCTGAGTTATTTGGCAATTAGCATATTTAAATAATTTGTATCACTTATGTTTGTCCTATTAACTGCTGTGATTTATCCTTCAGTTTGGCAGTGAATCTTTGGAAAGGGAAACAACATAAACAGCCCCCACTTGCAGGCAGCCGCTGGCAGTTGGACAAGAGTGGGTCAAAGGCAACAGAGAGAAGATGCAAAGCTCTCAGTCTGAAGAAGGGTCCTGACTAAAAAACACGTGTCTATTCCCTCCACTGATGCGGCCTGACCCACTGAGTTCCTCCAGCACTTTGTGCTCTGTTCAGTTTCCAACCATCTTGGGTTAGGTTAAGGTTACCTCCAGTTTAAATTCCATTTGGAATATTTTGGAGGACCACGAACCAAGAACCATGAACCTATAATGTAAAGCATGTTCTTTACATTTGTTATCAGTAAACCTAAATCCATAGTCATACTGAATGGAAACAGACCCATGCTGAAGAGGACTGAAGAAGGGTCACGACCTGAAACGTCGCCTATTCCTTCTCTCTACAGATGCCGTCTCACCCGTTGAGTTCCTCCAGCATTTTTGTCTACCTTCTATTTTTTCAGCATCTGCAGTTCTTCCTTAAACGTCACAACTCTGATTCTTGAACAGACAAATTCTCTGCCCCAACCTCTCATTGCATAAAGATTCTGCTGTTAGTGAACTGAAGATTAAATCAAAACACTCAAACCTTACTGCAAAACATTTTCCCCCGGATAGAGGATTCAAAAACTAGAGGGCACAGGCTTAGGATGAAGGGGTAGAGATTTAAAGAGACATGTCAGGGCCATATCATCACTCAGAGGGTAGTCCGCATCTGGAATGAGCTGCCAGAGAAAGCTATAGATGCGACCTCAATTGCAACTTTTAAAAAACATTTGGACAGATAACCAGAGGGTTATGGGCCAAATGCAGGCAAATGGGACTAGTCCAGTATGCCAGCTTGGATGGCAAGGATAAGGTGGGCCGAAGGGTCTGTTTCTGTGCGCTGCAGCTCAATGATTATGACTCAAAAATGTTGTGTCATATTTAACATTAAGTCTGTCAGTGACTTATTTAGCAATTTATCAATCTAGGCATATATTTCAACAAAGACATAAGCAATTTATATCTTGCAAAGAATAAGTAAAATGGAACGATAATTAATCAACACTCCTCTGTTTTTCTAAACCCATTGCGGACGTTAATATCACAGTGTCAACAAGGAGACTGCTTGGCTGAAAGTTGCATTTGTTCTGATAACTAATAATGTTCAATAAACTCAAACAAGAAAAAAATAATTAAATCTTATAAATGTAAATGTAACTATTCTTGTACTATTTAAGTATTTACAATGTTTAATCTCAACGTGGTTTATAAATTGATAAAGGACTTTATTAACCAGCCATTATAAGCATAAGACAACATTAAATAAAGATATCTAAACCTCTGCCAATGTCCCGTTACATTTGTCTTGGTGATTAATGTTCAATTGAACTTGGAGAAAGTGTGATATTAATGGAGCAAGTGACAGGCCAGATCTCACATCATTAAGTTTTTGATAATCTGGACACATTATTTTTTTATTGCTTTCAGTATGACTGCTTCAGTTCTGAAAGCCATCAAGAGTTCTGAAAACGAGATGGAATATGCAGAGGGAAATACACGAGAGCGGGGAGAATGAGCAAGCTTGCCTGCACCACCACTCGGCTGCCAAAGATAACGGTCAGGTTGCAAGGGGGAGAGCGGATGAACTTTGGTCTCTGGAGATTGGGTAGCAGAGATCTCTGGGACTAGCAGGGAGATTGAATGAATCAAATCCATTACATTACTGGACTAGAACATAAATCAGCAGTAGAGTCGGACTTTACAAAAAAGCTGAATGAATTAGATACTGTTTCCAGAAGCGTGCTGTAAAGATTATGAGACATTATCTGTGGCATCTGTGGAAGGAATGGACAGACAAGGTTTTGAATCGGGGACCTTCTCCAGACTGACTGTCAATCACATTGTTCAATAAGCCTGGGTCAATTACAAAACTATTTACCACAACAATATGTACTTGCCCCATACATCTCCTTTAAACATTCCTCCTCTCATCTCAAACACTGAGCTCTAGTGTTTGACATCTCCACCCGGGGGGAAAGGTTCTGGCTGTCTACCCTATCTATGCCTCTCATCATTTTATACACTTCTATCAGGTCTCCCCGCAATCTCCGATGTTGAAGAAAAATCAATCTAAGCTGTCCAAGCTCATAGTCACAGATTCATGCAGCAGACAGAAGGGCCTTTCTGCCCATCACACCGTGCTGGCCCTTTGCCCACTTCCTCTCAGAGTATAAACGATTTGAAGTCTGGACTTTTTCTTCCAAGAAAACCTTGGACAGATTTCAGTGCTTGCTGCTGTTAAACAAACTCATGCTCCCAAAATGTCAATGACATTCAGTAACTGAAGATAAACAAGACGCTTCTGACAACACATTAAAGCTGGAAGAGCAGGCAACAGTATATGTGCATTATGCAGGTCAGATATCACAACTTATCACAACTTATGCCCAGATACTTATCACAACTTCTCAGGAATGGATGTGAATTTATTTTGCTTTATCATGTTAAGTGGGTGCTGTGTTAATGAGACTTGTCTGTTTAAAAGTACACGATTGCCATTAAATTTAAAAGCTGATTGTTAATGCAAGCATTTTCTTGTAAACATACATACTGATAAAAGTTCAATGTCATTATTTTGTTTTCAGGCCTGGTGACAGGTATGTTTATTCATTGTGACATTGTGTGTACCTGCATCTAGACAGTCATACAGCGTGGAAACATAATCAATATCAGTACCAATATGCATGTTATTCAATACATCTTCTTCTTCCGTCGTGTCCATCTTCCATGTTACAAATGTTGACCTCGCTGTCATCGTCCGTCCTGAAACGGATGCAAGCTTCCGGTGACAATCAGTGGGAGCCATCACTTGTTGCAATAGATGATGGTGGTAGCAGAATTAGCTCAGGATCCTTCCAGTTTCCAGCCCCGCAACGTGGACGCTTCTGCAATGGGGCCATTCAATGCCCTGACTAATGGTGGCCACCAACCCAGGGGGCTTCTTGTCTCGGTCCCTCTGTTCATCAGTGTTCCCAGGAACTTACCATTCATGCAGTACGCTCGTATCATTAATACTCCATAAATGTTAGATCAGCCATGATTGAATGGTGAGTCGATGGGCCGAATGGCCTAATTCCTCTCCTACGATGAATGAACTTACGAACGACATGAATTCACATTCCAATCAATGCCCCCCTCATTCTAGGCATCGACTGGAATGAAAATCTTACACCAGAAGTCTTGGTGCACCTGTGTGCATAGAGGGATAATTGGATGCAGCTTGCAGTAGACTGGAGGTTAATCTTTGATGAGAGTTCATTATGTGTCACACACATTAAGTGTTGAACTTGCCACCACATTTATAGCACAGCGATGGTGGGGGTGAAGGTGGTTCAGTTATTCTGGGACACAGAGAGGCACCTGGAAATCTTTAGTGCACAATCTGTTACTGGAACCATGCCCCATGCCCTGGAACAAGCTGCAACTACCCTCCTGGGCTGTAAACAACTTCTCACGCCAGGCTGATGTGGAAGGAGTGGCGCTCACTGAAGCAGCTAATTGGTCACTTAGAGCCTACGTTCCCTGGGGCTGCCACGTGTTTGAGAAGAAACCCAGTGATGCTGGTTTTTGTAAACCTCCACCTATGAGAGTAACGTGGAGACAAGGAACTGCAGATGCTGGGTTACAAAAAAAAGACCTAAAGTGCTGGAGTAACTCAGCGGGAAAATAAAGTTGAGATCCATTGCAGGAAATAGCAGTTGGATGAGTGGTCCTGATCCAAAACATCATCTGTCCATGTTCTCCAGAGATGCTGCCTGACCGAATAGACAATAGACAATGGCAGGAGTAGGCCATTCAGACCTTCGAGCCAGCACCGTCATTCAATGTGATCATGGCTGATCATCCCCGATCAGTACCCTGTTCCTGCCTTCTCCCCATATACCCTGACTCTGCTATCTTTAAGAGCCCTATCTAGCTCTCTCTTGAAAGTATCCAGAGAACCGGCCTCCACCGCCCTCTGAGGTGAGACCCATGGCGTTACCCCAGCACTTTGTGTCTTCTTTGACCTTTGAGACTAAAACTGATTTCTATTCTATCTTGGTGCTTACAGTGACACAAATATATGTGGGAAGGAAGTGCAGATGCTGGTTTACACCGAACATAGACACAAACTGGTGGAGTAACTCAGCGGGGCAGGCAGCATCTCTGGAGAGAAGGGATGGGTGAAGAAGGATCTCCACAAAACCAGTATGTGCTGTCAACTTCATATTTCAACCATTATTCTAGACTCAAATATCTATCTCCACAGTGCCCCTCCACAACACTCAGTGCTATGGTAAGAATATTAGTTGCTTTGGATGTAGAAGGGGTTAATCTGGAGGACACGTGCTGAACTTTCTCTCATTATTTCTGGAAACAATGAACTCCCCTGCGGCCACAGCTGTGGTGCATGGTTAATTACTCAATGTCTAGCCCGGAGGACAAGCATTCTCCCCAACACCTCGCTCTGACTAAAAAGGGCCTTACTGGGGCACAGTGACCAAGGGGCTTACACGGGTTAATGCTGGTAATCCTTACAAATGTATCACTGGTGAACATTAGCAAATTGATCAGTTAGTCAACTGCTGAACCCTGACCCCTGTAGTCCATGTGATATATGGTCCAGTCAAAAATCGCCATTATTTTCATGGCAATTAATAGGTGGTTGGATGTTTTGATCTCACTGTCTGATAAGTTTAAGAAAGAACTGCAAATGCTGGAAAAATCAAAGGTAGACAAAAATGCTGGAGAATCTCAGCGGGTGAGGCAGCATCTATGGAGCGAAGGAAATAGGTGATGTTTCGAAACATCGCCTAGATGCTTACCGGGTCTCGACCTGAAACGTAATCTATTCCTTCGCTCCATAGACGCTGCCTCACCCGCTGAGTTTCTCCAGCATTTTTGTCCACTTTCACTGCTTGAGAAGTGGTACTGCCAGAATCACTCATTATATTTAAACACATAGTTTCAGTCTCGTTTTAGTTAATTGTCACATTTACCGAGGTACAGTGAAAAGCTTTTGTTGCGGCGGAAAGGCAATACACGATTGCGATTGTGCCTTCCGCAGTGCACAAGCTGATGGTGACCCACTGAGTTCCTCCAGCACTTTGTGTTTTGCTCAAGATTCCAGCACCTGAGGTTTGTGGTCTCATAAAAATGTAACGATATTTCTGAGGAATGCTTACAAAAATTAGGAGCTGAGATTCCCAGATTTATGTGGAGCTTTGAACAAAAGCACTCAGAACAAGCAACCTTTCCCATTTGTGCTGGTTCAGATTTTGTTTTAAACTCCTGCACTATGTTTTATTATTCTGCCTACTGTTTAACTCTGCCGGTTTCTTTAATTCCAGTTTGAGGTGCATGAAATCAAAGGTTTTTGTTTGCCAAAATGTACTCACCCCCCCCCCCCCCCCCCCCCCCTCCATTTACATGTCCCTGCAGTTCTCCAATAACACCAGAAACAGCATGCACCAAATATGTGCAGGAAGGAACTGCAGATGCTGGTTTAAACCGAACGTAGACACAACAAGCTGAAGTAACTCAGCGGGACAGGCAGCATCTCTAGAGAGAAGGAATGGGTGATGTTTCAGGTCAAGATCCTTCTTCCAGATGAAGGGTCTCGACCCAAAATGTCACCGATCTCTTCTCTCCAGCGATGCTGCCTGTCCTGTTGAGTTACTCCAGCAGTTTGTGTCTATTTTCACCAAATATATGGTTCCTTCAGTCTCCTCCTGGAAATAAATTCATCTGACCCTCATTGACATATAAATAATAGCAATTTGAAGATTGTAGATTCCGATAGACACAAAATGCTGGAGTAACTCAGCGGGACGTACTCATGGTATCACTGAGCTCTGAATCTGATTCCACCACTCCCTCTTCTGCTGGGTGAACATCTCCACACTAACCCTCCACAACTGAATTGCTGTGAGCATTTTGTTTTGTTTAGAGATACAGCGCAGATACAGGCCCTTCTTCCCACCGAGTCCGTACCGACAAGCGATCCCCACACATTAACACTAACCTGCACGCACTAGGGACAACTTTACCTTTTGTGTTATACCAAGCCAATTAGCCTACAAACCTGTACATCTTTGGAGTGTGGGTGGAAACTGAAGATCTCAGAGAAAACACATGCAGGTCACGGGCAGAACGTACAAACTCCGTACAGACAGCACCCGTAGTCAGGATCGAACTCTGGTCTCTGGTGCTGAGGCAGCAACTCTACCACTGCGCCACCGTGCTGTTGTAAATAAAGACAGATGCTCTGGTCTGCATTCTTGGACTGATGTTCAAGCAGGAACAATTCCCAGTAAGTATAATACCCACACATGTGGAGAATACGAGAATCGTTCTCCCAGGGTAAAGGAATCAAGAACTAGAGTGCGTAGGATTGAGGTGAGAGGGGAAAGATTTAATAGGAACCTAAGAGACGTTTTCGCACAGAGGGAGGTTGTTGTATGAAATGAGCTGCCAGAGGAAATAGTTGAAGCAAGTAGAATAACAATATGTAAAAGACATTTGGACAGATGCATGGATAGCAAAGGATTGTAGGGATATGAGCCAAACGCAGGCAATTGGACTCGCTTCGATGGGGCACTTTGGACAGCATGGACAAAATGGGCCGAAGGGCCTGTTTCCATGCTGTGTGACTCTGTGATTCTGGTGCCTGAGAACAGTGCTGCAAATGTTGGTGCAGTGATGTACCTGACGTGTGGCCGTTACTCCCAGATTGTGACTGAAAGCAGAATTACCAGAGGAATCCATTAGTGGTGTGGAGGTGGCGTGCAGGTTTCACCAGGGAGGGGTGGCGGAGGTGTGACACTCACTCTGCCCGTTGCCGAGTGATAATCGGAATGGGTTTACTTGGGCTTTTCAGATTGTGGTCGCAGGGTCGGGCAGCTGCAGAAAGTGACCTCTGATAGAGAGGTTGATGCCTCAGTCACGGGTCATCATTAAACCACAAACTATTCCCAATAAGTCAGTCACACCTTCTCCCGTTACTCCAGACCCACAGCTTCTGCCTTTGTAAAGCAACACTGCCTGATCGACATGATCTCCCGGTTGCCAAACACTTTCATTACCCCTCCCATTCCCACACTGACCTCTCTGTCCTGGCCCTCCTCCCTTGTCAGAGTGAGGCCCAGCACAAATTGGAGGAACCGCCTCATATTTCACTTGGGCAGCTTTCATCCCAGTGGTATGAATATTAATCTATCTAACTTCATAATCCTTGCACCCCTCTCTCTCCATCCCTTCCCCACCCAAGTCATACCAGCTTCAAAATCACCTTTGATCTCATTGTCTGTATCTCATTTTCACCTAGCCCACAGCGAACAATGGCCTGTTTACTTTTTTTGCATATCTTTAATTCATTTCTTCTATATCTCTCTATATCATCATCTATACAGTATCTCTTGTTTCCCTTTCCTCTGACTCTCAGTCTAAAGGATGGTCTCGACTCGAAACATCACCTATTCCTTTTCTCCAGAGATGCTGCCTGACCCACTGAGTTACCCCAGCTTTTTGTGTCTATCTTCGGTTTAAACCAGCATCTGCAGTTCCTCCCTCTGGTCTGCCCTGCCCACCAGCACCAGGATATACACATGAAGACGTTAAGAAGTGAGGTGCTTGTTAGAGCAGGGACCACCTACCCAGCTCTGCAACTCCGAAGACCCCCTCCCCTGACGTGCGATTAAATCAACATGTGTCCATGTTTCAGCACCAGTCAATCCCTGCCACAGCAGGTTAGCCTTAACCATGGAGCCACACAGCCCACTGTGTGGAGTATTAATGATCATCTGTACTGACAAAGCAGCAATGACATTCATACTTGCAGCAGCAGAGCAGACCCGTAAACACTATACACAGAGATAACATCATAAACTAAACTAATGACCCCAATAATACTGCAAAAACCCTGAAGTCTGGCTGGGAAAGGTTGAGACGGATATGGAACAAATGCATGTAAATGGGACTGGGGGAATTTTGGTTGGCATGGATGAATTGGCCTGCTGTGTGTTTCTTTGGTGTTGTGCAGGGTTCAAGAGCCTGAAGGTTGATGAGATGAAGCTGTTCTTGAACCTGGACGTCACGGTTTTCAGGCTCCTGTACTTTCTTCCTGATGGTAGCAGCGAGATGAGAGTGTGACCAGGGTGGTGTGGGTCTCTGATGATGCTGGCTGCCTCATTGAGCCAGCGCCTCCTGTAGATCCCCTCGATGGCGGGAAGGTGAGTACCGGTGACAAATCCTAATCCTATCACAGCAACAGAAAACCACAGATTGCCACTTGTGCTGCCAAATTGCTTTTGTAATTAGCTTTTGCACTAATGTTGTTTTGTTAATCTGCACCTGCCATGGATTTGTTTTCCCATTAGGGAGTAGTTGATTAAACTTCATTTAATCCCAATCTCCAACCTACACAGTAATAATATGGCTCCCTTTGTTAAAACATGTGAAAGGACTTGCAGCTAATTATTAATGTTAATTGTGCCTCGAATAAACTACAATATCAGCATCTGATCCAGTAGAAAATGCATTTAGTGCATTGCTTATTTAAGTTGCCATCTGTGTGAAACTTTTATTTTTTTTAATTATTATCATTTTCAACTTATTTTTGTTTTTAGGAATGTTTTGGTCATTGAGATGAGATTGACACCTCAGTGTCACAAAGATGATGACTGCGGAAGCCATTATGACCATATGTTACCATGTACAACTCTGATGTCCTTACAGTGTGTGTGGCCTCACTCTGGCATTGGAGGAGGCTCGGGGGAGAATGTTTGGTGTGCGAATGAAAAGGGGACTTTAGACTTCAGCGGTACAGCATGGAAACAGGCCCTTCGACCCACCAAGCCCACACCAACCAGCGATCACCCCATACACTAACATAACACCCTACCGACTCGGGACAATATAACCTAAGACAATTAACTTGCACATGTTTGGAGTGTGGAAGGAAAACAGAGCAACTGGAGAAAACCCATGCAGGTCACGGGGAGAACATACAAACTCCGTACAGACAGCACCCGTAGTCGGGGTCGAACTCGAGTCTCTGGCGATGTAAGGCAGCAACTCTACCGCTGCGCCACCGTGCCGCTCTGTTTAAAGTTAGAATCGTACAACATACACTAGTACGGGGGCTCTACAGCCCACTTCATCACACCCATCGATGCTCATTCTAATCGCTTATATTTGGCCTGTATCACTCAGTATCACTCCTGTCTTAATACCGTTCAACATTGTAATTGTGCCCACCTCTACCCCACTCTCCGGCAGCTCATTGCTGGGATGATGTGGTTCTGGTGTTGTTCACACACTCTGGATCTGAGGGGGGCTAATGATTACAGACCATGCGGGTTCAAGTCATGGTTCAATCACACGCGGCTTTCTGAAATAATCGGATTTACTGAGCTCTTGATTAGTCTGCCTCTAAAGACCTTTATTCTTGGAATAATGTAAGAACAAGGACAAGGATCTCTGCAGAACTTTCACCCCGTAAATCAAACCAAGGCTTCTTTCAAGACCTTGACTTCAAGCCACATGAGAGAACACCAGAAGATAGGCACAAAGTGCTGGAGTAACTCAGCGGGACAGGCAGCATCTCTGGAGAGAAGGAATGGGTGATGTTTCGGGTCGAGACCCTTCTTCAGACTGAGAGTCAGGGGAGAGGGAAATGAGAGATATAGACGGTACATAGAACAAATGATTGAAAGAAATGTCAAAAGCAACGATGATTAAGGTGAATAATAGGATGGGCGTTGAGGTTGAGGGAGGGAGTTGCAGACCTTGGGCCTAGGCAGTTGGAGGCCCATCGGCCCACGTGGGAGGGAGGAATATCAAGGGTGTACAAACTGCCAGAACTGGGAGCGATGGGAATATAGTGACTGATCTCGGTCAAGTCCCCTGGATAAACCCACTCATGACAAGAAGATGAAGTGTGTACCGCTGGCAAGGCTGTGTCCTGAGGGTCTACACTTAGTAAATGACCCCAGTGAGTGTAGAGTCTCGGTTTAAATTTGGAAATATCAGTTGATTACTATTGTGAATTAAGTACGCGCTTTCAAAGCCATATCTTCAGTAAGAATCCATTTAATTCAACATTAATCTGTCAGCACCTCATGAGTTGAAACAATGTTCTGTTAATTTAGATTGCATCCTCACACTAACACACTTTACACAGCTGTTAACAGCCTGCATGAGTAGAACAATTGTGGGGCTGTGAAGAAATGAATGACTGGCTAGGACAGAGATGAGGGCAGCACTTTGTGAGTATTATGTACAACATTATGGACCATAAGTGCAGGAAATGGCCGTTTATTTGGCTTGTGGGTATACACGGTGATATGACAGGACTATTGGGGCCTGTGATGGTCAGCACATCCCCTGCTCTGGGCTTTTGAACAACTGCTGCGATGGAGGGGAGATGGTTGCCACCTGTTTGCAGTGTGGATTTGCAAAGAGTGTCTGGAGAGGTCTGCAAGGGTCCCTGTCACAGTTTATCCCGACCAGCTCCGTCACAGAGGACTCTGTGATTTACGGACTGTTCCCAGGGACACATTCAGAGACAGACAACGAGTGCTGCTGGAAGGTCATCAACTCGGTGAAAGACGCCCTTTGGTCTGCCCGAGCGTTGTTGACCACCCAGCAGAGCGAGATGTCCGTCAGGGAATGTTGCCGACTGGCCCGCTGCAGACTGCAGGAGTACGTGCTGAGGGACGCACTGAAGCTCGGTGCAGCCAACGCCAAGGCTCGGTGGGGGAGGGCCACAGTCTAGGGTCCCTCCGCTGCTGGACATGGGGGGCAGGGTGTGGTGGGGACACCCCTCAAATGAGGGAAGGGATATCACCACAGGGGGGCACATGAGAGGCAAGGGTGGGGGTATAATTATGCTTTTTGGGGACACTACCAAAGATAATGCTAGCGACAGAATGTATAGTAGCGGGAAACGTTGAAGCAATTTTACACACTTCTTGTTTTTATATATTTTAAAATCCTGAATAAAGTTTATTTTGATTGAAATATGAACAAAAAAAAACTGGTTGATCATGAGCAGCAAGTGTGGCGGGTATAAAGATATTTCTGAGAACACTACGATACAATGCTGGTGAATGTATGCGGTGGGGGGGGGGGGGGTGGGGTGGTGGGGGGATAAGGATGTCCAAGATGTCCAAGATACTGGCCCCACCATCTGCTCTGTGGTAAAAATGTCAGGCCAGGGCCAAAAGCAAAGTGCGTGCAGATATAGCAGATCATAAGGTCGTGCGTTCTAGGAGCAGAATTAGGCCATTCAGCCCATCTAGTCTACTCCGCCTTTCAATCATAGCTGATCTATCTCTCCCTCCTAACCCCATTTTCCTGCCCTCTCCCCATAACCCCTGACCCATGCTAAGCAAGAATCTATCTATCTCTGCCTTAAATATATCCACTGACGTGGCCTCCACGGCCGTCTGTGGCAGTGAGTTCCACAGATTCACCACCCTCTGACGAAATAAATTCCTCCTCATCTCCTTGCTAAAAGAAACGTCCTTTATTTCTGAGGCTGTGACCTAGACTCTCCCGCTGGTGGATTCTCCCACTGAGATCGAAGTTCTGGAGGCATTTAGACCGGTGCATGAACAGCAGGGGTGTGCTGAAGTACAGACCACCTTTAGACCGGTGGGCAATGACCAGAGGAGCAGTGGGCTGAGGCTGGGTATCCCGGGTCAGTTGCCTCCATCACCACCTTCTTGTGTACTGCCTGCTAACACTGTGTGACTGTGTGTGAGCCGGGCAGTAGAGTCCCAGCCTGAGATCAGCTGGGATACATGAAAACAAAAGCATCACGAGATGCCAAGCCTGTGCTCCCTTCCCTCATCCCCAGACACCAGAGAGGAAGGATCTGAGGCCGACTGGCCCCCGTCTGGCAGCAAGTCACAGAGACAGTCAGTCTGCAATAGCAACCACCCAGCCAGACCGTGATCCGCTCCCTACTCCACATCCACAACTCCAATTAATACTCCTGCTTCTAATATAATCTCTCAGATTTCACATCATTTATTTCTTAGCACCAAATCTCCATCCGTCTTGAAGCCCGGATTCCAATGGCCCAAAACGAGTCATGCTTTGAAGGTAGACAAAAAATGCTGGAGAAACTCAGCGGGTGAGGCAGCATCTATGGAGAGAAGGAATGGAGAGACCCAGGGTCTCGACCCGAAACGTTGTCGATTCCTTCTCTCCATAAATGCTGCCTCACCCGTTGAGCTTCTCCAGCATTTTTCGTCTACCTTCGATTTTTCCAGCCTCTGCAGTTCTTTCTTAAAAAGATGAATGTTTTGTTTTGTACAGTTACTATTGCACACATGTCTAAAGATTGAATCGCCCCAGAGTGTTGCCTCGCATGCTATTAGGGGGCTGCACACTTGGGGGGGAGCAATTTTAATTTTGCGATCCTGGCGGTGAACGTCATCAATCAGAATAAAATACTTGTTAGACCAGGCCACTCCGGAATTTCACAGGGAGCGTGGGATTTATTATTACCTGTTTAAATGCTGACATTCTCTCTCTTGTTCTCTAATCCCACCGTAGCTTTTCCAAATCTCCTCTCATCCAATTCCATCTGCCAAAACCTCTCCACTTCCAGCCTCTTACTCGTCCCTGAGTTTAATTGACCCCACCCCTTGGTGGTCGGGTCTTCAACTGTCAAAGCCAGGAGGTCTGCGATTCCCTCTGGACCTCACCACTCCACAACCTCACTATCCTTTCACTAAGGCACTCTTTAAAACCCATCTCTTTGGTCACTTTGAATCTCCCACAGCCTGGAGCCTCTCACACGGCCCTCTGTCACTCCTGTCAATAGTCAAGTCAAGTCCATTTTATTTCTATAGCACATTTAAAAACAACTCTCGTTGACCAAAGTGCTTTACATTAGTGCAGGTACTAACGTGCTTCATACAGTGGTACATAGATCTAACAATACATACATAAATACATACATACAGCGCTCCCTCAGAGGACCTCAAGAAACAATAGACAATATACAATAGGTGCAGGAGGAGGCCATTCGACCCCTCGAGCCAGCACCGCCATTCACTGTGATCATGGCTGATCATCACCAACCAGTACCCCGTTCCTGCCTTCTCCCCGTATCCCCTGACTCCACTATCTTTAAGAGCTCTATCTAGCTCTCTCTTGAAAGCATCCAGAGAAGCGGCCTCCACCGCCCTCTGAGGCAGAGAATTCCACAGACTGTAGTGTACCATGCTTTGCTCAGTAACTCTTCCACCTGTTTTACTGTGGTTTGTGTAAATATTCCTCGCACAGAGGAGTTGATTTTGTAATGATTTCTGAATCAATAAGAGTAGCAGCAAGGTGGCGCAGTGGCAGAGTTGCCAGAGACCCGGGTTCCATCCTGACTACGGGTGTTGTCTGGACAGAGTTAGTAGGTTCTCCCCGTGACCGCGTGGGCTTTCTGCTCCATTGTGTAGGTGCTGTTTGTAGTGTTTAATAGACAGATGGTAGTTAGGAAGAAGCTGCTCCTGAACCTGGATGTTACAGTTTTCAGACTCCTGTACCTTCTTCCGGATAGGAGAAGTGAGATGAGAGCGTGGCCAGGGTGGTGAGGGTCTCTGATGATACTGACTGCCTTTTTGAGGCAGCGACTCTTGTAGATCCCTTCACTGGTGAGGAGGTCAGTACCCGTGATACATCCTGATCCTACCTCAGCAACACAACACCACAGATGCCTCGTGGACCAGTCTGCACTTGGTTTAGTTTAGTTTAGTTTAGTTGAGTTTAGAGATACAGTGTGGAAACAGGCCCTTCGGCCCACCGAGCCCGCACCGACCAGCAATCCCCGCACACTAACACTATCCTACAAACACTAGGGACAATTTCACAATTACACCAAGCCAATTAACCTACAAACCTGTACGTCCTTGGAGTGTGGGAGGAATCCGGAGATCCATGAGAAAACCCACGGGGAGGATGTACAAACTCCGTACAGACAGCACCCGTGGTCAGGATGGAACCCGGGTCTCTGGCGCTGTGAGGCAGCAGCTCTACCGCTGCTCCCCCGTGGCGGCCTCACAGGTGAGAGGTAAGATCTCTGATTAATCATAATTATTCATTTGTCCCCTAACTGTTCCTTTAAGATCTGTCAAGAAGATTCATCTCCACTAAGCTACAAACAAATTTGTGGTCTGATCCTCTGGGACATCGCGCTGTGCAGCTAATTTCTCTCTCCAGCTGAGATGATAAGGCTTTACCACCAACCTGACATTAACAACTTCTTCGTCTCCTCTTTAAAGAGCAAACAATTTGTTTTAATTATTCAAAGTCTATTAGATTGTGTTCCCAAACAATTGAGCTACATCACTCCACAATCTAGTGTTGCGTTCATCCAGGTTGCCCGTACAAAGGCAAACTACACTCCACGCTTTATTCCATTAAAGATGAAGACAATTATGAAGCTACTCTGAAGGAATTGTATCTTTGTAACACTGATTTTCACGAGGGAATGTTCCCGTGTCGATGCAGAGCCAGCCTTCCGCTCGATTTATATGAACTATTTGCACCAATGTTTTTAATTGCTGGGAACAGCATTGTGCCCCTGATCAGTCATTAGTTGTAATTAAAGCCCTCAGATTCACACCATTGTGCACTAACTAACAGGATGTCAAACACAGCTCAGACGCCACGCACAGACAGACAATTCAGCTCCTCAATATTTCTAAGGTTTGGAAGGATCAAGTTCAATTGCGGGAGAGATAGGATTTTTTTTGCTTGTCTCCTGGGCTAACTATTCAATGAAGAGTATGTTCAGACACTGACTCCCCCCTCAGTGTTATCCTGAAGACTATTGACAAGTTGACAGGAGCAAGGAAAGTGTTTCTTTTCCATTTGAGAAAACAACAGATGAATCATTTCTCTGTGAATCAAGAGAACTAATTGTGTACTTAAACTATATGTGGGATGAAGGTTTGTGTCAGGCATAGTCTGATCTAATATGGAAATATGGCAATGAACCGCAAACTAGAACAATAACAAGCTCTTGATAAAACCGAGTGTCTGAATACAGATCTAATCTGAATTATGCTAATTATCTTAGAGACATGGTCTGAGAAAGGATCTCAACCTGAAACGTCACCTATCCATGTTCTCCACAGATGCTGCCTGACCCGCTGAGTTACTCCAGCACTCTGTGAAACGTCACCTATCCATGTTCTCCACAGATGCTGCCTGACCCGCTGAGTTACTCCAGCACTCTGTGAAACGTCACCTATCCATGTTCTCCACAGATGCTGTCTGACCCGCTGAGTTACTCCAGCACTTTGTGTTTATCTTTGGTATAAACCAGCATCTGCAGTTCCTTGTTTCCCCAAGAGTATTTAATTGTCATTTGCACAGAGAACAGAACAATGAAATAACACAGCACAATAAATATGCAAAGAATTATTAATTGTTCCAGGTAAACCAGACCATGATAGTGCAAGAAGATAGACATAAAAAGCTGGAGTAACTCAGCTGGGTCAGGCAGCATCTCTGTAGAAAAGGTATAGGTAACTTTTCGGGTCGAGACCCATCTTTGGTTTAAACCAGCATATGCAGTTCCTGTGTAGGAAAGAACTGCAGATGCTGGTTTAAATCGAAGGTAGACACAAAATGCTGGAGTAATCAGTGGGACAGGAAGCACCTCTGGAGGGAAGGAATGCGTGACGTTTCGGGCCAAGACCCTTCTTTAGACTGATCTGAATTAATCTGCAGTTCCTTCCGACACATGATATGCAAGCCCAGGTGTGTAGCACAAGCTACATAACGTCCATCATTGATCGAGGCTGAGGTGGGGATGTGGTTAGGGATGTGGTTCGTGAGCCTGATGGCTGCTGGTAAGAAGCTGTTCTTGAACCTGGAGGTCACGGTTCTCAGGCTCCTGCATCTACATCCAGAAGGTGGCAGTGGAGAGCGTGGCCAGGGTGAACATGACAACTAGGGGTAGGATTTGCTCATTCCATCCCTCAGACTATTTCACCCAGTTTCTCCCCTGCCTCAAATTCCTCTGTCCGATCTACTAAAGTTCAGCTGCCAAACATTGGGCAGATGTGGTATAAATAGAAAGCCCTGTTTGTGCTAAATCTGTCGAGGCTGTTTGAGCGGGGAGACTGTGACTTGGGAAATATGGTGATGGATAACAAGGCATCTTCCTTGTTTCTGCTACAGAAACCACCATTAGTTATTCAATCCCAGCTGGAGAACTCTGCAGAAGTTGCTTTAGGTCAATGATGCATTTTGCCACATCCGATCCCCGCTGGGCATGGATATGATGGGGGAATTACACGTACAGTTTTAGCACCTAAAAGAATGTGAGATTTAGCAAGAAGTAGGAATCCATCCAATTCCTTGGAACCAGACGATAGGACTCAAGCAGGGCTGACTTGAACCAATTCCCCCTCCACGATTTCTCCCCATGCCGCCATTGCACGGAGGAGACCGGTAATTGTTCCAAACGATCGCACAAAGCAATCAATGGTAAGTACCAAAGGTTCAAATGAGTTCATTGGCTCATGGGAAGTAACACACACCTGAGGCTTTTACACGCTGAAAATGAATGACTCACAAGTTGTGAATGTCAAGAGAGGTTTAAACGGCATGATGGATGATGGCAACATGACGTGTGTAGTTCGCAGCCCTAGCTCCTGGGACAAAGCTACACTCCAGGAGTCACGGCGGGCTCCGAGCCCTCTTCAATAACTTACAGGCCGGTCTCACAGGGTTTACGTACAGTTGGCCATGCCGGAAGCGTCAGACCTGATGGTCAAATTGCTGCGGATTATTGGTCTGTGACAGTGTCAACATTATTAAATGTGGGCTCGTCCATTGCCAGAGTGAGGCCAAACGCAAATTGGACGAACAGCACCTCATATTCAGCTTGGCAACGGCATGAATCTTGATTTCTCTAACTTCAAATAACCCCTGCACACCCTCTCTCTCTCTGTCCCTCCCCACCCAAGTCATACGACTTTCAAAAACATTTTGTTGAGTCTCAGTGGATGTAACTCGTTTTCACCCGGCTCATGGCCAACAGTGGCCCGTTTCCTTTATCATCATTACTTTTTTGCATATCTTTCATTCATTTGTTCTATATCTCTCTACCCCACTGTCTATATCTCTTGTTTCCCTTTCCACTGACTCTCAGTCTGAAGAAGCGTCTCGACCCGAAACGTCACCCATTCCTTCTCTCCAGAGATGATGCCTGACCCGCTGAGTTACTCCAGCATTTTGTGTCGATCGTGGCAAAAATGGACATCTGATTTACTGACTGACATCAACATGTGACTGCCGGGAGATCATATGGGCAGTACAGAACTAACAGCAGCATTTCCCACTGAATCTGCTGTATCCATGCAAAGTGGCAGACGTGATCATTTCATCAGACTATGAACAACATTCAAATGATGAAGCAGCAAGAGGTTTTTGTTGGTATTGTTCAACAAACAGATTACGTTGCGGTGTACAGATTTAGCCCAAGTAAATTATGAACATGTTCTCTGATTTAATTTTGTGTAATATTCCTTCTTCCTCTGACTTCCATTAATCTACTTGCATTGACTTTATTTCATAATCACTACCAGGTTTTCATTACTCCTTTGCTGCTTGGTTTTATTTTATTTTACTGCCTGATTTTACAACAATTCAATGGCTAATTTAATTATCTTCCATCGCCTGAGTTATATAATTCGTCACCCCCTTTTATTACTTCTTGTGGGCTGAAGCTGAAGGCATCACATCTGTGGATTTAACGCTATTGATGGGTCCAATGTCGTTCAACGTTCGAGGAAGGAGAAGAGATGAGTAATAATGGCAGAGAGGGTAAGATTATATCCAAGTGTCAGCGACCATGTTGTCAGGTTGCATCACACTTTAGTTTGGGAACAGCTCTGCCCAAGACTGCGAGACATTGCAGAGATTTGCAGAAGAAGCCCGATCCATCACACAGACTAGACTTCCCACCACTGTCTCCATCTACAGCCAACATAATAACTTGTCCCATCCCAGTCACTCCTTCTTCTCCCTGCTCCCGTCCAGCAGAAGATAGAGATGCTTGAAAGCGAGCTCCACCAAATTTTGGGACAGCTTCTGCCCCTCTGTTATCAGGCTTCTCCCACAAGCCATAAACTAGGGTAGTGTCTAATTCACCTCGAGTTGCTGCCTGGCAGTGCCAGGGACCCAGGTTCTATCCTGACTACAGGTGCTGTCTGTACAGTTTTGTATGTTCTTCCTGTGACCAGGTGGGTTTTCTCTGGGTGCTCTGGTTTCCTCCCACACTCCAAGGACGTACAGGTTTATGAGTTAATTGGCTTCTGTGAATTTTCCTGAGTATGCAGGGAAGAACTAGTGTACAGGTGATTGTTGGTCAGCGCGTAACCGCGGGGGCCTAAGGTATCTATCTTTCAGCTAAACTAAACTGGTGCGCTACAGTGCTGAGAACTATATTCTGCACCATGTATCTTCCCCTTTGCTCCATCCTTTGTACTTACACTTGAAAAGACACAAAGTGCTGGAGTATCTCAGTGGGTAAGGCAGTATCTCTGGAGCATTGCTTGAGTTTGGTTTGATTGGATAATATTGCATTATCTGATCTGAGTAGTTAGCAAGCAAAGCTTTTCACTGTACCTCGACACACATGACAATAATAAAACTAAACGTAAACCTAAGATTTGTGGACATTTCTTGGTCTGTGCCACCTCCTGGCGCTCACCCTGTGGGTGTCGTCCCACCGAAGAAAAACCCACGTAGGAAACCGAAGATCTCGGAGAAAACCCACGTGGTCATACGAAGAAGGTACAAACTCCGTACAGACAGCACCCGTAGTCAGGATCGAACCTGGTTCTCTGGCGCTGTGAGGCAGCGACTCTACCGCCACTGTCAAGGTCAATGTAATAGTCCATCTCATAGGGCCGTAGTCAAGGTCCGGGAACAACAAGTTGTTGATCGCGGTGACAATAGTATCTCATTGCCCGGACACAGCGCCAACGTTTTCAAAACTGCGACTTTGCAACCAACAAAGATATTTGGAAACATAGGAAATACTGGGAAGATGCTCGCTGAGGATGGTTGTAGTTTCAGAGTGTGACAGCAGAGAGCAGCAGAATGCAGCATGTCATCTTGCCGTTGACACTGACAAGAGAGCCCTGAGAGTGTTTAATTGTCATGATACTGTTGAAACTGAACAATGATGTCTTACTTGCAGCAGCACCACACGTCTGTAAACACGGTGCTCAGTAAATATAACATAATAAACAAACTTAAATAAGAAGTTCAATAAATAAAACAATTCCAATATAGAGCAAAACAAAACAAAGGCCTGAAGTCCCGAAGCGCAACAAAGATAGCTTATAGTATGTAGCTGACTGTGTTCAAGAGTCAAAAGTGTTCCGATTGTCATGTGCATAGACAACAGAACAATTAAATTCTTACTTGCAGCAGCTTAACAGTCCCATAAATGCAATAACATGCAGATAAATACAAAATAATCACAACTACATGTAGATTGGTTACGTTACTTACTAACCAATGTAGTGCTTTATTATTTACTCAACACTACAATAAATTAATAATGAGTAATACCTGGTAGCCGTAATAGTGCAAAACCAAAGCCCAAGATGCAACTAAAGACACTGTCCATAGAAGATCATATTAGCCAGGACTGTGGTGAATCTGTGGAAATCTCTGCCACAGAAGGTAGTTGAGGCCAGTTCGTTGGCCATATTTAAGAGGGAGTTGGATGTGGCCCTTGTGGCTGAAGGGATCAGGGGGTATGGAGAGAAGGCAGGTACAGGATACTGAGTTGGATGATCATATTGAATGGCGGTGCAGGCTCGAAGGGCCGAATGGCCTGTTCCTGCACCTAATTTCTATGTTTCTATGTTTCTATGACTGAGGTTCCTGAGCTAAAAGGAGCGATTGGGCAGGCCTGGACCTTATTTCATTGGAGCGCAGGAGGCTGAGGGGTTCTTGGTTCTTGGTTACTTGGTCCTCCAAAATATTCCAACTGGAATTGAAACTGGAGGTTGTGAAGGGAGGGGTTTAGCCAGAGAGGGTTATTGGGAAGAAAGTGCCACTTTAAATTTAGTTGCATCTGGCTGGGCAACCGTGGTTTGGTGGAGATTATTCCATGCTTTAATCTCATGGGTGATCTTATGGAACTATCTTTGTTTGGGAGAGTCAGTCATTGAGGACATGCCACATTTCCTCGGTCACCTCAGGAAGTGGAGATGAATGTGCTCCTTGGCTGCTGCATCGATGTGGTTGGCCATCAACAGATCATTGGTGATATTAACGGCCAGGAACTTGAAGCTCCCAACCATGTCCACATCCGCTCCATTGATGCTGATTGGGGCGTGTACTCCACCACGCTTCCTGAAGTCAATAACCTGCTTCATCTTGCTGACGTTGAGGGAGAGGTTATTGTCACTAAGTTCTCTATCTCCTTGTACTATCTCCTCGTCTCATCATTGTTCTTGATCCGGCCCAACACGGTGGCTTCATCTGCAAACTTGTAGATGGAGTTAGAGACAAGTTTGGCCGTACGGTCGTGAATGTAAATGAGGTGTAGTGGAGGACTGGTCTGTGTGGAAGGGCATAGAGAGACGGGAGGAAAGGGACAGCAATAAACGTTGATACGGCCATGTTCCCGATTGGTGCTTTGAGGGTAGAGCTTTTGGTAAATGGTAACAATATTGTTCCCCCATTCAATTTGATGTTATCCCACATTCTCATCCACTCCCTACACACTAGAGGCAATTATACAGAGGGCCAATTAACCGATAAACTGCTTGTCTTTAGGATGTGGAAGTAAACCCGAGCACCCGGACGAAACCCACGCAGTCACAGGGAGAACGTGCAAACTCCACACAGACAGCACTGAGGTCAGGATTGAACCTCATTTATCATAATATGTTGTGTCAGCAGAAGTGAGAACTTCATTATTCCTGTCCCAGTGCATTAGGACAATTAAACACTCGTCATCCGGCCCGGCAGGTGTCGCTGCAGAGTCCATCCCAGGCAATGTCCCTACGCTCCGACAGGTGTCGCTGTAGTGCGCTTTATCGTTCACCCCACCGGGAGTCACAGAGGCGGTTTTGTCCTCCGGCCCAGTGGGGGGCGCTGTGGGCGAGGGGAGGGCGCTGGTCCTCCGGCCCAGTGAGGGGCGCTGCAGCGGGAGGTAGGATGGGCCATCATGGGGGCCAGTGGGGCCCAGTAGAGGCGCTGCGGGCGAGGTGGGGATGGGTCCTCCGTCCCAGTGAGGGGCGCTGCGAGGTGGAGATGGGTCCCTCCGGCCAGCGAGGTGGGGATGGGTCCTCCGTCCCCAGTGGGGGCGCTGTGGGGACGGCGGACGGCAGCGGCGCGGTGAGCCCGACTGGCCGAGCGGTGAGCGGGGAGCGGGGGTGAGGGGTGAGGGGTGAGGGGTGAGGGGCCGGGTTGAGGGTGAGGGGGTGAGGGGTGAGGGGGCCGGGGTGAGGGGCCGGGGTGAGGGGGGGCCGGAGTGAGGGGAGGGGGCCGGGGTGAGGGGAGGGGGCCGGGGTGAGGGGGCCGGGGTGAGGGGAGGGGGCCGGTGAGGGGTGAGGGGGCCGGGGTGAGGGGAGGGGGCCGGGGTGAGGGGCCGGGGTGAGGGGTGAGGGGGCCGGGGTGAGGGGTGAGGGGGCCGGGGTGAGGGGGCGGGGTGAGGGGGCCGGGGTGAGGGGTGAGGGGGCCGGGGTGAGGGGTGAGGGGAGTGAGGGGGCCGGGGTGAGGGGTGAGGGGGCCGGGGTGAGGGGTGAGGGGGCCGGGGTGAGGGTGAGGGTGAGGGGTGAGGGGGCCGGGGGTGAGGGGTGAGGGGGCCGGGGTGAGGGGTGAGGGGGCCGGGGTGAGGGGTGAGGGGGCCGGGGTGAGGGGAGGGGTGAGGGGTGAGGGGTGAGGGGGCCGGGGTGAGGGGTGAGGGGGCCGGGGTGAGGGGTGAGGGGGCCGGGGTGACCGGGGTGAGGGGGCCGGGGGTGAGGGGGCCGGGGTGAGGGGTGAGGGGGCCGGGGTGAGGGGTGAGGGGCCGCCGGGGTGAGGGGGCCGGGGTGAGGGGGTGAGGGGGGCCGGGGTGAGGGGTGAGGGGGGCCGGGGTGAGGGGTGAGGGGTGAGGGGGCCGGGGTGAGGGGGCCGGGGTGAGGGGGCCGGGGTGAGGGGGAGGGGGGCCGGGGTGAGGGGTGAGGGGTGAGGGGGGCCGGGGTGAGGGGCCGGGGTGAGGGGGAGCCGGGGTGAGGGGAGCGGGGGCCGGGTGAGGGGCGGGGTGAGGGGGCCGGGGTGAGGGGGCGGGGGCCGGGGGTGAGGGGGAGGGGGGGCCGGGGTGAGGGGCCGGGGGGGGTGAGGGGGCCGGGGTGAGGGGAGCGGGGGGGGGTTGAGGGGAGGGGTGAGCGGGGGCCGGGGTGAGGGGGCCGGGGTGAGGGGAGCGGGGGCCGGGGTGAGGGGAGCCGGGGAGCGGGGTGAGGGGGCCGGGGAGGGGGTGAGGGGGCGGGGTGCCGGGGTGAGGGGGCCGGGGCCCGGGGAGCGGGCCTGGGATCCCTGGGAGGGAGACCGGAGCAGCCGGAGAAAACCCGCGCTGTCCTGGGGAGAACGTACAGACAGCACCCGTGGTCAACCCCGGGCCCCTGCGCTGGGACTCAGCAGCAACCATCCATGTTCTCCACAACTTTGTACAAACAAAGAACTGCAGATGCTGATTTGTACCCAAGACACAAAGTGCCCATCAAGTAGGATCCCGACCCCAAAATTTACCAGTCCATGTATGTTCCCCACAGATGCCACCTGACCCCCTGGGTTACTCCTGCACTCTGTGTCTTTTTGTGTAAACGGACACCTGCAGCTCCCTGTGTCTACACTTCCTCACCCCCTCTCTGTGTGTGAAAACACTTGCCATTAGGTTCCCTTTAAACATAAACCAGATCAAAGGGTGAAAGTCAGGCACAGGGAACCGAAGATGCTACAAATCTAGAGCAAGAATCACAGTTCTGCTGAAGATGGACACATTTTGTGTCTCTATTCTTTTCTTTGTTGTTTATTATGGGTGTTTACAGAGTACTCTTATCTCATCTCGTCATGCTGCTGCAAGCAAGAATTTAATTGTTCCGTTTTGGGACATATGACGATAAAAACACTCTTGAAGTCTGAATCTAAAGGTTCTTGATCTAAAACATCACCTACCCATGTTCTCCAGAGATGCTGCCTGACCTGCGGAGTTGCTCCAGTATTCTATTTTTTCTCCCATTCTTCTAAATTTTTGGCTGTGTATGAACCTTATCCACGTACCTGCCAATGCCTTGAACGTTATGTTAATACCTGCCTCAATTGCCTCCTTTGGCAGCTCGTTCCACAAACCTACCACCATTTGTGTAAAAAAAGTCCCCTCAGGCTCCTATTAAATCTTAACCCCCCCCTTTTTCTCATCTTAAACTGAGTTCTCTTGTTCTTGATTCTCCTACTCTGGGCAAAAGACTGCATTTACCTGATCTATTCCTCTCATGATCTTGTACACTTTTGTAATATCACCCCTCACCCTCCATCACTATAGGATCCTCTAATCTTGTTGACATGTGGGATCTTATTGATGCATGTATGCAAATCTAAATACACCATGTCCACTGGATCCCCGTGGTCCAGTGTATGGATCCATTCCTAAGCTGCATGTCGTGCTCTTGTAACCAGTCTGTGTCATTGTTCACTCTGCTCCTAGTTATAGACCGAAGACAATGCCAACCGAAGGAAGCCAGTCTCCAGGTGGCCAGGGCCCAGATGTGGCATCTGCAGGTGGCCAGCATCCAGATGTGCCACGCACTCTCCCAGCAGCTGGCCCAGAGTCTCCTCAAGGACATGGAGCTCCTGCCGATGGCTGGGCTGACGCTGAGGTCTCTGACAGCAGACCGTCCACCTCGGGGGTCCTCCTTCCCGCTGAGGTGCGGGGCGCTGCAAAGGGGCTGCAGATTGACCGGCAGCAGATCCAGGCGGTGGAGCGGAGCGCCCAGGTGATGGAGCTGCAGAGCCTGGGAGTGGACATCTATGACCAGGAAGTGTTGGAGCAAGGAGTTTTACAACAAGTGGACAAAGCTATCAATGAAGCTAGCCAAGCAGCCAGGAGGGCAGAGGCAGAGAAGGAATACCATTCTGTGCTGGACGACCTGAGGTATGAGGATTTTTTAGTGATAATAATAGACTAAATTAATTGGATTTATATGTTCTTAAGTTCGAAAAATTGATAAGTTCTAAGAGCAGAATTAGATCCTTGAGTCCTGGCAACGTCTTCATAAATCTTCTCTGTACTTTTTCCAGCTTAACAACATCCTTCCCAGATCACTTCACATACTGAAATGTAGCATTGATCTCCAAGTGTGACAGACCGGATGGAACTTGTTGTGGTCAGCCAGATCCAAGGCAAACAATTTTGTGTGACACATTTGTGTTTTTCCCCTTGTGCTCTAGGTCCACCACAGCATGTCTGAAACACACCAACCAGATCATCGAACAGCTGACTCCCTATGCTGCTACAAATAAAGACATCAACAGGAAGCTGGAGTCGGTGAAGAGACAGAGAGAAAACAAGGTACCACCTCATCTCCCTCCCATCACACACTGGATATCACCAACTGCTGGAGGTTGGAAGTGAAGAAGTAGAAACTAGGAACGCAGGATGCTGGTTTAGAAAAAAAGACAATGTGCTGGTCAGGCAGCATCCCTGAAGAACATGGATAGGTGACGTTTGGGATTGGGACCCTTCTTCAGATTGATTGTAGGAAAGGGGAGAGAAAGGAAGCTGGAAGAGAGGAGGAGCAGGGCAAAACGTGACAGGTGAACACCAGCGAGTGGGGAGGGGATGCTGATAGGCAGATGGTTGGACAAAGGCCAGAGATGAACCAAAGGTGTGAGACGAAGGGATTGAAGAATTGAGTGTTGTGCAGCCAGACGAAGGAGTGAACCGGTCAAGAATTAAATAAATTTGGTTAAAAAAAAGGGTCGATATGGTAACTAATGGAGAGTTAATATGTACATACGATATTGTATGGTCTAGGCAGAGTGGAATTGGCTGGCTATTCTCTTCGATGGAAAGATCAAACACTACAAATCACGAGTACAAAATAAAGGGAAAGAAAATAAGAATGACAAAGGATCACATTTTATACAGTATGTGGTTGCAATCTGGAACTTGAACTTACGGATGTGATGGTTCCATTGTGGCCTTTGAGAGGGGTTGGGTAAATATATAGTGAGGCAAAATGAGCCGTGTGGAGGAGAAAGGGTGGAGGGTGGAATTGGAGAGTTGCTACAGTGGGGAGCCTGTGTGGATGCGATGGGCTAAATGGCCTCTTGTGCTATAACCACTGAATGAAATGTTTACATTGTCTTGACAAAGAGTGGAAAACAGTTGTAGAACATGGCTAGTTTAACATTTGATCTGCATTCCGAAGGATAAACAACTGAAGAAGATCACGGCGAAACAGAAGCGGCTGCAGGCTGTGCTGACTGGTGCTGATGTTCAGAAACTCGAAGCTGAGTTTGAACCTTGTGAAGAAGGTAAAGCCTCAGTCTGCACAGTCTTTATGATTGAATGAATGAATGAATGAATGAATGAATGAATGAATAGGTTTATTGGCCATGCATTCACATACAAGGAATTTGCCTTGGTGCTCCACCCACGTGTCAAAATGACATACAGTGGAAGTTAAGAATGATACATAAAACATTACTTCCCTGTCATTTGGATTTCCATTTCCAATATTCACTGAGCCCACTAGATTTTTTGTTGTTGAAACATTCAATGAGCTATGTGGCTTTTATCTAAAGCTTCAAACAAAAACAGAAATGCTGAAAGAACAGCATTGATCAAATCAGATCAGCCATAATCTTTTTAAAAGGTGCACCGAGCTTGAGGAGCTGGAGTCCTGGTTTCTACTTTCCTTCTGCATGGTCATTGAATCTGCGTAGGGTTTATCCAATGTAGGAGACTATGTCAGGAGCCCTCTGTGCAATATGTTAAATTGAAAGAAGTGCAAGTGAATTACTACTGGGAGGACGTGGGTGATGGCAAGACATGAAGTTACATTTGCACTTGCATAGGAGGGAGCTGTGAGAGGAGTGGTTAGAACTAGAAGAACAAACCAGGCAATTGCAGGGAGAATTGTGTTGGAATCACATTGAGGATGGTGAACTTGTCAGATGAGCTATCCTCCATCAGGCTAGGATTTTATTTCTTGAAGCGCAGGAAGATGAGGGATGATCTTGTGGAAGTGCATTTTAGCCAGAGCATGGGAATCAAGAACCAGAGGACATAGGTTCAAGGTGAGAGGGGTAATATTTAATAGGAACCCAAGGGGCAACCTTTTCCACACAATAAGCTGCCAATTACATGGATGAGAAAGGTTTCGAGGGCCAAACGTGGGCAGGTGGGACTGGAATACTTGTGGATCTCGGTCACCATGGGCAGATTGGGCTGAAGTGCTGTATAACTATTGAATGAAGAGGGTGAAGGCAAGGGGTCAAATGTTTAGACACAAACAACAACAGATGCTGGTTTACAAAAAAAAAACACAAAGTGCTTCAGTAACTTAGCGGGTCAGGCATCCTCTCTGTGGACAAAATCGACTTATGGAACCATGTAAAAACAGAGCCCGTTCATTGCCCAGGGATGGCCTTTACAATACCACTTGTCCTCTTTCAGAAAGGTGTATTGTATGACTTCAGGCTGATTGTCAAAACACTGAAGAGAGGTTATTAACTAGCTCCTAAGATGTACGATGTAAACAGTCTGAAATGGAAGAATGTACAATAAGACATAAATATGAATTTGGAACTACTAATTAGAAATGGCTGTGAAAGACTGAAAAGGGGAAACCACTCTAATATTGTGTTTCTTACATTCACATTTTTGGGTGAAATGCCTGTGTGTTGTGTGAATAGTTTCTGCATCTAAAAGCAGGTATTTAGGAAGAGTGCTTTATCTGTGACGGTACATGCCAGTACAGCATACTGCCACCTCTAGAAAGTTATAATTAGATTGGTGTACAACAGTCAATAGAGTCGTGTGAACTGTTACATGTACAATGCAAAACAAAACACTGTTTGGTAAATATCCAGTTCATCTCAATTAACATTGTCACTAATATTGTTCTTAATGTAAAAATGCAGTTTCTGAATAGTCTCTATCGAAAGTTACTGAATTGTTAGTATATCATACTTGTGTCCTTGACAGAAGCGGGTCCTTCATCTTTAGGAAGCATGTTGATGCCTGTACAAGAAACGGAATGGGAACATTTGATCCGTACGGGACAGATGACACCTTTCGGCACTAAAATACCTCAGAAAGAAACAAAAAAGGAACCTCGAAGGGTTATGCTCAACGACGCTTCGGATTTTGAGAAGTACCTGGCGGACCAGGCAAAGATGGCAGCGACACGGAGGAAACCTTTCATTAAAAGAAACAAGACAAAGGCACCGACTGTTACCAATCAAGTTGAAGCTAAGACTTCAAACAGCAGTACTTCCATTCCAAAACATAGCCATGAAAGAAATGGCACCATGTCTAGAAGAGACCGAAAGCTGAAGAAGCATTTGCAGAGGTTGCAGAGTAAAACTCTGAAGACTACATTTAAGGCAGGGGTTCCAGTGAAGAGGAGTTTGTGTCCGGAGCCCAGGATGGAGCAAGAGGACAAAGGCACGGACAGCGATACGTCTCTCTATGTGCCTGATGAGGAGCTGCTCCACCCAGATGAGATGGATGTCGACAGCGACGAGCTGTCGGGTTCCGAGAAGCTGAAGAAAGTAAAGAAGAAGAGGCAAAAAGCTCGACACACAGACGAAGATTTCACTGCAAGCTCAGGAGAAGATGAAACGAAACACAGACTGAAAAAACACAAGGATGATGGCGATGTGGAGCTGTACCGGAAAAGATTACGGTTAGTAGATTTCAGTTTTACGTACAAACTTCGTAAAAAAAGAGGCCATAGTCCGGATGGAACCCAGGTCTCGGATACTCTAAGGCAGCAACTCTACCGCTGCACCATCGTGCTGCCCATCAGTGTCTTATTTATTCAATATGACGATGATGATATGAATGAAGCAACTTTTCCTTTCTTATTGCCTTTCCTACCCCACCACCGCTCCTAGCTTCCTCCCCTCCTCTACAATCAGACTGAAGAAAGGTCTCAAACGGAAACGTCATCTATCCATGTTCCCCTTAGGTGATGCCACACCCGTGGAGTTACTCCAGCACTTTTGTGTCTTTTTTTGCAAACCAGCACCTGCAGTATCTTGTGTCTACTGCTTTACTGATACTGGTGGGCTGTCTGTCTGCTAATAATCAAACAGAAAGCAAGTTCTCTGCAGACTTTGGGATAGTAATCTGCACATCAGGATACCTTCCCTCCCCAATTTGTAGTCCATTGCCATACAACTCTGTTGGATATTTTAATTTTCCTGGTAATTTGAAATAACTATATTTTAAGGCTAAAGTGTATTAGTTACATAATGGCAGAGCTTATGCAACATCATGTGTCTAAGAGTAGTTGGTATGGCATTGGGAAAGTTGCCCAGTTCAGTTACCTTCCTGGATTATAACTAGTTTGACAGCAATTAAAACTGCCTTTTTATCAGCAAATTGAAATCGGGATGATAATATCTATGCAGGCTAAATTGTAAAACTATTATGATACAGCAGTGCCTTCTAGTGGTAGACAACATTCACAGTTTCCTTCAAGTCTGCCACAAACCTATTGTGTGTAGTGTGTTTCTTTAGTTATGGATAACTTTGAACTCAAGGGAGACTGAATGCTGTTTATAGCTACAGAAGACTGTCATTCGTGATTCCAAACAATATTACTTTTTACCAAGGATAGACACAAAGTACTGGAGTAACTCAGTGGGTCAGGCAATGCGGAGAAGTGTGGAACTGATAAAACGACTAGGGTGGAAGAAGGAGGCAAGGAGGGAGGGAGGGAGGTAGGGAGGGGACTCTAAGATGAAGCTACTTAAAATTAGAGAATTCAATATTCATACCGCTGGGTTGTAAGCTACCCACGCCAAATATGAGGAGCAAAATATCACGTCTTTATATTAGAGTCATAGTGATACACTGTGGAAACAGGCCCTTTGGCCCACACTGGCCAACAATGCCCCAGCTGCACTAGTCCCACTTGCCTGCACTTGGTCAATATCCCTCCAAACCTGTCCTATCCATGAACCTGTCTAACTTTCTTAAACAATGGGATAGTCCCAGCCTCAACTACCTTATCTGGCAGCTTGTTCCATACACCCACCACCCTCTGTGTGAAAAAGTTACCCCTCGGATTCCTAGTAAATCTTTTCTCCTTCACCTTAAACCTATGTCCTCTGGTCCTCGATTCCCCTACTCCGGGCAAGAGACTCTGTGCATCTACCCGATATATTCCTCTCATGATTTTGTACACATCTATAAGATCTCCCCTTATCCTCCTGTGCCCCATGGAATAGAGACCCAGTCTACTCAATCTCTCCCTGTAGCTCACACTCTCTAGTCCTGGCAACATCCTCGTAAATCTTTGCTGAACCCTTTCCAGCTTGACATTGTTGCTTGATGTTGATGCTCGAGATCATTGGTGGATCCAGTAAGAGGGGGTTGATTGGTAGATCAGTAACAAAGGATGGAGATGATACATAGAGAGGACAAAAGGATACAAATGATAGAATCTTAAAAGGATGGGGATCTAGAGTGGGCAGGGAGAGATCATGAACGGAGGTGAAGGGTAAAGGATCTGGGTGGGAGGGAGTGGAAAGAAAGTTGTGCAGGGGAGATGCTGGGTATGTGAGGAGAGGCAGAGAGTGGGAAGCGAGTGGATTTACCACATTCTCCCTGTGACTGTGTGGGTCTCCTTCAGGTGCTCCGGTTTCCTCCCGCATTCCAAAGCTGTGCGGGTGTGTAGCTTAATTAGCCTCTGTAAATTGCCCCTGGCATGCAGTGTGAATGGGTGATGGGTGGTCAGCGCGGACTCGGTCGGCCAAAGGGTCTGTTTCCATGCTCTCTCTCTAACAATCTGAGACTGGAGATTTCCCAGTTCATGCTGTTGGGTTATAGGATGTCCAGGTGGAATATGAGGTGTTGTTCCTTCACTGGTATCATCATGGTCGAATCTGATCAAAGATAATCAAGATGAAAGACACACCCTGTTTCTCTCTCTGCAGGTTCTGCCCAAGCTGCCGAGTATTCATCATTTTCAGTTCTTATTACAGAAACCAGCGCAGTTGGATAGGCTGCCAACCATAAACATTTTTTTTTTTAACTGTATGGATATGGTACTTTGAATTAAAAGCACACCTAAACAGTTGTCAATATTTTCCATTTGGATGAATTATTTATCTCATTTTGATGAATTTGGAAATTTTCCTGACTGCTGAAAGAAGCTGCACAACATTTGCAAAGTCAGGGCCTAACGGCAGGAAACATTAACAATGTTTGTGGCTTTGTTAAACCAGTTGAGTTCCCAAATCTCCTTTGTTTTTATTACCTAATTAATGATTAGTTGACTACAAAGTGCTTTTTCCATATACTTACAGCAAAACAGGAATACTCTTAACATACTTATATTCCGAAAACGACATATTTTGCTATGGTACATATATTAGTACACATTAACGTGCATAATTTTCAGCTTTTGCTACTCACAAGACTAAAAGCATTATTACATCAGAACAGATAAGTCTCAAGTCTTTCACTCATATTTTCTGAGCAACTATTTCATTCTTCTAATTCAGCCTGCTTTTTTTTAATATGTGCGTTACTTAAAGACTATTTTTAATCTCACAAAAGCAATTCTGCGGTAAGTTTTTACCAAGGCAGAAAAATAGTGATGGTGCATATATTTTAAAATGGTCATGCAGGGACTTGAACAATGGAAGTTATCTTAACCTCGTTACGTGAACCTTTAATATCTTGCTCAAGTGTATAATTCCTTTTATTAATCTTAATTTGCTGGATGATTCCAGAGCCAATAAATGCGTGCATTATAGCAGTTAAGACACATCAATGAAATGCACTCAGATATGACATGTAAATGTATCTCCATCTTAGTTTTATTGAATAGTCCAAATACTGAATTAGAGAAGTCAGTTGAGGATGCTGTGTTGTTTTAAATGGATGAGATATTACCTTAACATGCTAACAATATTAAAAACACAGTATGGAGCCAAGAAATGAAATACTTAAGAAATCAAATTTCAATTCTTATTATCCTTTCATAGTGCAATAATTCCTGTTTATGAACACTTGACTATTTTATTCAGAGTCAAATGAAACAGTGTTGGCTTTCCATGACCACAGAAGTGTTTCATAATATTTGTAAAGCAAATTGCAAGTTTTGCTTGCTGCTTCTTTACAATCGCTAATAAATTATTGTGCTGCAACCTTTTGTTAAAGTGTCAAGTTTATTTCCCCATCTGTCTGGAACATAGAACTGTACAACACATGAACAGGCCCTTTGGCCCACAATGTAAGTTCCGAACACGATGCCAAGATAAACTAATCTCATCTGCCTGCATATGGTCCATATCCTTCAATTCTCTGCGCATCCATGTGCCTAAATAAACGCTATCATGTCTACCTCTGCTGCCACCCACAGCAGCTCGTTCCATGCACCCACCACCATTGTGTAAATAAAAGAATAAACAGTACTAAGAGCACCAATCTATCAATCCCACTTTTAATAGATCGGCCCAACGTTTGGCCTTCTCTTCATACTCGGCTTTTATTGGCAAGTAATCAAGAGTTTAACATTCTTAATTAAAAGAGACATGAAGGTCACTACATGAAATAATTATAGAACATATTGCAAAGTCGTATTCTAATCAATAAAGCCAACTAGTTGATAACTATTTTGTAGATGACAGGCTTTGTGGTGCATTTTATGTTCAGAGGAATGATTTCAGACTTGATATTTGTTCCATCATTTATTTATAGCAGATTCAAGTCACTTGTTTTCCTGCTGCTTTTCCCCACTCACAGTTTATAACAGTGGCATGGGTGGCCATGAAGAAGAGTGAACATAGTCCTAGATGATGTTGGCTACTTTCCTCAGCAGTGTGAAGTGTAGGTGGAGTCGAAGGGAGGAAGGCTGTTCTCCCTTCCCCCCAGTAATCTTAAATGTTGAAATAATTTCTCAATCCTGCTGATTTATTTTGCATTTTATTTTTGGATTTCTCTTCAGATTCCCGCTCTTGTTGTAAGTCTGCAAAGGAGTGATTACATGAGTAAGATGGGTTATGACTGCCTTTCATACGGTACCCACATAACCCAGACTGCTGCATTCCACCAATCTGAATGCAGATGCTTAAGTGCTCTCTATGCTGTTTATAATGAATGGCTTTTGGGAAAATAAATCAATCTACATAAGTTACTACAGCACCTGATTGATTTTTTTGCACTAGTGATGAAAACCTGGCAGTGATTTTTATTAGCATTGCCCCTTCATGAACTATATGATTCTCTGTTGTATCTTAGTTTCTTTTAGAATTTAGGACTTATTTGTTAACAAACAAAATACATACAATTGGGAGTAAAAGGAACATTTTCAAGTTGGGAAGCTGTAATTAGTTGTGTGGTACAGCAGCTGTTCACAAAAGATATCCATGACTTGGATCAGGGGACCAAGTATAATATATCCAAGCACGGTATTGATGGGAAGTTGTGGTTGGTGCAGAGAACCTTGACGTTAATGAAAGATAGACGCAAAATGCTGGAGTAACTCAGCGGGACAGGCAGCAACTCTGGAGAGAAGGAACGGGGAAAAGTCACCCATTCCTTCTCTCCAGAGATGTTGCTTGTCCCGCTGAGTTACTCCAGCATTTTATGTCTATCTTTGATTTAAACCAAGGCAAGGCAAATTCCTTGTATGTATACATACTTGGCTAATAAAATTTATCCAATTCAATTCAATTCAAACCAGCATCTGCGGTTCTTTCCTACACTTGAAGTTAATGGGCAGGGTAAATGAAATATGTGAGAAAATGTGAAGTCGTCATTAAAATTCTTATGAGGCTTGAAGGGTTAATTCAAAGACATTGTTTCCTCTGGTTGTTGTCTTGAACAAGGGACTACAGTCTCAGAATAAGATGCGTGCCATTCAGGATGAGTGAAGAAGGAAACTTCTTCAACCACGAGGTAGTGACTCATTGGCAGTCTTAAACTTAAGATTGGAGATTCATTCATTGAGAATAGTCAATCAATATTTGAATATTAATGGATTACAGTGTTGTACAGGATGCTGACAGTGAGATAGAAGATCAGCCATAAGATTCAGAATCTTATTCAATGGCAGAGGAGGAGGCAGGGCCCATTGGCTTGCCCCTATTTCTATTTCTTCTGTTCTTTTCTTTTCATGCTTACCTTAATTTAGGCTGTGTGTATTGGGTCTTCATGCGTTAGTCACGTGTCGTTTTTCATCCACTGTGCTTGGTTTCCGTACTCCTGGATTTGTACATCACGTTAAAATAAATAAGCCTCTTATTAGGTGTGAGTTACACTGGAGTGAGATAATGCAATAAGAAATTGTATTATCGGTGTATCCCAGCAGGGAGCAACAGAATCTGTTCCACAGTAAAACCATGAAGTTTAGCAACCGCAGTTGTGTACATCAACTCATTCAGTACTGTCTACAACTTCCTGTTATAATTCAACTTGGTGACCAGCCCAGGGTTTTCCACATGTGTCGATGTGTATTTTATCTTTGTTCATATGCTACTTGTAGTTCTGAATCACACCCTGAGAATGCTCAAAATGATGTGAACCCTAAAGTTATTAGCAACAAAAACACTCTTGATGTTTTGTATAGCCTGCTTATGAGGCAATACATCTTTAATTGCCTGAGCAGCTTGGGCTTTGAAATAACATATTACTGTGTAGATTTAACAGACTTGAATTAACAGTGATCTATGAAAGAAAAAAAGTTACATTTATATAGTGTCTTTAATAATCTCAGCTGTCCAAACACATTTTGCAATCAATGATACGAAATACGAGATACAGAGATACAAGATGTGAGCCACTGTAAGCAAAATAAGTTTAGTTTTGTTACTTTAGTTTAGTTACAGCGTGGAAATAGGCCCTTCAGCCCACCAAGTCCATGCCGGCCAGCGATCCCCGCATACCAACATTATCCTACGCATGCTAGGGACAATTTACAACTTTACAAAGTCAATTAACCTACAAACCTGTACGTTTTTTGAATGTGGGAGGAAACCGGATCACCCGGAGAATAACTCACGCAGGTCACAGGGAGAAGGTACAAACTCCATACAGACAGCACCCATAGTCAGGGTCTAAGCCGGATCTCTGGCGCTGTGAGGCAACAACTCTACCGTTACGCCACCGTGTCGTTCTCGCAGAGTTCTGGCAAACTTGGGTTGAGGGATATGCATTGGTCGGTAGCTGCTTACAGAACTCAGGAGGAGCCCTAGTGAAATGGAGGAGCAGTGGAATTTGACCCGCTCAGCACCACCATGTGCCACAAACGGAAAAACGCTGCGAACATAGAACTGTATAGCACAGGAATAGGCTCTTTGGCTAAACATGAAGCTAAGTTAAATAATCTCTGCCTGCAATTGCTTCATGTTCATCCATTCCCTGCAGTTCTATATGCCTATCTATAAATGTCTTAAACTGCATTATCATATCTGCTTCCACCACCAACCCTAGCAGCATGTTCCTGGCACCCACCACTCTCTGGGTAAAAATAAAAACTTTTCCTGCACATTTCCTTTAAATTTTCCCCCTCTGACATCAAAGCTATTCTCTCAGGTCATTGATATTTCCACCCTGGGGAAAAAGGTTTAAACTGTATAGGAAGGAACTGCAGATGCTGGTTTACACCGAAGGTAATCCAGAGATGCTGCCTGTCCCGCTGAGTTACTCCAGCTGTAGAGTGTGTGTCTATCTTAGGTTTTAACTGTCTACTCTATCAATGCCTCTCCTAATTAAGTATATTTCTATCAGGTCTCCCCTCAACCTCTGGCATTCCAGAGAAAACAACCCAAGCTTTGCTACTTTGTCAAGCTCTAAGCTTTTACGGTATCACAATGTAACCCATTGTGTCTTCACGCAGGAAATGGAATAGGAAACGGCTGTTGGAGAAGGAGCAGCGACGAGCCAGTGGAGAGGGTGTTGCATCTGATGAGAGTGATGCAGAGTTTGATGAGGGCTTCAAGGTGCCAGGCTTCCTTTGGAGAAAGCTGTATAAGTATGTAAAACCGTGACGAATAGAAAAGATTCGTAAGTTTCTGTAACACTGAATGTGAGGAGATTGGTGGTGTTGAGAGGTGGGGCACGATGGCTGGGAATGGAAAGGCATATCACTGGATATCTGCCTGACCATGGGTCAGGGTGCGGAATATAAGCAGCTGTAAAATAAATTAACTTGGATGGTCTCGAGTTTTCAGTTAATATAGGAAAGCAAAACAAATTAATTGTTAAATGGCAGACTATGTTTACTTTATTAGAGTTATAAAGTCTTTGCCATTGAATTACAGTTTAGTTAATTGGTTTGTACATGTGTTTATTTCCTATTGGCTTTGGCCAAGTAGTAAGACTAAATAATGCAGATATTTCCATCTTGGTGGAAGCAGCTTTCAGTAGAATTGGTTTGTGATGCTTTGGAAAGAGCTGTGTAGACTCAATCATTTTATTGACCACTCGTGCAATTAATAACGGTTTTGGAGTGATTCAAAAATGGATAATTCTGCATTTAGCAAATGACTAGTAAAATTCAATGCTTACCTAAAATCCACTAATGTGTAGTTTGCAAAATATACAGTTACAACATTTATTGTTTACTTTAAAATATTGGAAAAATCACAATAGTCACAACACAGGCAATTCAGCCTTTCGAGGCATATGTTAGACTAGAACAACCTAGTTATTGCCTCTCACTTGCTTCTGCAAAATCTTTCCTTTCTGATAATTTTCCAGCTCCCTTTCAAAAATCTATTCTTGAATTGGCTTCCATTACTACCCTGGCAGTACAAACCAGATCCCAATCATTTGCCAAATGTTTGTTTAGTGTCACTTTTTATTCTTTTTTCAATCATTTTTATTCTGTTTATCTAGTTCTTTACCATATGCCCCAAGTTGTCCAACAGCTTTAGGCTGTACACGCCTCACGGAAGAAGAAGAACATATGTCTGTGGCAACAGCTTCTCTATCTATTCTATCCATGTTCTTCATGATTTTAATTACTTCTATCAGATCTCCTCACAACATTGTCCTTCCAAAGAGGACAAACCCAGCTTCTTCAGTCTATCCTCATTACTTGGGACTCTTCTCCATATCATTTTGGTATAATGCATCTGTTCCCCTTGCAAACCCTTCCGATCTTTCCTGATGTGTGATGTTTTGAGAGATTGATCATGACTTCCTTGTGCTCAGTAGCTTTGTTTATAATACCCTGTGCCATTTAAACTATTTTTCCAACCTGTCCCACCACGTTCAATGATCTGGGCACATACACCCATCATCTGTTTTTCGTACTCATTTTTCGAATTCAACCTCTGAATTACATCACTGCTTCCCACACTTCCTATCACCCTTCACATTTCTGTGTATAAAATGTAGTCTGTGCTTGCCTGATTCTGCCTTTATCATCTTTTTATTATGTATGCAACCTCTGTGACATCTGCAGATTTGGGAATGGTGCTCTGTATACAAGTCAACATTATTAATATATGGTATCCCTGGGGATATACTCTGCACAATTTCCTCAAGTCCAACAAACAATCTTTGACGATTGCTGCCTGTTTCTGGTTACATAGTCACTTTTCCTTCTGTGCTTCTGCTGATCCTATAACTGAATGAAAGAAAGTTATTTGTAAAACATTTAGTGAAATTAATTAGGCTTTCAAGCAATATTAATTTAGTTTCACTGCTTTGTATGCTTATTCATTGTATAATGAATTACAAATTGCTAAATTAAGGCACAACTGTAGTTATTATTTCTGATTTTGAATTGATTTAGGTTTAATAACGTTTCAATGTTGTCACATGTACTGAGGTACAATGAAAAGCTTTGTTTTGCATGCTATCCTATCAGAGCAGATAATATTAAACATAAATACAATTCTGTCATACTCAAACACAGTAGATAGAGCAAAGGGAAAAATTGAGATTATTTTACTGCTAACGACTATTTGTAAATGCTTTCCATTATGAACTGCAAAGTGAAATCTCTTTCTGTTGCTACCAGGTACCAACAGACAGGTGTGAGGTGGCTGTGGGAATTGCACTGTCAGCAAGCAGGGGGGATCCTGGGAGATGAAATGGGACTGGGCAAGACCATTCAGATAATTGCCTTTTTGGCAAGCCTGAGCTACAGCAAGATAAGGACACGCGGCTCAAATTACAGGCAAGTGCAGCCCTGCAGACTGTCAGTCTGTGTAGCTCAATTAATATTTCATCATTTGTATTGCTGTTGTAGGAATGACTCGTGAATTTTTAATGACATTTCAATTACAATATTCCTTTAATTCTTTTAGTAGGACCATCAAAGGGAATTTTTATGAGATGGAGGAGCTGAGGGCAAGGGAAATTAAACATGTAACACATTTAATGAATGGTGAAACATTGAAACTTCATTTTGCAGAAGAGAAAGACATGATGCCACCGATCGATGAATGTATACAGTTACCCTTTTCAATAGAGCCTGTTTGCAAACTCACTTGTGCTCAATATCAATATTTTGTGTAAACTGAATTTTAAATCATGTATATAAAAAGTTATCTTACTTTATTAAATCTAGTATTAAAATCTCCTTTGGCAGCATTCCAACTCCACAGCTTTTACACTGTAATGAATATCTTTCGATGCTGTCAGTCGATGCTGAAAAGATGCTATTATGCAGATATACTCCACTGCCCCTGAAGACCTGCACCTCTTTGTTTTTCTCTTGTACTCTGTTGGTTTACATGAGGATGACACTTTGCAGTGTCCTGGAAAATGAGGGGGCATGTCGAACAGCAAATTTTCCCAGAAAGGATCTATTGATACTTTCTGTTTGTTCTAGGTTTCTGCAGGGATTTTTTTTTCAATTTTATTATTGATGTTTGCTGTTGAGAGTAACTTCCAGATGACTAGAATATGCCTAGTTTAGAAGATTTTTTGGTATTGATATGCCATCATGTTAAATTAGTGAGATATGCACGTGTTAAAGTTTTATGTTTTTTTCCCTTTTAAATTGAAGGTACG
The DNA here is from genome assembly GCA_035221665.1 of Okamejei kenojei. NCBI lineage: Eukaryota > Metazoa > Chordata > Chondrichthyes > Rajiformes > Rajidae > Okamejei > Okamejei kenojei. Next base: position 28,668,882 of record CM069165.1, on the reverse strand, counting down.
AGGGTTTGGGGCCTGTAGTTATTGTCTGCCCGGCAACAGTGTTACATCAGTGGGTGAAGGAATTCCATACCTGGTGGCCACCATTCAGAGTTGCAGTTCTTCATGAAACCGGCTCTTTTACCAGCAGAAAGGCAAGTATTTAGAAAAGCTGTTGTCATGGAATAGCCTAACGTAAAGCAAAAATTCCGTTGTGATATTCATGAATGTAAAAGAATCTCGAGCCAGTTTGCATGAGGAAATTGTGAGATTAGTACAATATGATTAATAACAATATATTATATTTTCTTTATTTAATAATGTATTAACTTCAAGTTTAGCATTATTCACTTATGTAGGAATAACAGAAGTGAAGAAATTGGATATGCTTTAGAATTTATGGTAGAAGTATCCACAAAAGTAAGATCATCTTTTAGAATGTGCCTTTATCTATATTATTACAGCACATACATATTGTAATTCTTTAGGAAATGCTAGATTATGAATTTAATGAACGTACTCAATGAAAAATATATCTTTTTTTATAAATGTCAATATTGGCAGATTCCATGCACAGGATTATGTATTTACTGATGTTTGCCACACAGTTAATACATGCCTGCTGTCTTACATAACTTGCTGAAGTGTTTGAAGATAAAAGTAAATATTCAGTACAACTCCAATGAGTATATTTTAAGCAGTTTTAGTTCTCACAGCTGACGTCTCATTGTTTTCCTAACTAATTAGAAATCCGGTACACTTCGTTTAGTTTAGATACAGCATGGAAACAGGCCATTCGGTCCACCAAGTCCATCAATCACCCACTCCCTACAATGTACAGAGGCTAATGACCCCACGTCGTTGGGATGTGGGAGAAAATCAGAGCACCCGGAGGAAACTAGTACTGACGACCTCTGGTTAAGTTAACTATCAAAGTCTTTAAAAGGGCTTTTGAATTCCTAAGGCCCCAATAACTTTGAATACAACAAATGCACATTAATTCACATTGTATTCCATGAATTTAATCTTTTGTTATTCAAGCTCCAGCTAAAGATAATGGAATCTTTGGAATAATTTGGGGTAAAAGTGTTAGATGGGTGTTCATGTTCTAGTCCACATATTGACAGTGTTTGAGTTACCAATCAGCATGGATTGCTGCAGGGATTACATTCATGAGAATGTTTAACTCTAGAAAGTAATCAGCATCCATGATTAACTACAAATTCAGTGTATTTTAATATGAGCCAAGAGAAGGTTAAAATGAAAATATCTCCTTGCAGAATCTTATCTCCCAGTTTTAGTTCAATAAATTATTATTTGCTTCTTACGAAATTTGCTTTATTTTAGAAGGGAGCTAAGGAACATTAATAATTTGATGCTACATTTGAATGTGGTCATGAGAATACTGCCGCAGACATTCCCAACCACCTAGGCATCGATTTTTAAATACTTGATCTGGAAAAATATTCACATTTTCTTTGTTGCAAGAGAGAACTTGAAAACTTTTAATTTGTTTCTATTTTCAAGTTAATGTCAGCAGTGATTAATTATGGAAACCAGTTATAATTTGTTAGTTATCTGCAGATCAACATCTTTTAATAGCGTAAGTTCAATTGATTAAATCCAAGTTAATTATTAATTGAAAGCATTTCCTACTGCCAGTGAAATGTTCACAATATTTTGCTGATTTAATATCCTCTTTGTGTATATGGATAAGTTGCAATCATTTGCCAATCTGATTGATTGTAATAACTGGAAATGAGGTAGTGTTCTGGAGATGACATGCTAATCAGAGACTGTTCAGTAACCACTGAAATAAAGTAAAAAGCCTTTTATATTTTCTACGATGATGAGAATACTCAATCTCCAGCTTTAGTGTTCAGCAGTGCAGAAAATGATGCCAAGGATTGTTTTATTTGTTCTGTACATTATTAAGAAGCTGATGAAGGCTGGGCTTTTTACTTTGACATGGAGCATCTTCACTCGTGTTGTTTCCCTTGCCTGCCCAAGATCTTGTTTATTTAAATATTTTGCTTGAAGGAAGTTTAAATTAATTACAGGTTCAGCAATTCATGGCTGTGAACCTCCTTTGCTCAGTTCGCTGTGCATGGCCGCCCTTCATGGGTTGCATTTAAGTCCTGTTTTGCTGGTATCTGACAATGTGATTTATGGCTGTTGCTTTCTAACAGTCCACTGTTTGCCCTCTAGGAGGGATTGGTCTCCAGAGCATCAATAATAACAGCACCACTTTCACAAAATGTCTTTTAATGATGGAAGAACTGTGTTCATTGAGTTAGGCTAATTGCAGGCATCGTTTATTAATTGCAAAAACTAGGAGAGGTTACATATTTTACAAGCACTTAATTTGAAATCACGGGAGATGTTTTGAGAATTAAATCTGCTGATGGAAGTCTTGGTACACTTTATAATGATTTTTGTTATCACTGTACATGCAAAATAGAGAGCGTTACTGTACATGTTATTGCAATTACACAGTGTATTTTGATCTTGCAGGAGAGGCTCATTCATGAAATTGCAGCATGCAATGGTATTCTGGTCACCTCTTATTCCTACATCCGGATCATGCAGGAGTCACTTGCACACTACCATTGGCAATATTTAATTCTGGATGAGGGGCACAAGATCCGAAACCCAAATGCTGCCGTTACTGTTGCATGTAAACAGGTATCCCAACACTTATTTTACCTTTTCCTCTGGTTTGGTATGAGCAGAATCGGACAGAATGTGTAGCTCATCCTCAAATGATTATGTTTATAATTAAATTGCACGCTAATCTCTTTCAGATGCTATTATGTTGACCACATGCTGGTGATTACAGATACAGATAAATATGGACAGGTTATGTCTAGTTCCTTATCAGAACTACCATGTTAAGGCAACTCTCTGTCAGTCCAGCCAGGTATGCCTTCCATAGGGCAGACGCCAAATGTTTTGGAACTACCTACAGTTCTCAGTTAAGAATAAGGGGTAGGCCATTTAGAACTGAGAGCAGGGAAAACTTTTTCACATAGAGAGGTGTGAATTTATGGTATTGTCTGCCTCAAAAGGCAGTGGAGGCCGATTCACTGGATGCATTCAAGAGAAAATTAGATAGAGCTCTTAGGGCTAGCGGAATCAAGGGGTATGGGGAGAAGGCAGGAACGGGGTACATTGGATGGTGGTGCTGGCTCGAAGAGTCGAATGGCCAACTGCTGCACCTATTGTCTATGTATCTCTGTAAAATGAGTCTAGTTCATTGATGATGGGGGTAATGGATCATTGAGAAGTCTGCTGCACATGAGACAGTTTAGGACAAGTTGGGAGTTGTGGAGATGGATGATAGAGCTTCATTAGTGTTGGTGGTGGGATAAACAAAGCTAGTCAGCATTAATCAAGGCCAATCTTCTTGATCAGTAGAATATGAGAGTCCAGCTAAACTTCATGTGAAAGTACATTTGGTATTTACTTTGTGCCAGATCATTAAATTTCTGATCCAGAAGGGGCTGAAGTGTCAGTTAAATTCTGTGGGGGTGAAATATTGTGCATGTATTTTTGATGTACAGGTGACCTGTTATGGATGTCACAAATCAATACCCAAAAAATTGGATATATGGAATAACATTTGATCTTTCAAAATTTATGTGAGAAAAAAATTAATAAATGCAAAAATGGGGGGGGTGGGAAGTGATGGCAATGAGAGATGCCTGTTCACATGTCCTCTGACTGGAGAGAACGTGACAAAGGAGAGACTCGGCTGTGACCTTTTACTTTAGTTTAGACATACAGCAAGGAAACAGGCCCTTCGGGCCACCGGGTTTAGGGCTGACCATTGATCATCTGTTATCCCATTTTCTTATCCACTCCCCACACACTGGGGAAATCTCAATATATACAATGGTCCTATGTATTCAGAAGCTGTCACATGAAGTTAACCTGTCTATAAGGAACTGGACTTTTTGCACCTACTGTCCATCTTTATGGGCACTGTCATCACTTAGGAATATTTTGGATTGAAAAATTCAATCATGTGCAATGAGTTTATTTTTTGGTATAAGAACATGCAAAGATTTATATTAAAATGGAGAACATTCTTGTTCTCCACACATCCCAGTAATCTTTGCATCCACACAATTAATGTTTCATATAAATAAATGTTATGTTAGCTGCTAATAGATTTAAATGGTGCAATCTTTGGGAACAGCAAACTCCAGACATTTTCCCGAATGATTCTGGGGAGAGGGTTTCAAGGAAGCAGCCCCAGACTCTGAACTTCATTTCAAGAATATATGCTGCTGTTTTTCATTAATTCACAGGATGTTGGAGTGTTGTAAGACAGGCCAGCTTTGATTGCCCACCCCTAACTGTCCGAGAGTTGAAATTCACTAAGCTGTTTCAGAGGATGGTTAAAGTTCAACCCATTGCTCTTGGGTCTGGCCTGGAGTCACATTGAGGTCAGACTAAGTAAGGAGGGCAGACTTCCCCTTCTGTAAAGTATACGGGTATTTTTAACACAAGCAGGTGGTCACTATTCTCAATAATATTCTTTACTTATTGAATTTGCAAGACCATATTGTTATATTCCAGAAACATAACCGGTGCATTACTCCAAAAAGGACCAGAGTTGGATGTTCTATTATAGCTAATTATAACATAGTTACAGAAAACAATATGCAATTATAGGAAAGATAATGAGTGTATTCTAAAGTTAACCCAGAACCATTTATTACAGTTGAACGTATAAACGGTGAATGTGATTCCATCTTTAAATCATTGTTTGCTGATAGCGAAAACCCATCACTAGATTGGAACTAAAGATAGACACAAAAAGCTGGAGTTACTCAACGGGACAGGCAGCAACTCTGGAGAGAAGGAATGGGTGGCGTTTAGGGTCGAGACTGATACTCCAACATTTTGTGTCTATCTTTGGTTTAAACCAGCATCTGCAATTCCTTCCTACTTGTTTGAACTATCCTGATATCTTTCTTAAAAGAATCTTTGCAAACTTAATTTTGGCACAGCTTTATTGAATCATAAGAGCTTTTAATGTAGATTAATATTTAAAGAGATGTATTTGATCTAAGTTTCATAGTGGTCTTGCACTCAGTGCTGTTAATGGATACTGCTTGCCTATGAGTAGCAAAATTAAACTAGTCACCGTATTTTTATACTGCAGAGCTATAAATTTTATTTGATGTAGAGCTTGAAGCAACAGTGTGAAGTGAATTAACAGCAACAAGTTTGGGGAAAAGTCATGATTGCATAAACTATGTACATTCTTTTGTTCTACAGTTCCGGACTGCACACCGAATTATTCTGTCTGGTTCACCGATGCAGAATAACCTGAAGGAGCTCTGGTCCTTGTTTGACTTCATTTTTCCAGGAAAACTAGGAACATTGCAAGTCTTTATGGAACAGTTTTCTGTCCCTATTACAATGGGAGGTTATCAGAATGCTTCCCCTGTTCAGGTACCAGGCGGTGAGGTTGCTACTTTCCAGACACTAACGAATAAGAAATTTGTCTTGTGAACGCAAATCAACCATCTATATATTTACAACTTCTCCTGCTACACAGTTGCTATGCTTACACCTTAAATCCATATCAGATTAGAGGAATGGAAGTGTTACTAATTCATGCATGTCTTCTGATTAGTTATACAGGCCCTTCAGCCCAATTTGTCCATGCCAACAAGATGCCTCATCTAAACTAGTCCCATTTACCCACATTAGACCATATCCCACTAAACCTTCCTATCCAGCTGTAAGCATGTTTTGAATGCTCCATTCCATAGTTTAAAACAGATAGGCAAATGAGAAAGAGAAATTAGAGTCATACAGCATGGAAACAGCCCCTCAGCCCAACTTGCCCATGCAGATCAAGCTGCCCCATGTACACCAGTCCCACCTGCCAGCATTTGGCCCATATCTCTCTAGAAGAAGGGTCTCAACCCAAAACATCATTCCTTTTATCCAGAGATCCTGCCTGTCCAACTGAGTTACTCCAGCATTATACGTCTATCCTAACGTTTGCCTTTCCTGTCTATGGACGACCTGTCCATGTACTATATCATAGATACATAGACAATAGGCGCAGGAGTAGGCCATTCGGCCCTTCAAGCCAGCACCGCCATTCAATGTGATCATGGCTGATCATCCCCAATCAGTACCCCGTTCCTGCCTTCTCCCCATACCCCTTGATCCTAAGAGCTGGTCCTAAGAGCTCTATCTAATTCTCTCGTGAAAGCATCTAGTGAATCGGCCTCCACTGCCTTCTGAGGCAGAGAAGTCCTCAAATTCACAACTCTCTGTGTGAAAAAGTTTTTCCTCATCTCAGTTCTAAATGGCCTACCCCTTATTCTTAAACTGTGGCCCCTGGTTCTAGACTCCCCCAACATCGGGTACATGTTTCCTGCAGCTAGCATGTCCAATCCCTTAATAATTTTATATGTTTCAATAAGATCTCCTCGCATCCTTCTAAATTCCAGTGAATACAAGCCCAGTCGCTCCATTCTTTCATCATATGACAGCGCAGGCAGCATCCATCTTGCTTTCGGTGACCTCGCACTCCTCATTGTGATGGAAGGCGAATACATTTTACCTTTTTCCTCCTTTTCTCCTGCGTTCGGGTGGTTTGAAACATTCGCAGTCGGGACGATCAAAGCTCCCGCAGTCAGCGATCTAAGCACCGGCAACGGGGTGATTGAGGCTCCCATGATCGGGCGATTGAAACTCCTGCAACTGGAGTTCTCGAAGATGATCCCTAACAAAGGTACCACCAGCTCCACGATGTTAGGCCGCAGTGCGGACGGAGATATGGCACGGAAAAAGTTGCATCTCTGTCAAGGAAAGAGATATTTTAAAAATCCCCCCCCCCCCCCCCCCCCATATAATACAAAAACTAAAGATTTACAACAACAAACATATAAAACAGACTAAAAACAACAAAGAATAAAGGGACAAGACAGGCTGTCGGCGAGGCTGCCTCAGCAATAATGATGCTTCAATATCTCCCTAACAGTTCACACAATGCTGGCTGTAGGCATTTTGTTTTCCCATTACAGCAAAGATAAAAAACATTGTGATTCAGGATGAGAATCTTTTAGCCTTGCTAGTGTTTGGTAATTGCACACACATTCACATTGCATTCTGGTTTGGAATAGTGAATTAGATTTTCTTTGCATAATAAAAACATTGTTTATAATAATACTCATTAATTAAGTAGGTGTCCAAATTGTACTGCAATAACCCACCCTCAGTTTCCTGCAGATCCACTACTTTGCCATATGTTCCTTAAAGTAAAAACAGACCTCTGTTTGTGTGGTGATATTTTCATGTCTTAACCCTGCTGTTGTCGCATCAAGCAGACACTAATCTTTCCATGTAATGTACCTTTCTTGGTGGCCCCCTGCAGGTTTCCTTTTGATTTTTGGACCACTTAGATTAGTGATAAATGACATTTGGACTGAGATAGGATTAGACGCAAAGATAACGTACCATGATGAAAGGTTCATTTCCCTGAGGGAAGGACTTACGCAGCTAATAAAACTTCCATTTCATGTCCTCTTGAGAGCTTCGAACTAGACCCTGGTTTTAAGCCTTAAACCATTAAATATAGAACCAAACATCAGTATACTGGAGCATTGATACCATTAAAAATTAAATATAAAAGCCACATCTGCCACTAGAAGGATTAGCACAAATTGAAGATTATTGTAGTTAATAGCAGTATTGTGATGTTAATTAACTCACCTGCATTATTTCTCAATTTTTTTCAACAAAATAACCCTTACAGTTAATTCTTCATCATGTGTATTAAAATGTATGACATAATGTCTAAGGGTTCTGTTAAATGCTGATGAAGGCTTTCTTAAAGCAGTATTGTATTTAGCTTTTGTGGATGTGTCCCAAGGACCATCAAGAATACAACACCAACTTCTTCTTCTATACTTTTCCCAGGTACAAACTGCCTACAAATGTGCTTGTGTTTTACGGGACACTATAAACCCATACTTGCTACGAAGAATAAAAGCAGATGTAAAAATGAATCTGGCATTACCAGATAAGAGTGAACAGGTGAGTAAACTACAGAGCTTTATGTCCAAAGTAAATTTTTACCTGGCAGTATATAGTTTAGCTATCCTTTGACAGGACAGCACATTATTCTGTGTTCTTACCCAATGGAAAGCGATATTGTACAGCGCCTGGACCAGAACTTCCTGCTCTGGGCAGGGGGTACTGGCCAATTATCATACGTGTTGTTGCTTTGATTCCGATTGTTTGACAGCAGAGACGAGGGAATGCACCTGGGAACTTGTTGATTTATTATGACACAAGCGTTGCACTCCAGATGCAATTACCCACGGAGTTATTGAGAATTGCACATTTCATAATGAAAAGATGGATTCTTCTTGAATCACTTTTGGGGACATGTGAGTAACAGCTGCACTATTTTAATTCTGAAGTGAAGCTGAATATTATGTATATGAACACTTGTTCTCAATGGAACTAGAGCCCCACGCGATTATTGGTTTGCTTAAAAAGCAGATGAACAAAACATTAGACGGATGACCTCCAGAGCTTCTCCAGACCCTTTCCTTGGTAGCTTGGTGTGACAGTAGTTGCATTAAATATTAAAATGCCATCATGAGGCACAGCAGGGATGATGCATACAAAATAACAAAGATTTCAGTCATACAAAAATAAAGAGCACTTCACATCTGTGGGCACAGATGCTGATTATGTTTTTTTTAATTGTTCCCTATAAATTTTTAATTACCTATATAAGTTAATGCTGAATTAAGAAGGAAGCGTATCATTTTTTATTTTACCCCATAAATTTAATGACCTTTTAAAAAAATTCTGTATTAATTAATTAATTAGCAGTGTGTCTTGTAGTTTCCTATCAAACACACAACATGCACAAATTGTAAGCAGTTTAATGTTTTCTGATCCAAAGAGTTGGCAGTAATGTATCCCAGCAAAGGTGTTTGTCGTACACAGGAACTAATGATTAGTTTAAAAGCAGAACTAATCACAAAGTGGAATATTCATCAATAATACACAACTCCACTGTTGTGCTGCTGCATTATGCCATCATCACTTTATCTAAAGATATGAATAATTCCTGAAGCATGTTGCTCATTCCTGTTTTGATTGTCTTCTTTCTGTTGTGGTCTATAATGCCACTTATTTCTAAAGGACGAGGCCTGAATCATACAAGTATGGTGATTGGCTTCCTTCTATCCTGTTTGCACTTCTACATACATGTCAGAGATTGTAGAGGATTGGCTTGTTATGGGCAGACTATATTACAAGGAATTCCTATTTTCAAGGAATTTTACTTTCGTTTGTAATGATCCGGAAGTGGGGGCACTGCCATGCAGCTGTGGCTCACCTGCAGTCCATCTGTCTTCTCTTTTTTTTTGTTTTCATTTGTCTTGTTGGACGTATGTTTTAGTTTATTTTTAGTTGTGTATGTGTGGGGGGTGGGGGAAACTTGTTTTAGTCTCTTCCTTCCGGGGGGATGCAACCTTTTCTTGTCGTATCTCCGTCTCCGTCTGCGCTAAGACCTAATCGCGGAGCTGGCGGCCTCCAACTGGGACCAACTGGAGGCTCCGGAGGCAGAGCCTGGACTCGCCATCGCGAGGCTGACCGACTTCGGGGCTGTGGTGGCGCTGCGGCGGCGGCCCGTCTTCGGAGGCTTCGGCCGCGGGCCCAATGGACGCCAACGTCGGGAGCTCGCAGGTCCCAGGTTGGTGACCGATTCTCCGGAGCTCCCGCAACAACAGCTTCGTCCGCTGGGCTGGAGGGTGGCAGCTTCGTCCGCCTTGGGCCGCGGAGTTTGAACCGGCCCGTTCGCGGAGCTCGGATTCGGCCGCGTGACTTACCATCACCGGGCGGGGGGGGGCCAACATCGAATGCCTGGATCGCCTCAACGCAGAGGGAGAACAGGAAGGAAGAGATAAGGACTTTAAGACTTTTGCCTTCCATCACAGTGAGGAGGTGCCTGGTAGACTCACTGTGGTGGATGTTAAACTGTGTTGATTGTGTGTTCTGTTATTTTATTTTCTGTCATGACTGCAAGGTACGCAATTTCGTTCAAACTAAATGTTTGAATGACAATAAAGGAAACTCTAACTCTCTAACTCTAATGATTGTTGAAACCTTAAAAAAAATGAGCAGTTTTAAAGATCCTTCTTTTTCTTCTTCTTGCATATGGGGTGCCAGCCTAAAGTTGTAGGACAACTTGTTCTACTTGATCTTATTTGATTGTGCACGCCAGGTTGATTGCATTCATTGAAACAGGGCGGACCATGTGAAGGTTGCAATCTTCCACCCAAAGATCCTCACATCTCAGCACATATTGCTTTTCACCATACTTGTGGGCGTGACAATTAAGTTGACTTGACTTTTTGGCAAAGTGATGCCATTTTGCTCTTCCATCTTCCTTTGCGGTTAGTTTTGTTATCTCGTGGGCTTTATCCCTGCAACAAGGCATGGGGCAAAAGTCAAATATTATTTTACATAACAGATGGGAAGACATCTATTCTCCATATTGTTGGGCATGGATTGCTGCAAAAGTTGCAACTCCATCAGATTCAATTTGTTTGTCAACCTTTAGGCTAATGTTCTGTGGTTTGGCACAGTGTGTGGATTGAATACTGAGAAAACAAGTCATAAAGTATCTCGGTATTGGATAATAACTCCCTCTGCGATGGAAAGAATTTTTCAATCCTTCTGTAGTCGGTCTATGTTTTCTGAGTTCTCAAGTTAATATCTTATTGATCGACAGTGGATGAGCTTTTGCATGCATCTACTTGCATGCACAGCTGATTCCAGTGATGTGCCTTCCACTACATTAATCCTTGGGTCACAGTGAATGGTGCAGTTGGCAAGGATTCTCCACTGCGCAACTAAGCTAATATAATTTCCATGGTACTTTGTTCCCCCTGTTCTTTCCAGATTGAAGATTTTAACATTAGCTTTGTAGCTGTGATGCCTGGTATCTGGATTTATGGGTGGATTGGTAACCCAGTGGAAATATTGTCAACCATATGACCTTACTTGTTCCATTGTTTCCTGGCTTCCTGTTACTGAGTTGTAGTTCTTTCTCATCTTTGCAACAGGGTGTAGCCATCATTGGCAAGTCCAGAATTTATACCCTATGTGTGAGTGCTGGAAGGATGTCTCCCTGGTCTGCAATCCTCTGACAATGATACACAGTTATTGGACAGAACCGTCTCAGATTTAGACCAGTAATCAAATATGAATCGAGGGTGCAAGGCGGAAGGGAACTTCCCAATGAATTTCAGTCACAGAGATAGCAGATGCTGGAATCTTGAACAAAAATAATCTGGTGGTGTAACTGTTCAGACTGAAAAAAGATCCTGACCTGAAACATTGTCTGTCCATTTCCCTCCATAGATGCCGCCTGACCCACTCCGTTCCTCCAGCAATTTGTTGATGTTCACGTGTGCTTACTGTCCTTGTTCCTACTAATGCTAAAGCCACATATTACAAAGTAGGGTCAGAGTAGCCTGTCGATTAACTGATGCATTAGGTCGATGGTACAAAAACAATAACCATGTGTGCAAATGGTAGAGGGACTGAATATTCAGAGTGGTGTACCTGAATAGGACACATTCATATACCTCATAATCTTAAGTAGTTCTTATGACAAGATTACACACCCCACAATGTTTCTATTTTCTTATTCATTCTTTGATGTCGAATGTATTCAGTGGTGAATATTGTTGTTTTCAGTTTAATGACACAGAAACTAGACAACAAATAATTGAAGGTACCGGTAAGTTATTTTCAGAATAATATTGTTATTTTTCCTTTTAGCATGGAGAGAGGGTTTTTTGAAGCTGAAGCCTCAAAATACAAAAATAATTATCTGGTGCAAACCTGCCCAGATTTCTTACTTTGTGTTACTGCTTTTTTTTGTTTATTATAAAGAAACAATCAAATGAAAGGTCCCGACTCGAAACGTCGCTGTCTATTCCCTTCACAGATGGTGCCTGACCCACTGAGTTCCTCCCCCACTTTGTTTTTTGCTCAAGATTCCAGCAACTGCAGTTTTTTTGTTTATCCAAAGAAATAGTCTTGTTGGCTCAATACTGTGGGGGAGATGGGATTCTTATTGGTACAACATGATGTGGGCAGTTGGCAGTAAGCTGTTGTTTGATCAATAGGACAGGACCAATTGAATTGAAAGGCATTGCTCATGTGGGTCATTTGTTTCCATTATATGTATATGATCCCTGTGTCTCACTGGTCTGAGCTCGTGCCTGTTCTTTAATCTGTTAATTTAACATTAATAGTCATGGAGAGATGCAGCATGAAATCAGGCCCTTTAGCCCACCAAATCCATGCTGTCTTATCAAAGTCAAAGAGTCAAAAGAGTTTATTGTCATGTGTCCCTGAAAGGACAATGAAATTCTTTCTTTGGTTAGCACAACAGAACATAGTAGGCATTGACTACAAAACAGATCAGTGTGTCCATATACCAATTATATACGTAAATACACACATGAATGAATAAATTAAATTGATAAAATGCAAATAACAGATAAAGGGGTATTAATGTTCAGAGTTTTGTCCGAGCCAAGTTTAATAGCCTGATGGCTGTGGAGAAGTAGCTGTTCCTGAACCTGGTCGTTGCAGTCCTCAGGTTCCTGTACCTTCTACCTGAAGGTAGCAGGGAGATGAATGTGTGGCCAGGATGGTGTGGGTCCTTGATGATGCTGCCAGCTTTTTTGAGCAGCGACTTTTGCAGCTTGAGGCATCGCCGCGATAGAAGGAAGGTCAGAGCCGATGATGGACTGGGCAGTGTTTACTACTTTTTGTAGCCTTTTCCTCTCCACCCGTTTCCAAGAATTCTGCATTAATCTTTTTCTGTATACACCCCTCATGTTGTCATTATCTCCCCTGTTTCAACCAGTCATCTATACACTACGAGCAAATCACAGTGTCCAATTCACCTACGGACCCACACATCTTTGGAATGTCCGACAAAACCGGAAGAAATCCATGCATTCACAGAGATGTGCAAAGTCCACATGTGCAGCACGCAGGTTTCTGGTGCTGTGAGGCAGCAGTTCTACCTGCTGTGCCTGTGCCGCCCAATGTTCCGTTCAGCCTTACGTGTTTGGAAGTCTAAACTTTGCCATGCAAGTGTGACTATAGTTTAGGTAGTGGTACTGACATGAAATTTGTGTAGCATCACAGAGCTGTTTATTCTAAAATAGTAATCCCAAATTACAGAGTCATCTGCATGAACACGTCAAGGAGAAATGTGCCAACTGACTGGAACTTTTCTTTTTGTAGGTACTGTTCTGTCGCCTAACAGAAGAGCAACGTGAAGTCTATCAAGGTTTTATAGATTCCAAGGAGGTCTATCAGATTCTAATGGGGAAATGCAGGTCAGGTATCATTACATTATATTTGTCAAGAAAACATGATTTCCAGTTCAGGGAGTGAGTGGGAGTGAGGAGTAATACCCACTGTTGTAACATTGACACACATCTTTAACATTAACACAAATACCCAAGTGGTTACAGAGGATGAGAAATTAGCCTAATTTTATTGATAAATAATTTAGATATTCTATTCCGTAGATAGACACAAAAAGCTGGAGTAACTCAACGGGTCAGGCAGCATCTGTGGAGAACATGGATAGGTGACATTTCACAGAGTGCTGGAGTAACTCAGCGGGTCAGGCAGCATCTCTGGAGAAAAGGAATAGGTGATGTTTCCTGTTCCTTTTCTCCAGATATGCTGGCGACCCACCGCATTCCTCTAGGATTTTGTGTCTACCTTCGGTGTAAACCAGCATCTGCAGTTCCTTCCCACATATTATATTCTGTACTTTGACTTAGCAATTGCTTAATATCTATTGTGGAACACGTGTTCAGTCCAAACACACCACATACATTCACTCTTACAATCCTCAATTTTGGTACCAAGATTTCTTGTACATACAAGACCTAATGTTTTTGTAACATATACTGAATATACAGTGGAGTCAATGGACATGCTGCTGAGTTGTCTCTCTTTCTCCCCCCATACCCCCACCCTGTCCAACATAGGTATTCTCAGGCCTGATAAATCTCAGGAAGATCTGCAATCACCCAGATCTCTTTTCAGGTGGCCCCAAGATTCTGAAGGGTGTGCCTGATGAACAGCTGACTGAAGAAGAACATTTTGGATATTGGAAGCGCTCTGGAAAAATGATCGTGGTCAATGCCTTACTGAAGCTTTGGCACAAGCAGGGCCATCGAGTGTTGCTCTTTTCACAGTCACGTCAGGTCAGATGTTCTGGCATTAATGAAATGCAGAGCAAATCCACTTAATCTGCCTTGCTACCCAACACAGAAAGTGCCAGGTGTCCATTATACCTTTAGTTTATATCCAAGTCAGGAGTGCTTTATTGTAATTTGTCCCGAAACGGAACAATGAAATTCTTACTTGCAGCAGCACATCAGATATGTAACCTTAGTACTCTGTGAACACCACAATAAACAACTACAAAAGTAATAGTCCAAAGGCAAAAACAATACTCCCAGGTCTATGTAGTTTGCAGTTTATTGAAGTTCTAGGGTTTAATAGCCTGATGGTTGTGGGGAAGGAACTGCTCCTGAACCTGGATGTTACAATTTTCAGGCTCCCATACCTTTTTCCCAATAGCAGGAGTGAAATGAGAGCGTGGCCAGGGTGGGGTGGGTCTCTGATGATGCTGGCTGCCTTTTTGAAGCAGCAACCCCTGTAGATCCCTTCGATGGTGGGGAGGTCAGTACCTGTGATCTGATTAAAATGTCAGTCTATGCTTAGCATCATCCACAGTTAATGCTAACCTCCTCAGAACTTTGGTGCATAGTATGAAAAGCCTTTATAGATCCATTAAAGTAATGCTTAGTTCTATTACATTTGTCAGGTTGATGTGTTTTGAATATAAACAAATGCTTCATTATCAAGCTGAATTAAAATTGACAGTATCTGATATTGTTTCAAAACAGTTTTGATGTACTTTCAATCAGTAAACAGATCAATATGCAGTTAATTTAGCTTGAGTTTAAACTATAAACAGCTTTAGTAATGAAATTAGTTTGTACACTTATTGCTCTGCTTTCATTACAATTTATAGATGCCCCATGCAAATAATATAATTATATTCTATACTCAATATAGATGGCAATTTGAGCATAATTTTGTGGTGTAAATGTTAATTTCTAATTTATTATTATAGCACATCAGAAACTGTTCACATTTAGGTATGTTTCCATGTGGTAGATAAACATTTCCCCCTTCTTTACACTAGCTGTTGAACATCATGGAGCTATTTATACGAAATCTGGGCTATTCATATCTTAAAATGGATGGATCAACAACCATAGCTTCCAGACAGCCACTCATTACTAAATTCAATGAGGTAGAAGTTCTACAACATTGCTGTGCTTATATCGATGCTGCAACAATGATTTTATTCTTGCTGTTTGCCATGCATATAGAATATGCAATGCTTTTTGAAAGATGATTTTTTTTTAAACAAATGTTTTTTTGTGTTACAGAATTCTTCCATATTTGTCTTCCTTCTCACCACTCGCGTTGGTGGCTTGGGAATTAACTTGACTGGAGCAAACCGAGTTATTATCTATGACCCTGACTGGAACCCAAGTACTGACACACAGGTGAGCCCTTTTCATTTTGTATTGGAGCGAACAGCGCTGAACTGGTACTATGCTGCCATTTATCATCTGCAGGCTACATAAAGCCATAAACATGCATGTGTATTTAGACTTGTTATTAAGTAATTATCTGTTCACAAGTGCAAGCTGAATTTGTTACACTAAGACCAACAACTAAAATCTGCAATCTATATATTTTCTCAGGTAGAATTGCTGTTTTCAATTGTTCTGTTATTTAATTTTGCTAATGTTCTGGTTATAACAGAAAACATGATGAGAAAGACATACTGAAGCAATCTGAAGTACTTTGAAATGCCCGATTCTGTACTAACACTAAACAGTTCACTTTGTGCTGTTAAGAATATTCACAAATAAACTGTTGGCTGGAAGATGGCCTGATACCCATTTGCTTGCGTGTATGTGGTACGGTTGTTCAGCTGTCAGCAATTACAGCAAGTATAAAGCTAGCAGAAAACTTAATTAAAAACTGCTGGAATACGAATAATATGACTGCTTTGTGCAGGTGGGGCTATAACAATTTTTTACTGAACTATAATGTGACTATAAACCTTTGCCCTGCTGCCAAAAGTTTCCCTGCAATAAAGGCTCATAGTTTCAGCAATAAAAATGCATAACTCAGAGCTGACCTGTTTAGAGAATTGTGCATACGCTCTCCATGTTTGCCTTTTGATTATGAAGCTCTTTACAATGTGCTGGATGATGTTCGCTAAACCCTTTTTTTTAGGCCCGAGAACGAGCCTGGAGAATAGGCCAAAAGAAACAAGTTACCGTTTACAGGTTATTGACTGCGGGCTCGATTGAAGAAAAGATCTATCACAGGTCTGTTTACAATTGGAGATATATGTTTGTGATGTGTCCTGCCACGCTAAACTCTGTAAATGTCATTTGATTTGATAGAAAATGAAAATTTTCTCAGGAGCCATTTCGCATTATTCCAAATGATTTTATATGCCAAAACATTTTAATTTCACACTGGGTGATCAGCCAAATATTGTTCTTGATTTTTCCTTCCCCCTCCCATGCGTACCCTTCAGTTATACGTACAGGAGTATAGTTCTGCATTCATTCATGTAGAAATGTAATCGTACAGAAACAAATACAAGGGAAATAAGAAAACTGCAGATAGACACAAAAAGCGAGAGTTGCTCAGTGGGACAGGCAGCATCTCTGGAGAGAAGGAATTGATGACTTTTCAGGTCGAGACCCTTCTTCAGACTACATGCTCAGCAAATAAATAAGTACTTGAAAGAGAAGAATAGGCTAAAATTAATGCTCCCAATGAATGATCCCAAACGATGAAAGGGTTATAACCAGGAGTGATGATCTGATAGCATCTCTAATTCAGGTTCAAAGCATGTCTCGTTGCTACAAAAGGGCTGTTCCACTGAAGTATGACTAGGTTCATTTCAGTAGCCCATCTCAATCGTCATGCCATTTCTGAGTGATTAGTGATCAATTAGTGATCAGCCTTTATTTGTTGTGATCTGTGTTATCTGATTTTACACTTTAGGAAACAACTGAGAGGGGATTTTTTTCATTTATTTATCCAGGGCATATCATTTATATTTAAAACCAGGGACCAAGCATGAAAGACTTTACCCACTGCACTTGCCAATCACCTTTCTCTGGCAGCTCCATTAAGAATACTACTTTAGTCATAAGCCTATCTGACTTTACAATTCCAGTTTTGCTGTTTTCCTGCAACCATCTTTTGTTACTTACACTTGTGGTTCGACTCCACGCATGTAAAGAAAACCAAAATTTTAAAAATACGGCAAGAATTCAGCGTGAAATTAATGAATAAACATGTTTTTGTGATCAGTTAGCATGTGCAGGATTTGCTGAAAGTGTTTATTTTCCCTGCATCATCCTCTATAATAAAGTTGACTAGTTTGCATTGCCATTAGTGTGAGGACCAATAGATGCATTGGGGGAAGGAGCACTCATTGCAATTCTCCTCTATGTACCATGACCAAAGTGATGGTGATGAAGTGCATTTTGTGAGCACCACAGGAAATTGAAATCCCTTTTTATATATATATATATTATATATATATAGAGCAATATTCCACATGTTTAAACATTTTTGTCTGAATAAATATTGTTTTAGAATTGAGAGATTAAACAATTTTAAAATACAATACATTGTTTGAGTTGTGGAAAGGTTATATGATTTTAAATGAATGCTATCTTGTTATGAATGCTATAATCCAACATAATTCTTGAAAGTGCAAATAACCAACAAGTCCTGTGATTTTAATTTTCATTTTTTATTACTAAAGAGGAAATTGTAAATCTTTTCACAAGTAGTTTCTTTAAATAAATTATGTCATTCTCACTTAATTACAGGCAGATTTTCAAGCAGTTCCTATGCAATCGAGTACTGAAGGATCCGAAGCAGAGGCGTTTTTTCAAATCTAATGATCTTACAGAGCTTTTCACATTAAGCAGTCCAGATGGTTCTCAGGGAACTGAAACAAGTGCAATTTTTGCAGGTACTACTGCATTAATGTAACAAATAAAATAATACATTGTAAAATAGATTGTAATTCACCATGTTTGCTGTCCTTCATCGACAGCAGTGTGTACCTTGTAAATCCCCATGCAGAGTTAAAGAAAGAGTTGCATTGATATCCACACACGAAAATGCAGATGCTGTAATCTTGGGGAAAAGTGCTGGGGGAACTCAGTGGGTCAGGCAGCATCTTTGGAGGGAGCAGACAATGTTTTGGATTGGAACCCTTGTCCATTCTGAAGTGTAAAAGGGGAACCATACCAGCCAGTTTACACAGAGCAAGGTTCTGCAATCTACTGTGTTATCGTAGCTAGACAGTGACCTTGTTCTTGGTTAGGAGAAGAACAGTGCCCAAAGTTCACTATTCCAATGGTTCCTTGTATTTGTGTGCATCCACCTGACAGGGCAGGGGAAGCTTCAATGTAATAGTTCATCTATAAGACAGCATTGTTGACAAGGCAGCACTTCAGTTCTCAAATAGTTTTTTTGCTCGGGTTCCTGCAGTGGGACTTGAACCCACGATCTTCAGACTCCAGCATCAGTCCTACCCACTGACTATTGTAGAAACAAAGAACTGCAGATGCTGGTTATTACACAAAGGGAGACAAAGTGCTGGAATAAAGGGCCTGTCCCACGGGCATCATTTGCGCATCACGCAGGTGGCACGTGAAGATTTTGTGAATCCCAAAATCCTGGGGCATTGTGCGCGACCGCGCGTCACTGGCTACGCCACCACGTCTCACCACGCGCCATGCACGCGTAATGCAGGCCATGCGCGCGTCACCACATGCCATGCGCGCGTCACGTAAATGACGTGTAAATAACGCCCAAGTGGGACAGGCTCTTAACTCAGCAGGTCAGGCAACATCTACAGAACGTGGGTAGGTGACGTTTCGGCTCGAGTCCCTTCAGACTGCAGAATAAGAGTCCCGACGTGAAATGTCATCTATCCAGTTCTCCAGAGTGGTTGCCTGACCTGCTGAGTTTCTTCACCACTTTGTGTCCAAAACTGACGACTGTGTTGTGCCTTGATAAGTTACCCCCAGAGGATGATGGCACAGTTTTGTTTCCTGTAAGAAACTGAACTGAAAGATCAGATGATAAGGGAAAGACTGATTCCAGCAAATATGTAGTGGATGTTTTATGTTCTGAAGCATCCAGCATCATTTTACAGCAAACTAATTTACTTTGAAATGCAGTGATATAAGGTTGTGCTGGTGCATATATCAAATACTACAATTAACATATCTTTTTGTTTGCATTCTGGCAGGCACGGGGTCAGATGTTCAAATGTCAATCACACTCAAAAAGAAAACTGGAAGAATTTCTGCTTCTTCACAGAAACGAAAACCCATTCCATCAGACCAAGACGACATCAAGCGTCTTAAGTTGCGATGGCATTCGTCTTTCCAATGTGATGCACAGAAAAAACATGTAGACAAGATTTCTGATGTTTCGCAAAATCAAGTGCGACAGAGCAATGATTGTGAGAGCTTTGAAACGCTGCCTCTGGTCAAACTAGACATGAAAGGTGCTGAATGTCCATCTAATTTAAGTACAGAATATCATGGCTTGAATAACAGAAATGAACCCAGCAATCTACCGCACAACAGCAAATTTAATAGGACAGAATGTGAAAGCTTGACCCAACTATCTGATGACCAAGATCCAGGGCAATCTGTATCAGACGAGGAGAGAAAACCGAGGCAACTACTTTCAGCAACATTGCATAATAGAGCAGAGGCTGACAAAAGCTGTGGACTGCTTCATAAGCACCAGTCGAAAATAAAACATCAGCTCTCAGGAGGTGACCAGGATGGCGTTCTTTCAGACAGTGGGCGTAAAGCTAAGCACAGGTACAGAAACCACAAGCGACACAGAGATGCACATTGCGAAGGTGCGATCATTCCACACTTGGTAAAGCGGCAGAAAATTAAAAAGATGGACTCTGAAGAACAGAATGAGAAGGGAAGCCACAGGCAGACTGATGATTATGTGTTGGAAAAACTCTTCAAAAAGTCAGGTAATTTTGGTCATTCATGTTTATCTTTGGTACCTTCACAAAATAAGAAAATATTATAATTGACATATTTCTGTTATATTAACATGAAATCCAATATTTCAAGAGTAGCTCAAACATGCTGTTAGATGCATCATTATGCTACTTAGCACTGTGATGAGACTTAATTCAGTCTAATTAAGCAAAAGAGCAAATATCAAGTGCAGGGATCTGAATCTGATCTCCGGTAAGAATGCACATTACTTTATCCATTATTGCATTTAATTTCTTTATTATGAGTTCACAATAGTGGGATGCTAAGGTAATCAGAAACAGAAGTGCAGCCACTCCTGGAATGAACATAGTGAAGATGAACGCTGTGCCAGAACTGGCATTTCATTTTGCTGTTTTCTGGGTTTATTGAGGAATCCACAGTGTGATGAAACATGATGTTATTATGGAGTCATCCAGCCCTGATTATGTGCTGGTGGAAGCAGAGGCTAATCGTGTGGCACAGGAGGCTTTGAAAGCACTGAAGGCATCAAGGCAACGTTGTCTGGCTGTCTCTTCTGGTGTTACATCCAGGATCAGCAACAGTCAGTCACCGGGATCAGCCGCCGGGCCAAAGTAAGATATCTGGCATCAATGTCATTCTTACCATATTTTTCTTCATTATTTGTGTGTGCCAGCTCATTCCATCAACACCATTCTACAACTTAATTCTGTAACCTATTCTCTCACATGCAGTCATTTCTCCCGCCTTTATTCCGACTTGGTTATCCTGCATCCCACAAGCTGCAGAGAAGTTTACAGGAGCTAGATAACATGCCAGGCCTTTGGGTTGTAGAAGGAAACCAGAGCAGAGCAAACATGTGGGATCCAAGTCAGGCTCAAATTGGGGTTGTTGGAGCATATTACTGCAGGACTGTGTCACATAGAAACAGAAAATAGGTGCAGGAGTAGGCCATTCGGCCCTTTGAGCTAGCACCGCCATTCAATATGACCATGGTTGATCATCCAAAATCAGTACCCCATTCCTTTTTTCCCACATCCCTTGATTCCGTTAGCGCTAAGAGGTATATCTAACTCTCTCTTAAATACATCCAGTGAATTGGCCTCCACTACTTTCTGTGACAGAGAATTCCACAGATTCACAACTCTCTGTGTGAAAAGATTTTTCCTCATCTCAGTCCTAAATAGCCTACCCCTTATTCTTAAATTGTGACCCCCTGGTTATCGGGAACATTTTTCCTGTATCTAGCCTATCCAATCCCTTAAGAGTTTATTATGTTTTGAAAAAGATCCCCCTCTCATCCTAAATTCCAGTGAATATAAGCCCAGTCGATCCATTCTTTCACCATCGAACAAGTTCATGTACAATTTTTACTTGATTTAGCTTTCTATCGGTTTGGCAATGTAGGGATTGCTAGCAAAATCGATAATTTGTTTACTATCCTTGGTCAAACTGCATTCATAGCACAGGCTGCCTTCTTGAAAGCTGCAAGGCACCACAGAGCAAATACATAGACTGCACCAATGAAGGGTCATGAAGGGTCAACTGATTTTCTTAACTAAAAGCTATCAGTCAGTTGAACAACAGCTTTATAGTCAGTAGACAAAAGAGACTGTAGATGCTAGAACTCAGCAGTTCAAGCAGCGTGTGTGGAGGCAAAACGAGTGAGGACAGCGCAGCGGTAGAGTTGCTGCCTTACAGCATCAGAGACCCGGGCTCGTTCCTAACTACAGGTGCTGTCTGGACGGAGATCATGTGGGTTTTCTCAAGATGCTCTGGTTTCCTCCCACAGTGCAAAGACGCACAGGTTGTGACATTGATCATATTCGTCACTTCCACGAACAACGATCAAGTTAACGAAAAGAGAATTAGTTAAGAATCAAGCAAGATATTCACAAGAAGAGTGTGAGACATCAAGGAGTTACATGAAATGACATGGAACGTGTCAGAACAGTGTAGCAGATCTACACGTTATTCTGGTGTGATGTCAGGAGAACACATGTTCTTAATTAGCTTCATAGAAAACAGTGGGGGCCATTATTTAAGACCCACATAAAGGATGCTGCAAGGCCACCTACCTTACTAGTAAGGAACTTGTCCTCCTAGATAAAACCCCAGTCTCCTAGAACAGCTCTTGGCATTGTCGGCTATCACTGGAGTGAAAGGAATCCAAATTAAATTTGTCCCGATTAATAAACAATGTGCAACTTAGTTTGATTAATAACCCGATTGAACTTTTCTCATGCGTGTCATCCAATTCCTTTGATTACATATTCACTTCTCTTTTTACATTGTTTACTTCTCAGTTCTCAAGTATATACTTCTCAAGTAAGTTTTACACCTGCTTGATGTCAGTAACCTTACTTCATTGCTCTACAAACAATGTTCTTATAAACCTCACACACAATATCATGCATTTGAAGTCAAACTTATAACATACTGTGTGTGCATTTTGCAGATTTAATTTTGTAAAGTGAAATTCAAAGTTATTTACCTTTTCTGCTGTCCTAGGTTGAGGTTTGGCCAGAAGAAAAACCCATTGATCCCACCCAGTAATCCTGCTTCCAAATCTATACCAGAAAAATCCAAGGTATTTACATACATGACTTTTACAAATTAATAAAAAGAATAGCAGTATATAGCCAGGGTGAGAGTAATTGTAGATTGGCAACCACTGGCATGGATCATTGGTGGTTGAGGCCACTGTGTACTGACGGCCTGCATTACTCCCACTGTGTTAGGTGAGCTCAGCCTGCCTTTTAGTAGGGTGTTGCCAGGACTCAAGGACCTGAGAAGCTGGGCAGACCAGGGCTTTAATCTTTGGAGTGCTGGAGGTTGAGGACAGTACTGGACTGTAAAATAGTGTTTTATTGTCATATAAAATATCGGCTCGTGAGCCGACCTTGGTTGGGAAAAGTAGCACGGCAGGATATCTGCAAGTAAGTAGCTCAATGGGACAGGCAGCATCTCTGGAGGGAGGAATGAGTGATGTTTCAGGCTGAGACCCTTCTTCAATGTCTGAAGAAGGGTCTCGACCCGAAACATCACCCATTCTTTTCTCCAGAGATGCTGCCTGTCCCGCTGAGTTACTCCAGCTTTTTGTGTCTATCTTCAGTTTAAACCAGCATCTGCAGTTCCTTCCTACACAGCCTGCAGTAAACATCAAGCATTGAAGAAGGGACCCTACCAGAAATATTGCCTATTCATGTTCTCCAGAGATGTTGCCTGATACTGAGTTATTCTAGCACTTTGTGTCCACTGTTTGTTTATCTGATCTTCTGATTAAATGTTAGAAACAGACAATTTTGCACCGAAATAAAAGTTTCAACAGCATTAAGTGCTGTGGCGCGAAAGCCCCGGGGGGGAAAGGTTATTTTAATCGTAACATATGTCTTTATTAGCAATAATAAATATTGCTTGGATAATCCCCTACTTTTGTAAAACTATTGAATAAAGTTTAGCACTTAGTTTCCTATACTAGATACTGTGCATTGATTTAAGATTTTATACTAGAAATGTCATTTATCTCATTAAAAAATTCCTAATTGCAAGAGATAAGACATTTTTAACTTGTGATGTGTAAAATAATAGCTTTAATGACCAAGAATGCTGTGAATTATTTGCATCCCATTGTTTTTTTTTTGTTTTTGTTATGGTCAGGATGCTGCTGTACCAGAAAAGGAGCAGTTAGCCAAACCTCATTTCAGTGGGGTTGGAGCAGAGGAGGAGGCCAGTCGCGCGCTTCCATCCTCGTCTTCATTGCTGGCCCAAATGCGTGCCAGGAACCACCTGACCCTGTCGCAAGTACTGGAGGCTGATGAGAGTTGTGGGCCGGGCACGCTGCCTCCCTCCGTGCCAACCGAACACGATGATCTGTTGGTGGAAATGAGGAACTTCATTGCATTCCAGGCACGTAATGATGGACAAGCCACCACCACAGAGGTGTTGCAGGAGTTCCAGTCCAAGTTATCATCCGCACAGACGGTTGTCTTCCGAGAACTACTCCGGAACTTGTGCACTTTCCACAGAAGCACCTCAGGAGACGGAGTCTGGAAACTCAAACCAGACTTCCGCTGAACATTCCTGCCGATCCCATTGTGGAATGTCCCGGAGACGATCTGGCACTATTGACTTAATGGCTGCTAAGTAAAGTAATTATTTTATGAATAAAGATTAAATTATCCATGACAAATTTTGTAAAAGTCAACAAATTAAACTGTGTCCGTTTTAGTCAGGGGCTTAGACTTAAAATAAAGATCTTTATATTGAGCTTTGATATTTAATATTGTGAAAATGTTGCTACCTACCTCAGGGGAAAACTGCATGCTTGGAAGTTAAATATGTGACAAGTTTCAATTCATTATGGTTATTACAATATAGTAGTAGTTTATCATTGGATCACCTGCTATCTTCAGTCAGTTTGATAATCTGAGTGTGTTTAAATTGGCCTTTTGTAATAATTCTAATAGCATGGATAATATTATTCCAAATGGTAATGAAGTACTAGAATAATATTATCATAAGTGATAATTAAGAACTGGAGTAATGTTATCCCAAGTAATAATTAAGGACTGGATATTGAGAAGGATGGAATTTAGATCTCCTTTTGATAAGCTTTGTGAATTTATAGATTATTAAGTTACAAAGTTTGCTTATTTAGGATGCCAGAATCTTGAGTGATAGTAGGACGAGGTTTGGTTTTGAAGATGGAGAGAGTGCTGTGCCATGGTCTCTTCACTGCTGATTATTCGTCCTGGTGCTGCAGCTTGTTCTGGCTCATTTTCCTTCCGTGGTCAAATAGGCAGCGGTTGCCCATTTCATATTATCAATATCATTCTATTTATAAATCTTAGTTATAACAAGTGGAATTTCAATTTATGGAGTATGTTATCACAACAGAATATTTGAAGTTTACAGTCAGTCAATTGCTTTCTAATATGTGCTCACTATATATGTGTGCATGCATATTACGTGTGCACAAGTCCAGCCACAGCAAATTAATCACCAATTGATAATTTTATAGACAATAGGTGTAGGTGCAATTCGGCCCTTCGAGCCAGCACCGCCATTCAATGTGACCATGGCTGATCATCCACAATCAGTACCCCGTTCCTGCCTTCTCCCCATATCCTTTTGTTTTTAGATTGTTGGCTAAACTTCCTGCAAGGTTACACATGGTGTCATTGGACATTTTATACTAATTAGAAGAGACTTGAAATTGAGCAACATTATGGAATTGGGTCAGGCAGCATCTATGAGGAGAGAAATAGTCAAGATCCAAGTCATTAGAACCAGATAAAGCTCAGCAAAGAGCTTGTGGTACGGAGGAAACAAAGGGAATGTCAATGATAAGATGAAGAGCTGGAGCAAATGGTGCTGGCAGGGAGAGGATAGTGGCAGCATGTCAATTGCAGCTTATCTCTCTGGGGCAACAGTAGTTAGAAGATGAATGATAAATGAGAGAGAACAGTGTTGGAATTGTGCAATACAGAATGCTACAGTTGCTGGAAATCTGAAATAAAAGATAATTCTGGGAACAACCAGCCGGTTTGGTGACGGCTGCGTGGGGAGAATATCTCACTCTCTCGGTACACATGACAATAATATATCTAACCTCTATATTGGGAAAATTGAATGTGTTAGAACAATGAGATTGCTGCTTCACCTGGAAGGTGTTTGTTTAACTTAGTGACATAGCATGTAAACAGGCCCGTCAGCCTACCGAATGCATGCTGACCATCGATTACCTGTTCACTAGTTCTATGCTATCCCACTTTCTCATTCACTCCCTGTATACACACCGTTTAACCATTGAACTAGAGGCAATTTACAGAGGCCACACGTCTGGGATGTGGGAGGAAACCCATGCAGTTGTATAGGGCTCTGGTAAGACCACATCTGCAGTATTGCTTACAGTTTTGGTCTCCTAATTTGAGGAAGGGCATCCTTGTTATTGAGGCAGTGCAGCGTATGTTCACGAGATTGATCCCTGGGATGGCAGGACTGTCATATGAGGAAAGATTGAAACGACTAGGCTCATATTCATTGGAGATTAGAAGGATGAGGGGGGATCTTATAGAAAGATATAAATTTATGAAAGGACTGGACAAGCTAGATGCAGGAAAAATGTCCCCAATGTTGGGCGAGTCCCGAACCAGGGGCCACAGTCTTAGAATAAAGGGGAGGCCATTTAAGACTGAGGTGAGAAAAACTTTTTCACCCAGAGAGTTGTGAATTTGTGGAATTCCCTGCCACAGAGGGCAGTGGAGGCCAAATCACTGGATGGATTTAAGAGAGAGTTGGATAGAGCTCTAGGGGCTAGTGGAATCAAGGGATATGGGGAGAAGGCAGGCACGGGTTATTGATTGGGGATGATCAGCCATTATCACAATGAATGGCGGTGCTGGCTCGAAGGGTCGAATGGCCTCCTCCTGCACCTATTTTCTGTGTTTCTATGTCACAGGTAGAATGTGGAATTTGGGACCCTGGATGATGGAAAAGGAGGGCATTACACATTTCCTATCATCTCATTCCACCATCCAGCAACACTCAATACTCCTTCTAGGTGGTGGATGAATTCTGTTGAACTATACCTCATTACTGTGTAAACTGTACTACAGTTGGTGTTATGATGTGACTGTGTCAATACTAGATTGCTAACTCTTTCACCTTCAGTCCACAAAGGTGATCTTGAACTTCCAAAGATAGACGCAAAATGCTGCAGTAATTTGGTCGAGACCTGAAACTTAACCTGTTCCTTCGCTCCATAGATGCTGCCTCACCTGCTGAGTTTCTCCAGCATTTTTGTCTACCTTTAAAGTTTTTAACATGAATTTCTTGTACTTGAGTTTGACCTGATTATATCTATGTCGCGTATATATGATCCATTTGGATAACATGCAAAACAAAACTTTTCACTGTAACTCTGTACATTGGCAATAATAAACCTAAACCTTTAGAACATTTGTAAGAAGTGACCACTGTTTGTGTTCCGTTATAGATTGCACCAGTCATTGGTTGCTGATGAGTTTTGATGCATCAGGGTTTTGCTGTAACCTGTAGACTGTTACAGAACCCACTCCCTCTTGTGTCCATAACCTTGGAATTTATTACTCCAAACTTCCAAATCTCACCTAACCGTTGTTTATTCTGCCAGTGCCCGGATTGGTCTCTTTGCTCTAAACTAAGATCTTTTTACAGGGCAAAGATTTAACATTTGCATATTTCCTGGTGTTTTGACATCTTGCGCAGCACAGTGGCGCAGCGGTAGAGTCGCTGCCTCACAGCGCCCGAGACCAGGGTTCATTCCAGTCCACAGGTGCTGTCTGTACGGAGTTTGTACCGTCTCCCCGTGATCTGCGTGGGTTTTCTCCGGGCTCCCCCCACACTCCAAAGACGTACAGGTTTGTATGTTCATTGTCTTGGTATAAATGTAGCAATTGTCCGCACCGTGTGTAGGATAGTGTTAATGTGCGGGGATCGCTGGTCGCTGCAGACTCGGTGGGCCAAAGGGCCTGTTTCCACGCTGTATCTCTAAACTAAACTAAATCTAGTTGCAGAGTGCAAGTGTATGTTATTATGTCCAATGTTTTAATATCATTCCCTGATGTAATGTGATCAGTGAAAAGAAGGGTCTCAACCCGAAACGTCACCCATTCCTTCTCTCCAGAGATGCTGCCTGTCCCGCTGAGTTACTCCAGCATCCTGTGTCTCTCCTGGTGTAATGTGTCAGCTCTGTTGTTGGCAAAGCCACCCCAACTGAACCAGAAAACTGATATCTGCATTCTCACTCCACGTACTATTATGGTGAAAACGTTGATGGCAAAGGTTTTTGCAAACTCTGGTTGCATTTTCAAATTTGGAGTGATTTGTTTATATTTGCTCAAAAATGTTTCTATCGTATTTTCGGTAAAGTAAGATTCATGGCTATTTCTTCCACTGATGTTGCCTGGCCTGCTGAGTTCATCCAGCACTTTTTACTGCTCAAGATTCCAGTATCTGCAGTTTCTTGTCTTTCTATGTTATTGCTACCCTGTGAAATCTCAAGGTTTGCCAACTTTGAAGAGGTTCTTCTCTCTCCAACATGAGTTCTGTGCGAGAGCCTCTTTCACTACTCACCCTCTGAGTCCTGCTGCTCTCCTAATCTTTGACCTTGTCTGAGCCAGACTCACTACCACAGCCAGTCTGAAGAAAGGTCCCTCCACAGATACTACCCGACCCGCTGAGTTCCTCCAGCCCTTTGTTTGCCCATAATTAATATATTACCTGCCATTACGTTCTGAGAAGTTGTATTTCAAAAGACAATTATCTTCAGGATTTATTTCAAAAATAAATATTTTAGGACTGAAATTTAACTTCTTTACATAATTGTACAGAAACCATTGGTTATCATTTCCAGCAATGCGTTTAAAATGTTCATATTGATTTCCAAGCACATTTAATAATTATCAATCTATTAGCATTAGTAAGATTGAAGACAACAACAGCTACTGCCTATTTATGTCTGAATAAAATTAAGATGAAAAGCTGGATTACAAATGCTGGAAATCAGAAATGAAAACAAGATGTTGGAAGCACTCAGCAGCTTAGGCAGCATCTGTGGAGAGAGAATCAGAATTAGTGTTCCAGGTGTAAGAACAACGCAACATTATAAGGGGTAGGCCATTTAGGACTGAGATGAGGAAAAACGTTTTCACCCAGGGAGTTGTGAATCTGTGGAATTCTCTGCTACAGAAGGCAGTGGGGGCCAATTCATTGGATGTTTTCAAGAGAAAGTTAGATTTAGCTCTTAGGGCTAACGGAATCAAGGGATATGGGGAGAAAGCAGGAATGGGGTACTGAATTTGAATGATCATATTGAATGGCAGTGCTGGCTCGAAGGGCCAAATGGCCTACTCCTGCATCTGTGTTTTATGTTTCTATAAATATGCTGTTGCTAAAGAGGAGGGGCAGTGTTGGTCGAACAAAGGAAACATCTGTGATAGGTGGAGACTGGGCAGGATTAGTGGACAGCAACTAACCCCAGCAAATGGGATCTACTATAGTTCATAACGATAAGAACAAAATTGGGCCATTTGGCCCAAGTCTACTCCGCCATTCAATCATGACTGATCTTCTCCTCTCTACCCCTTTCTCCTGCCTTCTCATTACGCCTGACACCCGTACTAATCAAGAATCTATTTATCCATTGGCTTCAAGGCCTCTACAGCCTTCTGTGGCAATGAGTTCCACAGAAACACCAGCCTCTGACTGAAGAAATGTCTCCTCATCTCCTTCCTAAAGGAACATCCTTCAACTTTGAGGCTGTGCCCTCTGGTCCTAGACTCTAGTCGTGAGAACTCTCCCAAACAGGGAGGGTTACTAACATTCCTGACATTTTACTAACATTTGGAGGGCGGCAGGAATGTGCAGGGAGGGTTCTCGTTACCCCAGATGGCGATAGTAGGAGGGGGCAGAAAAACCTGGGGAGGAGTGCAGGGGCAGATTTGTGTCATTGGTTGCACGCTAGACTGGTTTTGGACAGTTATGTCAGGTTACCTGGTATTAATGATTATTAATTTATTGCATTATTGATTCTTGTATATTTATTTTTTGTGTT
Source organism: Okamejei kenojei (assembly GCA_035221665.1). Taxonomy (NCBI): domain Eukaryota; kingdom Metazoa; phylum Chordata; class Chondrichthyes; order Rajiformes; family Rajidae; genus Okamejei; species Okamejei kenojei. Next base: position 28,639,074 of record CM069165.1, on the reverse strand, counting down.
ATTACAATAATGGCCCTGTAAAGATCCAGCAAGTTGGAATGGCCCTGTTCCATTACCGGTTCATATGACAATTAAATACTCATGACTCTTGGCCCTACAAATACACACTTTAATATCAATCAGGGTCATTGCACTTTGTTGAACTGCCGCTTTCTTATCAATTACATTTTACTGATTATCCTGCCCCAAGACCTAACCTCCTGAAAACCCAAGGAACATATTGGATTAGATAACAGTGTCAACGGAATTGTTAGCTACTAATGAAAAACAACAACAGGCCTGCGAGAATCTACTAGATTTTCCCCGTGAGAAAGTACTAATGAAAATACGGGCTGTAATTGTCCTCCCCACCCCCACACACATTAAATAATGCTTTATAATCATTTAATGGAGCCTTTAGTTAATGAATCTGTTGTGGAGAAAAGTTTGCCAGGAAATTAAATTTGCTTCAGTCTGTTTCGAATTGACAGTAAATGATTGTAACGCAAATCTTAGCAAATATATTGAGAGTAACTGGACAGCTAGTCTCATTTAAACTCATGTGCAGAATTGAAATACAAAAATCCTGGTGTTTGGGCAAAAGTTAAGTTCATAAGTGATGGGAGCAGAATTAGGCTGTTCGGCCCATCAAGTCTACTCCACCATTTAATCGGACCGATCTATCTTCCCCTCTCAACACCATTTCCCTGCCTCCTCCCCGTAACCCCTGACACCCGTACTAATCAAGAATCTAGCTCTGCCTTAAAAATATCAATTGACTTGGCCTCCACAGCCCCCTGTTAACAACCCCCATGTAGCTGGGGGGCAGTGTGAACTGTGAGGAGGATTCTATGAGGATGCAGGGTGGCTTGGACAGGTTGGGTGAGTAGGCAGATGCATGGCAGATGCAGTTTAATGTGGATAAATGTGAGGAAAAATATAAGATTATTAAGGGATTGGACGCGCTAGAGGCAGGAAACAAGTTCCCGATGTTGGGGGAGTCCAGAACCAGGGGACACAGTTTAAGAATAAGGGGTAGGCCATTTAGAACAGAGATGATGAAAAACGTTTTCACCCAGAAAGTTGTGAATTTGTGGAATTATCTGCCTCAGAAGGCAGTGGAGGCCAGTTCACGGGATGCTTTCAAGAGAGTTAGGATAGGGCACTTAAAGATAGCGGAGTCAGGGGATATGGGGAGAAGGCAGGAATGGGGTACTGATTGTGGATGATCAACCATGATCACAGTGAGTGGCGGTGCTGGCTCGAAGGGCCGAATGGCCTACTTCTGCACCTATTGTCTTTTGTATCAAAAGCCCCCCAAAACAACCGAGATGCTACAAATTGGAAATCAATCTGGAAAGGTTTCGCCGGAGTGGTCTGTCAGCGAAGTTCGCCATGTTCTTCTCTCCCGCCCACAGGTTGACCTGCTGAGTATTTCCAGGATTTTCTGGTTCAAAAGAAACCAACTGGCCATCAGGAATCCGCACACGGCTCACGGAGATGTGATCTCTGGTACATTTTGTTATTTTCCTATTAACATTCTTGTAGTTGATCTAATATATATATATGTGTGTGTGTGTGTGTGTGAAGGTGAAATCTACTGCTCAGAAGGGAATTTTAAACGTTTCCCAACGGTTCGTCACCCCCTTGTTGTTCAAACTCTGAGATTAGCTCGACCTGTGTAGGAAGAACTGCAGATGCTGATTTAAACCGAAGATAGACACAAAAAGCTGGAGTAACTCAGCGGGACAGGCAGCATCTCTAGAGAGAAGGAAGGGGTCCCAAAGACGCTGCCTGTCTCACTGAGCTACTCCAGCTTTTTGTGTCTATCTTCAGATTAACTTGGTCTGTTTGGACATCCCATGAATTACTGACCTGGGAAATGACCTGTTCTGGTGATATATTTTCCCATATTAGAACTCACTCCTGCCCCCGTGTATGGCCTGAACGTCGCACCTGTTTATCCGGACTTTGCATTTTCACCTCCATACATCAGTTCTCTCTCAAATGGAGAAAAAGCACTTTCGAAGGATTTAAGGCGAAGTGAAAGAGAAAAAAATAAAGTTGGTATGTCAACACCTCAGTCTGAAGAAGGGTCTCGACCCTAAATGTCGTCTGTCCATTTCCTCCGCAGATGCTGCCTGGCCAACACTGTGTGTTTTGCTCCAGATTCCAGCTTCTGCAGTTCCTCGCATCTCTGTCATTCCTAGAAGATAGACACAAAACGCTGGAGTAACTCAGCGGGACAGGCAGCATCTCTGGAGAGAAGGAATGGGTGACGTTTCGGGTCGAGACCCTTCTTCAGATGGAGAGTCAGGGGAAAAGGAATCGAGAGCTAAAGATGTAGAAACAAGAAGGACAATAAATAAAATATTTGCAAAAAAAGTAAGGACGATAAAGGAAACAGGCCATTGTTGGCTGTGAGCGAGGTGTGAACGAGCCCTGTCTCTTCTTCGTCGGTTTTACCTTCTTTATCTGCAACTCCCCACACGAGAACAGACATGAAAAGAGAACAGCCCCTTCGAGATCCCTCGCAGAAGCGACCGGCGCAATTCGCCATAAATCTACCACTTTATCGCGTCTCTTCAGATATTCTGTTGCTGCTGTTATCGGACGCTGTTCCCGAGGCAACATGCTACAACGCAGTGAACGGGCAAATTGATTTTTAATTCCAATATAAGCATTTGTTTCTGGACAGATTAAGTTTAGAACTCTTAACTCGGCCTAAGCTTAACAAAGTCAGTATCCAAACTAGAAAATAAACCGTGGGTTCCACCAAGCCTGGTCCAATGGTTATTTAAGAATCCTGAAAGAGCCCACCCGTTAAATATGATGCAGAAACGTCAACGAAAGCCCCGTTCACTTACGCGATCAATGCCAACATTGACGTGAACATACCCACAAATAGGTCAAGGCACTGTGTGTGGGAAGTCTATTTCCCTTATCCCTAACCAGCCTGAAGAAGGGTCTCGACCCGAAGCGTCACCCAGTCCTTCTCTCCAGAGTTACAGCCTGTCCCACTGAGTTACTCGTCAAGACGTTGGAACTGCAGGGGCTAGAATCTTGAGTAAAACACAAAGTGCTGGAGGAACTCCCGAAGTGGGAATGGGGGATAATGTTTCAGGTCGGGACCCTTCTTTTGAAATATTCTCTTTTTTCTAACTCAAGTTGGAAAGAAAGGCAACAAATGAAACGTTGTATTTGCATCGGGGCCCACTATCAGCCGACCCCTTCCTGATCCGTTACTCCCACTGGAAGCTGGGAATCCTGGTTCACCCAAGTTACAGGAAATGTGGCTCGTGTACATCTAACAGGAAACGTGTCCCATCGCAACCTCGGACAATTCGGCGGACAGTTTAATTTCTACATCCTTCATGTACAATTTGTGACAAGTCCCTCCTCGCCGCAACAGACTGCGCTTGCACGAGAGATGGATTTCTGGCTCTCGTCGCAGCTGCCTTTTGCTACAGCAATACTTTGCAGTTTATTTGCGATGGTCGAGTGGAGCTGCTGCCCACAGCGCCAGCGACGCTGGTTCGATCCTGACCTCGGGTGCTGTCAGTGTGGAGTTTGCATGTTTCCCCCGTGACCGCGTGGGTTTCCTCCTGGTGTTCCGGTTTCCTCCCACATTTCAAAGACGAGCAGGTTTGTAGGTTAATCGGCCCTCTGTCAATTGTGTAGGGAGTGGATGAGAAAGTGGGATAACATAGAACTGGCGCAAACGGGTGATCGATGGGCGGCGTGAACTCGGTGGGCCGAAGGGGCTGTTTCCCTGATGTATCTTTTAATCAATTAAAACCCGATTCCAAATACAACGCTAAATCGATATCAATGCAAACGTCTGCTCAAGGCGCAAAAATACATAGTGTATGTTTTTAATAAACTGTTTAACATGCCTGATGTTTATCTGTTAAAGGGATGGAGCATGGACTGGGGCATTTATTGTGCATTGCATTAGAAAAACATAGACAATAGGTGCAGGAGCAGGACATTCGGCCCTTCGAGCCAGCACCGCCATTCAATATGATCATGGCTGACCATCTAAAATAAGTACCCCGTTCCGCTTTTCCCCCATATCCCTCGATTCCCTTAGCCTTAAGAGCGAAATCTAACTCTCTCTTGAAATCATCCTCATCTCAGTCCTAAATGTCCGACCCCTTATTCTTAAACTGTGACCCCTAATTCTTAACTCCCCCAACATCGGGGACATTGTTCCTGCATCTAGCCTGTCTATATATATATATATATATGTTTCTATATGATCCTCTCTCATCTTTCTAAATTCTAGCGATTACCAGCCCAGTCTTTCACAATTTGTCAGTCCCGTCATCCCGGGAATTAACTGGTGACCCTGCGCTGCACTCTCTCAATAGCAAGAATGTCCTTCCTCAATTTAGGGATTTGCTGGAGTAAAAAAAACTGGATCTCTAATGGAAAGAAAGGCAACAAATGACAGGTTGTATTTGCATCGCGGTCCACTATCAGCCAATCCCTTCCAGTGGGAGTAACGGATCCAGACACTTTTTCGGACTAAGAGTCAGGGGGAGGGAGTCTGAGACATTGACAGTCCTTCTGGTCAGGTAGGCAACCGTGAAGAAGGGTCTCGACCCGAAACATCACGCATTCCTTCTCTCCAGAGACGCTGCCTGTCCCGCTGAGTTACTCCAGCATTTTGTGTCTGTCTTCGGTGTAAACCAGCGTCTACAGTTCCTTCCTACACGTGAAATCCTTCAGAAATCACCAGAACCGCGTCCCAATTACAATGTTTTTTTCTCAGTCCGAACTCTCTCTCGATCATTCTTCAGGCGCAAGAACTTTCAGAAGCTTTTACACCCAATAATAATGGCGACATGTTCACAGCTCAGTCTGAAGTAGGGTCCTGACCCGAAACATCTTCTGTCCGTTCCCTCCACGGATGCTGCCCGACCCGCTGATCCTCCTGCACTCCGTGTTGCGCTCCGCATCCCAGCTCCTGTTCCTCGTGTCCCCATCGCCATTGAACAGCCAGTGGCTGTCCCGCAGCCCGGGCTTCCGTGCCGCCGGCCCCACGCTGAGCCTCCCCTCGGGTATGTGTGGAGACGCGGAGCCTTTAGTGCTCACTAGCCCCAGAAACATGCTCCCGCCCGCCCGCCCCCCGCCGCTCTCCCCTCTCCCCCCTCTCCCTCCCCCTATCTCCCTCCCCCCTCTCTCCCTCCCTCCCTCTCCCTCTCCCCCTCTCCCCCTCACCCCCTCCCTCTCCCCCTCTCCCCCTCACCCCCTCCCCCTCTCTCCCTCCCTCTTTCTCCCTTTCCCCCTCTCCCCCTCTCCCCCTCACCCCCTCACCCCCCTCCCTCTCTCCTCTCCCCCTCATCCTCTCCTCACCCCCACCCCCTCTCTCCCTCCCTCTCTCTCCCTCTCCCCACTCTCCCCCTCTCTCCCTCTCCTCCTGTCCTCCCTCCCTCTCTCTCCCTCCCTCTCTCTCTCCCCCCTCTCCCCCCTCACCCCGTCCCCCTCACCCCCTCCCTCCCTTTCCCCCTCACCCCCTCCCCCTCTCTCTCCCTCCCTCTCCCACTCTCCCCCTCTCCCTCCTCCTGTCCTCTCTCCCCCCTCTCTCCCCCCCCCCCCCCCCCTCCCGCACGGCGCCGGCTCTCACTGAACTAGGAAGCAGCGCGGAGCTGGGATGACAAGGTTTGTACCAAAGAGCTCTATGATCCCTGTGCACAATAACGGCCCACTAGCGCCGGCTCTTAACTGGAGCTGATTTGGATTACCGGTAAATGAATGAGGGGGTGGGTTTAACATGCTTTGGGAGTTGTTTTCGTAAAGTCATACCGCTTGAGAACAGGCCGTTCGGCCCAACTAGTCCATGCCGACCAAGATAGCCCATCCCATTTGCCACCTTGGACCCATACCAGTCTGAAACCCTTTCTGTCCACCTGGCCTCCGAGAGAGGAATAGAGTGCATGCTGTCTAATTTTACCCAGAGTATGGGAATCAAAAATGAGAGTGCATGGGTTTAAGATGAATGGGAATAAGGACTTGACCAAAGATGGCGATGTACGGAACGAGCTGCCAGAGGAGGCAGTTGAGGCAGGCACATCACAGCGATTAAAATACATGTGGACAGGTACAGGTAGCCGTTACTTTCATAGAGTCATGGAGAGCCATAAACAGTTTTTTAAATTAATCTTTGCATCAAAGTGCCAGGCCTGTGGTAAAACAAACATCCATGCTTTTATTGAATTCCCTGCCCTGCTCCTGGATGAGTGTAGTTTATAACTGTCACGTGTAGCGAGGTACAGTGAAAAGTGTTTTTATTGCGTGCTATCCGTCAATGAAAAGGCTGCACATGGTCGCAAACAAGTCGCCCGTCCGCAGTGTACAGATACCGGATAGAGGGTGTAACTTTCCGATAGGTCCAATAAGGTCTGGTTAAAGATAGTTCTACGTCTAATATTATTTTGTTCCAAGTCTTAAATGTTAATCATTACGCTGCTGAAGATAGACACAAAAAGCTGGAGTAACTCAGCGGGTCAGGCAGCATGTCTGGAGAGAAGGAATGGGTGACGTTTTGCGTTGAGACACTTCTTCAGACTTCTTACTCTGCTGTGGCAGTTTGTGTCTGCAGGTAGGTTCACAAAACCAAGTCTCATAATGTGCCATGTGGAATTCCAAAACATTCATGCCTTCTGGAATGAGAGTGGCGGAATCCATGAACAACTCTGCTGAAAAGTCCAGAGGTCAGTTTATTACTGGAGGGTCATTCTTTGTAACATCTGAACCAGAGGGCACAGTTGAAGAATAATGGGCAAGCCATTTAGAACGGAGATGTGGAAACATTTTTTCACACAGAGAATTGTGAGTCTGTGGAATTCTCTGCCTCAGAGGGCGGTGGAGGCCGGTTCTCTGGATACTTTGAAGAGAGAGCTAGATAGGGCTCTTAAAGATAGCAGAGTCAGGGGATATGGGGAGAAGGCAGGAACGGGGTACTGATTGGGGATGATCAGCCATGATCACATTGAATGGCGGTGCTGACTCGAAGGGCCGAATGGCCTACTCCTGCACCTATTGTCTATTGTCTTATGGCACAAATTACCCAGATCGATTAAATTATCTCAAACATTCCAAATACCAAATCAAGTTAATCAACAGTTGTAAGTTTTTAATCAATGGGAATCCAGTGGTCAGTATTGAGAATGGTCCCCACTCACAGCAGGAAGTAGGATTGTACATGGCCATCTTGGAATTATGATACTGACATTTTCCAACTTTAGATAGCAAATATTATTAATGAAAACACAAGCTTTAAAACAAGGAACAGAGAAACCAAAGGAAAATAATATGTGCCTAAAACAGGGAAAAGAAACAAAATTCATATTTATTATGATTTGCGTAGATAGCATGAAAACAAAGCTCCTCTCTATATCTCAGTACGTGACAATGAAAACACGTTGTCAATACCAATTATGGGTTATAAACAGCTGGGGTCCCAGCACTGATCAGTCAAAGCTTCCAAACTCAATAATCATCCAGTTTTTTATCTACCTTCTGTTCCTCGACTAATCCTCAGACCATGTCAATATATTACTCATAATACTATGTGCATTCACGTTCTTTAATGAACTCCTTGTGGCATCTTATCAAAAGCATTCCAAAAGCCTTAACTTGTTTGCTTTATTCTGCTCATGACAGCATTCAGGTACTTCAACAGATGTAGTACAGCAGAACGGAGCAGGAACAGGCCCTTCAGCCCACCATGTGCATGCCGAACATGGTACCAGGCGCGTCCAAGGGTGGCACGGTGGCGCAGCGGTAGAGTTGCTGCCTCACAGTGCCGGAGACCCGGGTTCCGTCCTGACTATGGAGTTTGCACATTCACCCCGTGACCGCGTGGGTTTTCTCTTAGATCTTCAGTTTCCTCCCACACTCCAAAGAATTGGATGGGTATAATTGTGTGTTGGGTTAGTGCGCTGTATGTCTAAACTAAACTAAACTAAACTAACTCTTGTCGCCACAGGATCCATATTCCTCCATTCTCAAAATATCCGTGTGCCTATTCAAAAGCCTTTTAAATGGCATGATTGAATCTGCCTCCACCACCACGCTGGCAGCTTGTTCCAGCCTCCTACCACCTTCTGTGTAGAAATCTTGCTCACCTAACTCCTTTAAAGTTTACTTTCTCACTTAAAGCTACGCCCTCTAGTATTTGATATTACCCTCCTGAGAAAAAGGTTCTGACTCTCTACACTATCTTTGCCTCTCATAATTTTATAAACTTCTATAACAGTGGTTCTCAACCTTGTTTGCCCCATGCACCCCTTTCACCATATGTCAGAATGTCATTCCCCCCCCCCCCTTTCCAAGATTGTCTGCCTCAAAAAGTGCATTCCAAATAATATGCATATAATACCGAAAATCCTTTATTTCTAACAGTTTGAGTTTGCTAATCTGTGTCCCAATTCCCCCCCTGAAAACCTGAAATCCCTCCCTAGGGGGAATTCCCCCCTGGTTGAGAACCCCTGTTCTATTAGATCTCCCCTCAACTTCTTGCGTCTTTTAGGTATCTTTCCATCCTTGGCTTTCCAGACAAACAGTCTGTCTGTCCAACTTTTCCATTGTCAAACGTAATTGGTTTTTCCTCAACCCATGCTGACTATGTCCAAATGTTCTGCTATTTTTCCAATGATCCTGTTACCACTTCGTTAGAAACAGATTCCAGCATATTCCCTCTCAATGATGATTCCAGGGTATTTCAAACGCAGCCCCGTGTAACTATTCACACTGACTAATTACAAAGGCATCCTGCTCTTGACGAAGCCTTCAGGAGTTCTCTCAGGAAGTTCTTGTTAACAAGTTTCAAATTCCCCCGTTCAATTTCAAAACTTGACCATTGCTGGCACTGGCTTCTACTGATAGAATTACACTGGAATTAGGAATATTTATTTGCAATATAATTACATTAATTTGTGGTAATTATCCATGCACATTGAAGATGGTAAAATGTTTATAGATAATGATAAATATTTAATACAGAGAGCTGTTAACAATAGCCATTTTCATTTTTAACTGGCAAGTCGTTATGAGTGGGATGCCATTGGGATGTTGGGGCCACAACTACTCTCCATCCATAATTAATAACAGAGAGAATGCCACTGATTGCAAAGAATCCAGGTTTACTGATGGTAGACCTCAGTGCCGCAGCGGTAGAGTTGCTGCCTGACTGTGCCAGAGACCCACGTTCAATCCGGACAGTGGGTATTGTCTGTATGGAGTTTGTACCTACGTGGGTTTTCTCTGAGATCTGTGGTTTCCTCCCACACTCCAAAGACATACAGGTTTGTAGGTTAATTGACTTGGTATCAATGTAAAAATATTGTCCCAGGTGTGGGGTAGTGTTATTGGTCGGTGCGGACTCGATGGGCTGAAGGGCCTGTTTCCACACTGTATCTCTAAACTAAACTGAACTAAAAGAATGGAATTTGCCAAACCACAACTTGCACCGGCAAATATTGGGGATTAGTTATTTATCAAGAGTCAAGAGTGTTTTATTGTCATATGTCCCAGACAGAACAATGGCATTCTTACTTGCAGCCGCACCACACAATATGTAAACATATTTAGAATAGGGGGGGGGGGGGGGCATTTAGGACTGAGATGAGGAAAATATTTTTCGCCCAGAGAGTTGTGAATCTGTGGAATTCTCTGCCACAGAAGGCAGTGGAGGCCAATTCACTGGATGTTTTCAAGAGAGAGTTGGATATAGCTCTCAGAACTAATGGAATCAATGGATATAGGGAGAATACAGGAACAGGGTACTGATTTTGGATGATCAGCCATGATCAGATTTTGGTGGTGACTCGGTCAAAGTGCCTGTTTCCACACTGTATCTCTAAACTCCAACCTCAGTTTATACAGGTCTTGTTCCTCAATGTATCTACATGCAGTTTGAATTAATAGATACTCCTGCACACAAGATCATTCCATCAGACTTCCACTTGTGATAATCAGGTATCATAATTTAATTTTCCAATCATTAGCCTTTTTATTGATATACCTGATAAATGTAACATTGATTTTAGCCCCATATTATTCTTTGGATCGGAACATGAAATGACCCCATTGTGATTATATTGCAACAAAATTATGGTCTGAGCTTGATCCTGAATAAAAGGTCCAGAACACATGTGGGCTACACAGAATTTCTATTTAAACAACTAAGTGTATCGGTGATCGTTAATGGGGGTGACGTAACGCTAATCTACTTCGTTCCAACTACTTTTGGGTTAGTGTGAATTGATCAGGAAACCACATGAATATATCAATACATTCAGATCAATCTGTGATCAATACAGTGCAACATTGAAGTGCTTGATGGTAATAATTGACTCAATGCAGCACTTAGTCCCTCTACCATTGCTGGACCAGGGGTAAGGCTTGATTTTGCCCAAGCTTTTCACTGATCAACATACAACTAGGATTTTAGTTTCACCGTTTCAAGAACTTTGGGTTTGGAGTGAAAATGCACAATAATATTGTACTCTCCAGACTCTGCCCCCCCCCCCCCCTTCCTCCTAGTTCCACTGTGTGCATCCTTGTTCCCCTGTCGTTAGTACATCTTCCCCAGCCAACAATGGGCCATTATGGACTCCACCCTCCCTGAGGTCATCCTGTTTTGTTCTTGCCTTCTCTAACTCTCTGTCTGAAGAAGGGTTCCGACCCAAAACATCATCTATTCCTTTTCTCCAGAGATGCTGCCTGATCCGCTGAGTTGCTCCTTCTCCAGTTGCAGAGATAGTCCAACTGATTTACAATCTGCATAAGGGGGTGTAGCTTTTAGCATTGACTGGGATAATGTTAATCCATGTTCTCCAGGGCGGCGGCCTGACCTGCTGAGCTACTCCAGCGCTTTGTGTCTTTTTATGTCCATGTTATTTGTGATTGGCGGCCGGCCTTCAGTCCATTGTTAGTCTCCTGACATTCCTCTGTCTCTATGTATGAACTACGCAGTCAAGCATTGACGTGTAGAGATATGGTAACCAACAAACTTTCATGGGATCTCACCACCACCGACTACAGAGCCACAGCTGAGGCAGCGATTGGTTGCTTGTGAACTCCACACTTTGGGTCCGTGCTCCTGTGACAGTGAAATCACAAGCAATTCCAGAAATATTCCTGGACTGCAGTCAAACAGATTTTCTTGACATTCGTTGTACATTTTAAACATCAGTTTACTGGGCTGAAGGCTTGGAATTTGACTACAAAGAGAGAGGATAAGGCTGTTTTCATTAACTACTTGCTTTGGAATTTACTGAGGTCCCTTAAGAATCAGGCTCGTTGGCTCAGATTGAATTTCTGAAATATTTTCATTAAACTCAAGTAAATCAGTAATAATGTGTTTGCCTTTGAATAATACAGTACCCTGGGCTTTATTCCATTCCACTGAAGAACTTTCAATCCACAAGAACCTGTGAGAATATCATTGAAGAAATATGGCAACACAAGGAGCCAATGATGGGCCATTGTGTGTGAAGATAAGTTGTGAGAGTAATTCGTCCATTTATGATTTGCTTATTAAATTAAGTTGAGAGTAGGGGTGAATAATGCAATTTATCTTCTAGTCCTAGAACTATTCTCAAAGTGTTTACCTGCACTGTGCTTTATTGCTGGAGATGTATGAGTAAACAAATGAACAGAATAATTATTAACAAGAGGGCTTTGGGAAGTAGGGAAACATACGCACAAAAGATCTTAAACACATATCATTTTCATTAGCGAAAAGAGAACTGATGCTGGACACTGTACAGATGTTTAAAATAATGAAAGGTATGGATGCATGTGTAATCAGTATGGAATGGGGTTGTGGGAGATAAAAGTCCAGCTTTCACAAGCCTCAAGCAAGTCTACCTTTCACAAGCCTCAATAAAGACATTTCCTTGATATGAGTTGAGGACCTTGTACATCTGGGTTAGATTATCAGATGCTAGCTGATTTCAAATCAATCTAAATTGTTATCTGTGAGGAGGAAAGTTTATGGTTGTAGTCATCACTCGGTACTCAGCAGGTAACAAATACAGAATGGATAATTAATAATTAATCTATGTTCCTCTTAGATGGAATAAAACTAATGCTGAAGAAGGTCTGAAGAAGGGTCTCGAGCTGAAACGTCATCTATTCTTTCTCTCCAGAGATGCTGACTGTCCTAATTAGTTACTCCAGCTTTTCGTGTCTATGTAATCATTGCTCCATTATTGACACATGTACCGAGACACAGTGAAAAGGTTTGGTTGTGTGCTCTCCAGTGAGTTCATCCAATACATGAGTCCAACACAAGCATAACAGTAGTGCAGAGAGAAAAAACGCAGAGTGCAAAATGCAGCATTACAGCATTGTCGTGTTACAGTGACAGACGAAAAGTGCAGCATCTGCAATGAGGTAGGTTGGAAGATTGGGATTACACCCGAGTTTGTGTGTGGACGGTTCAGTAGTCTGATGACCGAAGGGAAGAAGCTGATGGGTTACATGTCTTATTCTGGTCCAGACATTATGTTAATATACCACAATATTTGTCATTATATTGGATGCCACAGATATTTAAGCAACTCCAAAGATTGATACTGTTGTAAACTTACATTAATATTAAGAGAAAACTATATTTCTTTGTTCTCGTTATTTTAAGTAATGGTTCAATATCCTGTATTCCAAGTGCATTTGATCAATAGCTCAAATACTCTGATTGTTGTCAGTCCCATGAGGAAGGAACAAACTAAAACTCAATCTCTGATATCTGAACATTAATTGTTGCTGTACATTTGGATGCAATGATGTGGAAATCTGTCTTATATCTAATGAAAATGTGATCTGGCAGATGGGGGAAAGAAAGAAAAGGCAACATGCGGACTACTACTGCAGAAGACCATGCTGTATGAAACACTCAAGCCCAGATGTGAGGAACCTTGAAGGACATTAGGAACAATATAGTGCTCTGCCTAAAAAATTGAGAACAGTAAATGCTGGAAACACTCAGCAAGTCTGTCCGAGTCTGTGGGAAGTGAAACGGAGTTTGTCGTGAAATGTTACCTCTGTTTCTCCTCCCATTGAAGTAGCCTGACATGCAGATGATGTCAAGAGTCAAGAGAGTTTTCCAGAAAGGACAATGACATTCTTGCTTGCTGCAGCACAACTGAATATGTAAACATAATACAAAACAGGAGATAAAAGTTTGGTGTGTCTATATACACACTGAACTTTCTATTCTACAGTACAGAACTTTCTACAGTATTTTCTATTTTTAGTTAGATTTCAGGCAAGGTTTTCGTTTTAATTTTTGTGGTTAATTTATGCCGGTAGGTTCTCTAAGGTCTAAAACTGAAATGTCCCAATCATATTACACCAAACGTCAACAGGGAGGATATATGCAGGAACTTTACAATTCTTAAACGTCAAACGTGGTTGTGTTCAGCTGTTGGGCAGGTCCCAGTCATAGAGTCACACAGCACAGAAACAAATGGATTCCATGGCATGGGTTTGTGTCAGAGTTTAGGCTCATTTTCATGCAACTATGCTCGATTAAGGATAAAAGTGAAAGGAATTGTTCATAGATAATACCTTCAACAAGACTGGTGCGGCAATGTCTCTCTCCCACTGCTGGCCAAATACCCATCTGACGTCTACACATGGATATGTGGGGATGGGATGACATGGATCACATATTAGTTTAAATAACCATCATGTTCTACATAGATATTGTGGGCAGATGGACCAGTTGTCTGTGTTTTATACCTTGCTTCAGAAAACCTTTGAGTCTGCCCTTGCTGCAAATTAAAAATGACACTTGAGCTGTTTGGGATATCATTTAGAACAACAGGGAGGTTGTATGGAGGAACTTTAAAATTCTTAATAAAAAAATAAATGACACTTTAATTTATTTCGTTAAAGGAACACTTTTGGAAATGATCTGTATTTGGAGGGAACTAATTGAAATGAGAATTTGTCTGTGAATCTTGATTTGATTCTTTCAACAACAGATACAATTAATTATTCTTCCAAGATGAAACACCTTTATCAATGAGGAAAAGCTTTCTTTTATTGGCAGGAGTTATGGAATGTACACCATGGTGAACCAGTAAAAACATGCCATTGCTACTGTATCACTAGGAATGAAATATTATCATTAAATGTGCCTAAAATAGACAATAGACAATAGGTGCCCTTCGAGCCAGCACCGCCATTCAATGTGATCATGGCTGATGGAATATCTTTCATTGAACGATTGGATTTTATCGTGCTCTTTATCCTTTATCTGTAAACTGCAGACAACTTGATTGTAATCATGCACAGTCTTTTCTTTGACTGGACAGCACGTAAACAAAACATTTTCACTGTATCTCGGTACATGTGAAAATAATAATCGAAACAAAAATAAATGATCATTGATAATAAATTATCAATGGAAATCAGGTCTGAGTGGTAGAGCATTCAACCAGAGAGGAACAAGGAGAAGGTGATAGGGCAAAAATTGAGGCCAACTTTATCTTTTAAAAAGTTGTTTAAATTTGACAGAGAGAGAAAACGAGGCTCAAACTGGGATCCTGGTGTGGCAGCACACAGGTGCAATGTGCTGTTAATTGAAATTGTACACTGAAAGTAAGCTGAAAAAATGTGTGCAACAAAAGCTGTGGATCCCAAGTCAATGGATCTTTTTAAGGCAGAGATAAGTTGATTCAAAATGAGTATGAGTGTCAGGGGTTAAGGGAAGAAGGCAGGAGAATGGGGTTAAGATGGAAAGATAGATCGTACTTGAGCTTATAAACAGCAAAGAACACAATGCTGAACTCTGAAGTGAAACACAAGGTGTGGAGTGACTCATCAGGTCACGCAGCACCTGTGATGGAACAGATAGGTGACATTTTGTGTCAGAAGAAGGGTCCCGTCACCTGTCCATTCCCTCCACAGATGCGGCCTGACCCATTACGCTCCTCCAGCATTTCATTCAGCACAGAATAGACTACTGGCTAATAAATAAGTTAGGAGCAGTTTCTTCCTCTCGGTGAAGTGTGATGTACAATCATTATAAAGTTATTATCTGGTATCAATTTAGTTGAAAATGAGTTGAATATATCTTCCTGTTAATTAAATTAATAACTTATCTTTTCAGGTTTTTTTAGCTAATGCATTTTGGTCAAAGACCATATGCTAATTTATTATTGTGTGAT
Organism: Okamejei kenojei; assembly: GCA_035221665.1. Lineage (NCBI taxonomy): Eukaryota > Metazoa > Chordata > Chondrichthyes > Rajiformes > Rajidae > Okamejei > Okamejei kenojei. The sequence goes on along the minus strand of CM069165.1, from coordinate 28,623,904 downwards.
AATATACTTTTGATGAAAACCTTAATCTCATATTTTTGTTCTGTCATTTGTAATTGCAGCTTTGTATGTGTCGAACCGTTCTTCATGGATTTGGCTTCATGTGACAATTTGCATCTGGGATTTTAAGCCAAGGTTCAGTGTTATTCAGCTCTGTATACAAGGTACATTTTCACCTTCTTTATGTTAGTTCTATGCATTGTCACTGTACCTCCGTGGTCTTTGAGCCAGAGGCCAGAGTATTCATCTCCCCCGGATGAAAACCTGAGTTCACTCATTATTGTTGTCCAAATGATAATAAGCCCAACTTGACTGGGTTAATCTGTTCAAATTGGATGGTGTTGGAGGTGGTACCTTTGGATAGATGTTGAGATAGATGCTCTCATGGGTGTGTGAATCCACATTATAGCAGGTACCTCCATACCGCACCAGTTATATCTCGTCAACATCACTAAATGTCTGTACATTGTCACGTTATTGGTTTTGGGAGTTTGTTGTGTTTTCTACACTAGAACACAATCTAAACATCATAGAGTCTAGAGGCATAAATCCACACAGCACAAAAACAGACCCTTCAGCCCAACTTGTCTGTGCCAACCAGGATGCTAAATCTATGCCAGTCCCATTTGCCCGTGTTTGCCTCATCTACCGACCTTTCCCATCCATACTCCTGGGCAAATGCCTTTTAAATGATGATATAATACTGGCCTCAACTACCTCCTCTGGCAGCTCACTCCATATACACCCACCCTCTGTATAAAAATGTTGCCCCTTGGGTTCCTATTAAATGTTTCCCCTCTCATCTTCAACCTGTGTCTACTAGTTCTTGATTCCCCTACTCTGGGTAAAAGACTCTGTGTATACCACTTATCTATTTCCCAAATAATTGTATACACTTCAAGAAGTGTATAAAACCTCTCAGCCTCTTGCGCTTCAAGGAATAGAAACATAGAATATAGGTGAAAGAGTAGGCCTTTTGGCCCTTTGAACAAAGTCCTAGCCTGCCCAATCTCTCTCTATAGCTCAGATCCTCAGTCCTGGCAACATCCTCATAAATCTTCCACCATTCTTTCCACCTTGATGATATTTCAATACCATTTAGCACAATTTAAAAACCAATGACAAGGAAGGCTCTATAGAACTGTACAGTTTGTTCACCATTTCTCAATTCTGAGTCAACTTTACATTCACTGGTAATGTAGGCACCTTTGTTTTGAATCGTCATCTTACGCAGTATTTCACTCATGGATACATCATATCCTCCGATATGCTCCATTGACATTAAGCTCTTTATTCCCATGGTCACCAAGGGGAGTAACAAAAGCTTTAAATCATGAAAAACAAGATAGACATGAATAAATTCACTCTTTAAAGACAGTGATTTGATTAGTCATATCCATAATTAATTAAGCACTAATGGATATGCACGTACTATATTACCAGACTGAAGAGAACAGAGGTAGTTTAAGAATGAATCCAAGGTCTTTTCCACCCTGTGGTATCCTTCACTTGACAACACCAAAACACTGTCAATGTTGACATAAATATCATTTCCCATATTTAACATCTCCCAACGCTGCAGCATGTTAGTAATGCCTGATAATGGCCCTCCATCAGTGATAACTACAGCACAGAACACCTGCCTTCAGCTTGCTTTCACATGGTCATGGCAACAAATGCTTTTGACCATTGTTGTGTCCTTCATTGGAACCAACCACTTTGATTTGCAGGAAATATTCACCTATGCTCACAGGCGTTATGACATAGAGGCCATTCAGCCCATTGAGTCTATGCCAGCTTTCAGACCAATCCCATACTCACACATATTTACCTGTAATCTATTATGGAGTTATATATGATGGGAACAGGCTCTTTGACCATAGTGACCAAGCTAGCCCAATGGCACTGTGTTTGACCCATGTCACTCTAAACATTTCCTATCCAGTATCTGCTGTCTAATTGTACCCACGTGACCTTCATCTCTGGCAATTAGGTTATGAACTCCCGACTTATGGACACCTCTACCACGTGGTCGGCATGTAGGTGTTGGGCCGAAGAGCTTATTCTGTACCGTAGACTACATGCTAATATTGGCACTAAGTAAAATCTGGAACAATTGCAAGCCGGAGCTATTCCCTGGAACTGTTAAGAGCCTGTCCCACTGTACGAGTTGTCCCGAGTTTTCCCCTGATTCGAACTCTGAGAATGTCCGTAGCGGGTCCGTAGGAGTTTGTGGATGTCTCGTAGCGGCTCGTACGAGTAACGGCAGGTACTCGTGAAATCCGGTAAACTCGTGACGTTTTTTCAACACTGTGAAAAATGTCCACGAGTAAAAAAATACCCGTGATGAAAACAATTGTTCCTTTTTACTCGTACGAGCCGTATTCTGCACCATGGTATATTTCGCCTCACTTCACCTCTTGCCTTTGGCCTGATTGTATTTATGTGTAGGAAGGAACTGCAGATGCTGGGTTAAACCGAAGATAGACACAACATGCTGGAGTAACTCAGCGGGACAGGCAGCATCTCTGGAGAGAAGGGATGGGTGACGTTTCGGGTCGAGACCCTTCTTCAGATTGAGAGTGAGGGGAGAGGGAAACAAGGTATAGTATTGTATAGTCAAGGATAGTATTGCCTGATGTGAGCGACAAGCATGCGAAACAAAGCTTCTCACTGTATCTCTGTACATGCGACTAAACCCGGGTGGGGTTAGAGAGGACTACACGTTGTGCACGGGCATCCTGGAGGATTTCCGGGACCTCTGGACACCGCGGGGGGATGAATGTATCCTGGACAAGGATTGTAATATAGTAGTTTACTTAGTATAACTGTTTGTCTTGTGCTATGCTGGTGGGTTCTGCTTTGTTTTATTTTATTGTAAATACTATTTTAATATTTGAATAAATATTTTTGATTCAAATAAAAAATAAAAAAACCTGGAGCGCCCAGAACAGAAAGCCGCCTGCAGTGGATTCTGTGCAGAAGTTACGTCGCGATCTGTAATCTCCGCTCTGTGTGAGAGGAGAAACACTTGCGGGTTATATGTACCTGTTTGGGCATCCTTCAGCGGGGACAGCCTCTGGTCCGCATGTCCTGAGACAGGCGATGCTCTCTGACGCCCTGGCCACCGAGTATCTGGCACTGTCCAAACACGTTGATCAAAAGGCAAATCCCACAGTTTAAGACCAAAGTAAAAAATGCCGTTTCATGAAACACCCAGTCTGTTTCTCTTCCCACAGCTGCGGCCTGACACGCTGAGCATTCCCACCAAGTCATTTAGATTTCCAGCATCTGCAGTTGCTGGAGTAACCCAGCGGCTCAACACCGACTCTCCAGTGAAGGATTTGGTGTAAACCGCCTCAGAGATGTTCCCTAAACGTCCCCATAATTGCGACAGTTGTCATCTCTGGCGTTTGATTGTTAGAAAGTGTTTTTTTTTTTAACAATCTATGTTTTTTTCTTGCTTTCCCCCATCCTAACAGACCTAGTCATTGAGCAAAAAATAGAGACGCAGGAACTGCAGATGCTGGGATCTTCAGCAACACACAGAGCGCTGGAGGAACTCAGCGGGTCAGGTGGATGTGTGCAAAGCTAGCAATATAAGTAGAACTCAGTGTGTAACAAGGAACAGCAGATGCTGGTTTGTACAGAAGACAGACAAAAATGCTGGAGTAACTCAGTGGGTCAGGCAGCATCACTGGAGTGAAGGAACAGGTGACGTTTCAGGTCGAGACCCGACTCCAGACTTGTCAGACATCTAAAATCAGTACCCAGTTCCTGCTTTTTCCCATACCCCTTGATTCCTTTGGCCTTAAGATTTAAATCTAACTCTCTCTTGAAAACATCAGTGAATTGGCCTCCATTGCCTTCTGTGGCAGAGAATTCCACAGATTCGCAACTCTCTGAGTGAAAAAGTGTTTGTTTCCTCAGGGAAGGGCGGGTGTGGACCGAGTTCGCCCACACCCCCGCTGCCCCACCCCCCACCCACCACCCACTTCCCACTGCCCCCACCCCCCCACCACCCCCACCGCCCCCACTCCCACCCGCCCCCACTCCCACCCCCACCTCCCACCGCCCCCCACCCCCCACCTCCCACCGCCCCCACCCCCCACCCCACCCCCCCCACCTCCCACTGCTCCCACCGCCCCCCCCACCCCCCCACCCCCCCCACCGCCCCCACCCCCTCTCTGGGTGGGATGGATGCCGGGCACCAGGCAGGAGAGTCCCGCACAGTCCCCGCGGGGGCCGGGAGAGCCCGCGCTCGCTGCGTTTTACATAATCCCGGATTTAAGAGAACGCCAAATCTATAAATCCATTCACTTTTAGTTTAACGGGAGAAAATCTGTTCACGGTCAGGTCACAGCCCGATAGAACATTTAAATCCGTGACCCAGAGTCATGTTCTCTTTCATTCATTTGTCCCCGCGCTTTGAAAATATTTTTTAAGGTGCCATTTCTGCCAAGTTTATGCAGCTGATAAACTACAAATAATGTTTTAAAAATCCATAGATAATCGAAAGCCGCGGCCAAAGATCACCATTAACTGCGGCAGACCGTTAATATAGTGTGTGCGACTGGTGTCCAAGGCTTTGCGCATCTATTGCATAATTTATTATCAATAGACACATGTTTTCGAGAGAGTGTTATGTCAAGAGTGGGTTAGATTTAGCTCTTGGGATTAAAATAATGCTAGTACCATGTTTCTATGTTTCTATAACGCGTGGGTAGATGGCTGTTGTTACCGGAGCGCGGTCAGGGCGGTTCCACACCACGGCCGGGCGCGGGTTAATTACTATTCTAAGACGCTGCTAACTTTCTCCGTGACAAAAGCAAGGGAGGATGTAACTGCAGGAGGTAGTTGCTGATCCGTGTATTCCGCGCCAATTGACATCATGAGTCTTGAGCGCATCGACAATAAAGAGGTTAGAGGAACTTAAAGCCAATCACCTTGACCAATTTGCCGTCTACGTGAAGGCAATAAAAGTTGGAAACGGAGGCGAGATCTCGCCAACATGAAATTAATTCCCGCCGAGGTGATGGGTTGCTGAGGTGCTGACAACATGGAACAGTATGGGAACAGGCCCTTCGGCCCACAATGTCCATGCCGACTAATCTCCTGTCCCTGCACATGATCCACATCCCTCCATTCTCTATCTATCTGCCACTATAATGTCTGCATTAACCCCCCTCCCCGCCCCCCTCCAATCCCCCCCCCCCCCCCCCCCGGCAGCGCCTTCCTCTCGCCACCCTCTGTGTAAACAGCTTGTGCCGCACATCTTTAACAGCGGATATCTCATGTAAAAGCTCTGCCCTCTGACACCATCATCATGGGGAAAGCTTCTGGATATCCACAGTCACCTGTCATGTCTCGACCCGAAACGTCCCCTATTCCTTCTCTCTGGAGATACTGTCCGACCCGCTGAGTTACTCCAGCAGTCGGTGTCTATCTACGACCTCTATCGGGTCTCCCCTCGACCTCCGGCGTTCTACAGACGACGACCCAAGAACTCTTCGCTGCAGAATGATCTTTGCCTCATTCATGCATTATGTCCCTGGCGTCAAGAAGCCGACCCTTCTGCTTTAATTCACCAAAGCCTTCAGTGACTGTGTGTTAACCCGGGCCAGTTATCATTGGCGACCCAGCCTTCTCCATCTCGTGCTGAATTGGTCCCGGAGCTCAAACTATTGGGAACCGCGCACTGGCCCGGCGGACGGAGCCGTAACCCACGCCGCGTTTGTCGTTATAACCGGCTGACCGGTGTCGAGGTAGCGTGGACCAGGTGAAGATGCAGGACATCAATCCTTCCCGCTCCGGGTACGTTATGCATCAGTCAAAGACACCAACCCCGCCCCGCGAACAATCCTCACGCGGGCCATCCCCTCCCCACCCCGTTATAACAGCCCCACCCCGTATACACCGGTCCCGCCTCACGTACCCCCGCCCCGCACCGCCCCGGGTACACCAATCTCTGCCAGGTACATAAGCCCCGGCCTCTCATCATCCTCCGGCCCGATCTAGCAGCCTCCTCCCCCGTCTATATTCCCCTCCCCCGGTCTATAAACCCACCTCCCGCTTCACCAAGCCTTGCCCCGCGGCCAATCCCCACCATTGATGTGCAGTGGAGTTTTTCGATAGTGGGATTTAAAAAACCAACCCATTGAATCTTGTATTAATGAATCACGAGCCTTAAAACAAAGCGGGCGGCCGAGAGAAAAGTTGTCAACAGTTGTCTGACTCGCGGCTCATACTCTGCATCTGAGCAGAGGTCGTGAAGCAACTTTATATTCAGCGGCGCATAAATTAATTACGCGCATTTAATAACCAAAATATCATTATATTCCCCCCTAATATCATAAAGGCTTGACGCTGGGGAGACGCTTAATAGTACAGGGGGCTCTAACAGGCTATTATCCCCGCGTAATGCTATTACAGAACCAATTATACACCATTACACTTGCGTTTTTTTTTGCAGTTTATATGATTTAGCCCAATCCCGCGCCCCGACTTTAAATTTTCAGAGAGAGCTTAAAATGCAATTTGCAGGAGGCGGGAAACCGCGCGGCGCCTGTTTCCGACTCTAATGCGTTTTAGAAATAATTTCATCTCGTCCCCTGCACATCATTTACTGGGAGTAGCGGCGTCAATCGATGTACCCCTTGCTGGGAACATCATGGCGATGTGGGGACAAGGCAGAGAGCCTGTCGCCGCCTCTTCCCACCAGCGGCTCGCCTCGCCTCGCCCGCTCCAGTGGTTTATTGTGGGGACAGTAGAAACTACAGATGTTGGAATTTTCACCAAGTGACCGGTGAAGGTCCTCACGCCAAACGCCACCCACCGTTCCTCTTCACAGATGCTGACAGAGTGCTGGGGAGGATTCACGAGGATGTTGCCAGGAATCGAGGGCCTGAGCTACAGGGGGAGGTTGAGCAGGCTGGGACTATATTCCTTGGTGCGAATAGATTGGGTGAATACATAACGACTTTTACCCAGAGTAGGGGAATCAAGAACCAGGGGACATAGGTTTAAGGTGAGAGGGGAAAGATTTAATTGGAAGCCGTGGGGCAACTTTTGCACAGAGGGCGGTGGGAAAGGTTTAGGGTGAGGTACATTCACAGCAATACAAGGCATTTGGACGGATACGTGAATAGGAAAGGCTTAGAGGAATATGGGCCAGATGACGTCAACGGGACTAGCTCAGATGGGGCATGTTGGTGGATATGGGCCGAAGGGCCTGCTTCCGTGTTGTGTGACTATGAACCGCTGAGTTTCTCCAGCACTTTGCTTTCTGAAGAAGGGTCTCGACAGGAAACGTCGCCCATTCCT